>JAPZEB010000017.1:9622609-9633728 GCA_029783705.1 Chaetodon striatus
CTAAACCCAACCTTGTCGCACAGGCAGAACTTGACACAGTGTCCCAGAACATCAACAACCAATGCACCCAGGGTACCTTTGAAGTCGTATGTGGACGTGGAAGGTCCACGACAAAACATCAATCTGTGAAGAGGTCGGAGTGAAAAAGGTCAGAGCGATCTGGTTTATGCAGCAAAAGGAAATGGTTGGGTTTAGGCAACAAAAATACATGGTTAGGTTCAGGCAACAAAAACACGTGGTTAGGTTAAAGCAACAAAGAGACATGGTTGAATTTAGCCAACAAAAATGTGTGATTTGGTATAGGCAACAAAAACACGTGGTTGGCTTTAGGAAACAAAAACAAATGGTTAGTTTAGGGAAAAAGAATAGGGTTAGGGTTCAGAATCTTACAGGACGTGAACACTGCTCTCTGGGTTGAAAGTCCACCACCCCTCTTGCCAACCCCACTTGGACTTTCGCCACCATATCTTTCGTTCTGGTACAGCCGCATTTCCCCGACGCCACCGAGCGCAGTTAAACTATAACGGTGACCAACCGCATATCATGCTGATGTTTAAGGACAGCTTTTTTTGTCAGTATCTGATGCCGCAAGTCACTGCCCACGCACCAGATTTTGATGACTTGAGTGAGACAAGGTTGATTATAAGTGTCTTACTAGAGTTACAGTTGTCGTGAAAAATGTCTTTATACTACTCATGCTTATTCAGTTCTGTTTTCCAGACACGCCTAATTTATGTAATTTCAGGACTGCTTAGGGACTCACAGAAATAATTGTGAAATCATTTAGCAGATGTTTACATTAGCTGCGCTTATATATTCTGTGCATCGCACATCTGAACCTTTAGCAAGCTGAACAGCGGCATGAGTCGGCTTCCTGCCAGTGTCCTTGATGTGCATGAATGTGCGAGGGCCCTTTCATCGCTGCTTTGTTTTTTTATCTTTTATGGCTGTTGCTGCGCCATAGGGTGGCTGGTGGAGGTTCGAGGTCAGGTGGGCAGAGGAAGCTTTAGATAAAGGGAAGATACGCTTTCAGTACTTTTATACAATTAACTGCTCTATTACCAGTATTTCCATTGTTTTGGTCCTGCAACGAGCCTCTCGTGAGATTTCAGAACAAGACTTTTTGCTCGCCAGATCTGGACACCAAACAGACCACGACAGGCAAATTCCTTTGTTTGGTTTCTTTCTGTAATGTTGTCAGACACCTCATAATCACGATCTCAGCCTGTTAGACGCAAAACAAGCACTCTAAGTGGACGTACACTGAGGGGCAGACCTGCCCCAAGTGGTTACACTGCAGCTGGCAGCTGCAGCAGCTGCAGCTCCCTCTCTCAATACTGGACCAATTTCAAAAAATTGTTGTTACCATTAGTCACTTAAACACAAAAACATGGGAGATTGGGGTCCAAATTACTGGAGCTCCCCTCTAAGTAAGTAAAATTACGTGCTGCAAGCTGCAGAAGTGTACACCTTCCTCCTTAACTGATACTCTTCGATTCCCTAGCCAAAAGTACTTTTTTTCTTTCATTTTGTTCATTTATTTAAACATTAACTTCCCATGAAATATTCAGTGTCCTCAAAGAATCCATAGACTGTGTGTAAAGATGGACGACACATCCTCACTTCCTCCCACTGTTCATAATTTCCCGGATATGGCTGCCATCTTGTATTAGTAACACCCAAGTTCAACCTTAATAACGACGCCAACAGTCAGTGTGGGTCAAAATGCCATAACAGGCTTTTAATAAACTCAGGGTCTCCAACAGCAATCTTATAAAAGCAATTAAAAGTCAGAGTGTCTTGCTGCAGGGGGTGTGGCGCACCAATCTGTAGGCCGGTGCACTGGAAGTATACTATCGGTGGATAACCAGAACTACACACAAGATAAACCCCCTTTTTCCAAGAGAAAACACCCAAACCTCTACGAGTGCCACATCAAACCTTAAATTATATCACTACAACTCAGCAGGTGAACTCTCAGTGCCAACACCAGGCCAACACTGACATCAGCACTAAAGGATGAAACCATGTTAATGTTAAAAGTTCAATTCATTAAATACAGATAAAACATTTTACAATGAATAACATAATATATAATATAAAATAAATGCCGGTCAGCACTTTGCTTGTGAATTGAACACAACTCGTGCTAATGTTTGTCCAATCACAGACATACCTTAACAACAAGCACAAAATAATAATAATAATAATAATTTTTAAATTAGAAAAAAAATAAAGAAAAAAAAATCTCAGGGTGTGTTTGCACCCCTATGCTACTTTAACAATAAAATAAAATAAAATAAAAAAACTAGGTGTGTGTTTGTGCCCCTATGCTACCTTAACAATAGAATACAATTAAAAAGAAGGAAAAAAAAAAAAAAGCAATACCTCCGGGTGTGTTTGCACTTATTTTCTACCTTAACAATAAAATCTATTAAAACACAAGGTTTCTTCGGCTTACCAGGCAAGCATGTGTACACAAATTTAGCCTTGTTCCTAGTGTCCCCTTGCTGCATATTAGTGATGTCATTTGAAGCCAGTGTATACACAGAAGTGATCTCTTTAATACTGATCAATTCTGAGCAGCACCATTGATTGCAAACACGCCGATTGGCACATGCAGCTGTCAGTCATTATGTCAACCCCTGTTTAATGACAAAAAATAACTCACTATAACCAAGCTTATCAGAAAAATAAATACTTAAAAATATCTCAGCATAATGAGAACTACATTAAATGAAAAGATGAAAGCATCTTAAGAAAAAAATATTTGACAGTACCTTAATTTTTTAATATGACCCACGTCCCATTTGCTGACATGAAAAGGGTTGGGTTTATGACCTCCAGTAAACTATAGCCAGCCACCAGGGGGAGATCAAGATGATTTGGCTTCACTTTTTGGGAGCTTTCATGCAGTTTATAAACTCAACATTAAAATCTGCAGACAGCAGACAGAATTTATTCCATTACTTTTATTTCAGTCCTGGACTTTTTTTTGTACTTGAGATACTGAACTTTTGCAGCATTCAAACATTAATCAAAATATTCAAAATGTCATCTATCACCTCCACATCTGTCAGGCAGTGAATTCCTTTTTGACTTTATCAATCAAACATCAACTGACTGACACACCCGGTCACCCCCACTTCCCTGATCACACACACATACACACTCACGCACTGTCCCCCATAACCTGCCTTTAAATTTGTAAACATCACCACAGTGCCCTGCTTACATTTAGCAACAATGATAAATTGTCCGGAAACTTGCCAGAGGCTCTCTGTTATTGGTTTTTAAAGCAACATGAGGTCCCATCGGAGAGTAAGTCTTACCCAATAACAACAGAAATGGATTTATGATAAAAAGGCACAGGAAATGCTGCTATGGGAAACCGAGTGACTGAGGGAGAAGCTCTTTGGGGAGAGGAGGCAAACTAAAAAATGTGGAGTTTTGTAGCTCTTAAATTTTTAGTCCATGATGTCTGAAGGGTTAGATAGGCAAAAAGTGAGCAGGCAGTTTCAATAAAACATTCCTGGTCATCATTACTAGCTGTCATAATAGTTTTTATGGTACCCACAGAGCTAGTTGCCTTTTGTTGTTTTCTCCTGTTTCTTTGTTGTTGAGTATAAATTCAGTGCATGAAATGATAGCTGTCATATAAAAACCGCAATACCCAGGAGAACGTTCTTTGCTTTGAATACTAATATGATGTCTCAATACCATAAGGCATATGATACCTCTTGGGTATTAAGAAATGCATTAATTACAGCCTTTAGAAAGTGTTGGCATTGTATGCTTCTGCAGACTGGGGATGGATTACATTTGCTTATTTCATATCATATCAACGTTTCTACAGTGACGAAGGTCTGATTACATGTATATGAGCTTTGTCATAGACAGAGTGGAGAGAAGGTGGTTGATGTGCACCAAGGCGAGATGACTGCCGAGCTGCAGGCCACTTTCTCAAACCAACAAACAACAAAACCACGTATTAATTAGCAAGATATTGACCACATTTCATTTTCAGTGCCGCCAAAAGGTTTTTATTTTTTATTTTGCAGGACATCAGCTACTTTTCTAAGATAAACTTTTATGTTGCCCCAAGTAGGTGCAGTTTCACAGCAGCTCTAAGACTTTGCAGTATGTTTTTTAGTGAGACTTTGGCAGCATTCCCAGCAGCAACTGTGCCATCAAAACTGGTTGTTTCTTAGTGGGACATAAGAGGCACTGCCAGTGGAGATTGAGTCACCCAAACTGGGTGTTTTTAGTGAGACAGTGGTGGCCTTTTCAGCAGCCATTGTGCCACCAACACTAGACATTATTAGTGAAACATTGGCAGCAGCGAAACTGGTTGTTTTTTTCACGAGACATCAGCGGCATTTCAAGCGAAGATTGTGCTTCCATATCTCATTGTATTTGTCGAGATACTGGCGGCTTTTCAAGTGGTGACTGTGCTATTAAACCAGGTTTATTGTAATTAGACAATTGTGGCATTTCTAGCAGAAGATGTGTCACTGAAACTGTTTTTAGTGAGACATTGGCAGCATTTGCAGCAGTGATTTGTGCCACCAAAACTGGTTGTTTTCTGGCGAAACATCAGTGGCATATCCAGCAGCAACTGTGCCACAAAAACTGGTTGATTTTTTGACAGATATTGGCTGAATTTCCAGCAGAAATTGTGCCTTCAAAACTAGGTGTTTTTTTTGAGACATTCACAGCCTCTCCAATGGAGTCTGTGCCACAAGTACTTGTTTTTTAGTGAGACATTAGTGGCATTGCTCGTGGAGATTGAGCCACCAAATTTTTTTTTTGATTAGCAGCATTTCAGGTGATAATTGTGCCAGCAAAACTAGATGGGTTTTTTTTGTAAGACAGTGGCAGCATTTCCAGCAGTGATTTGTGCTACCACAGCTGATTATTACCTGGCGACATCTCAGTGGCATTTCCAGCGCTAATATTTGCCTCCAAAACTGGTTGTATTTTGGGGAGACGCTGGTATTTCAAGCACCGACCGTGCATTAAACTAGGTGTATCTTTAGTGATACATTGGCTGCATTTCCAGCAGTTTTGCCATCAAAACTTTGTGTTTTTTAGAGACATATCAGGAGCATTTCCAGATGTGATTGTGCCACCAAAACTAGTTGTTTTTTTAGCCAGACATCAGCTGAATTTCCAGTGGCAACTGTGCTATTTAAAGTGGTTGTTTCTTAGTGAGACATTAGTGACATTGCCAGTGAAGACTGAGCCACCATTGAGACATTGCTAGCATTTGCAGGGGTGATTTTTTTCAACCAATACTGGTTGTTTTCTGGCCAGACAATCCTGGCATTTCTGACGGCACATATGCCACTGAGATGGTTTTTTTAGTGAGACATTGGCTGCATTTCCAGCAGCAATTTAGCCGTCAAAACTGGATGTTTTTTTTCGAGATATCGGCAGCATTTCTAAACATAACTGTGGCAACAAAATGGGGTATTTAAAGCCAAAACATAATCCTTTCCCAACCATCACCAAGTGGTTGTTGTGCCCACATTGCTGAAAAATGAAGTTTCAACATATCCACTACATCATAAGCCACAAATGTTACATATCAGCGGTTTGCAAGAGTATCCAATGTCAACATTTATTCTGCAGATTGGGTTGTTAACAGCATAAGCTGCATGAATTTTTTCATCAGATCCTTCAAATTGAACAAGTCAGGCACCTCTGTGAGGATGTTAATGAAATATTATTGAGTGCCACTCATCATAGAGGCTGCAGTGGCTGTTACAGGTCAAGACAGGGATGAAATGTGCCATTTCATTTTCACCCACATGGGTATCACATCAAAAGTTTTCATTTTTTGAATAGTCAAAATGTAAACACTGTGCACCTGGAAAACAGTAACATTACTCAGGCGTGCGTCAGGTGAGAAAGTTTGATGTAAAGACGATGCACTGGAAGGAGACTCTCGACTTGCTCCTGCTTATTTCTCCTGTGTTAGTGTAGATGCAGCATAAGGATATCACTGCCTCCCACCTATAAAGAGCAAAAATATATATATTATAGTCAAAATTTGAAGAAGAGACCACATGGTACTGTACAGTATGTTTGGACAGGTTTGAAGTTTCTTGATAGATGTAGAGCAGATGGCGGTCTTTTGATTGTGTGATCTTTCCCTCCCCACACTAATTTTCATGTTTTTAGCCAACTTGAAGTTTGCGCTAAACTTTCATAACAAACTGTTGTTTTAGAAAAAACACATGCTGTCTAATACCTAATCTTATATCGTGTAACACTTGACTTGTTCAGCTTCTGCCATCCTTAGAGGCGATGATCGGCAAAAATAAGAGGCTTTCACAGTTAGGAAAAGGAAGTCATTGAGTACATGCGTGTCATTAAGACGATCCGCCCTTAGCGCTCTTAGTAAATCCAGAGGAGCACAGCTTGGTGTCTGAATCAGGGCAGCATTATCAAGCTGTCACCACACGCTGAGGCTTAAATTCCACAATGACAAACCCTGGTTGCCCCTGGTTATGAGACTCTGGTCAGTCATGAAATAGATCTGCCATCCACCACTGTCCTCTCACTCACCCTGTGTGTCTGCATTGTTAATGTTAAGTTGATGTGTGCACATTAAAGAGTGCTCCGCTCCGCCGCTTTCACAGCAGCGACACGGCGCTGAGAGGCGGTCGAGAGCTCCGGTTACCGCAGAAACGATTCACTGACAAATTATATATGCTGCGGCTGTCAAACCGGACTGCTTTCATGTGCTGCCCAACTTGCTTACTCTCGGTTGCGTTTGATTGACGCCCACAAACACAGACACATACACTTAAAAACACATTTTTCATCTTGTGAATACATACATGCACACCTGCATACTGTATTCTTATTAAACTGACAGACTTTAATACAAAAAACTATAAAATGCAGACTTTCACACATGGTGAGGCACACACGGATGCTCGCACACGCTCCTTAACTCCTAGTCATGCCATTCTTCAACACGCAGTCATGCTTCATCCTCTACTGTGGATGAGTGTGTTGGCATGAAAGTTTGATTTATCCTCGTAATATCCATCAGGTCAGTGGGACCTTGGGAAGGCTCGGCCATAAAATCAGGGCTCTGGCTGGGCCTTTTTAATACAGTCTCAGTAAAATGGCTGAAGGTCAACGGCACTCTCACTCAATCAGATAGAAACAGCTCCTGCAGCTGGAGCAACTGTTGTTGCATTAAAGTTGGACTGACACACTGCAGTGACACTGCTCTGAATAAAAGATGTTTGCTCACCTGGTAGAAACAATGACAGTACCGTGTTCTGCAGACGAAACCACAGCTCTCAGAGAAAGATGTCTCCCCCATGGTGAAGACATTACTCGGAGGTAAGAGATATCAGTTCAATAGTTGCTACCCAGTAAAAGATGTCTGTTCTGCTGGAGAAACACCACTCTGAGTAAAATGTCTCTTCACCAGTAAAAACACTGAGTAAGAGCTCTGTTTCCCAGTGGAAACCCTGCAGTGCATCTCTTGGGAAGTTTCTCTCCAGTTAGTTTGTGCCTCACTTATTTAATCACACAGTTTGTGTCTTGTTCTCTCTGAAACGTAGGTGTCAAGTCCACAAAAACAGGTCAGCGCGAGGAAATAGATCCTTTATCTGTCAGACGTTGAGACACAATGAACGTCACCAGTCTTCACATTTAACACAAGGACATTATGACTAAAGTTTTAATGCCACATATTACACAATACAAAGTAAGCTTGAAGGGATAGTTAATGTTTTCTTAACTGGGTTCGTATGAGGCACTTATCTGTCGTCATTACCTCAGTTTGGAGAAGCAGGCAGGAATACGACAAGAAAGCTGAGCAATGCAGTGCTGTGGATCAGGGCAGCAGCAAAATGTATAATAGCCATGTAGCCAATAAAGGCAACCATCCATTCTTATCCACTTATTCGGGGCCAGGTCGCAGGGGCAGCAGCATCCTGCTCCCCAGAAACGCTTTCCAGCACTTCCTGGGGGCTCCTGAGGCGTTCCCGGGCCAGATGAGATATTTAACCTCTCCAATGTGTTCTAGGTCTGCCACAGGGCCTCCTACCAGTGGGACGTGCCCAGAACACCTCCGATGGGAGGTGCCCAGGAGACATCCTGATCATTTTCTAAGGCTGAGCCTCAGAGAACTCACATCAGCTGCTTATATCTGCAATCTCATTCATTTGGTCGCTACCCAGAGCTCATGACCATATGTGAGGTTTGGGATGTAGATGGGCCGGTAAATCGAAAGCTTCCCCTTCCGGCTCAGCTCCATCTTCACCACGACGGTCTGGAGCAGATCCCACGTCACTGCAGATGTCGCACCAAACTGCTTTTCCATCTCACGTTCCATTCTACCCTCACTCATGAACAAAACCCTGAGATACTGATGCGGGCCCTGTGCCAGACCATTGTGGTGAAGAGGGAGCTGAACCAGAGGGCAAAGCTTTCAATTTCCATCTATGTCCCAACCCTCACCTATGGTCATGAGCTCTGGTTAGTGACCGAAAGAATGAGATCCAGATACAAGCAGCTGAAACAGGTTTCCTCAGAAGGGTGTCTGGGCCCAGCCTTAGAGATAGGGTAAGAGGCTCGGACATCTAGAGGGAGCTCAGAGTAGAGCCGCTACTCCTTCGCGTCAAAAGTTGAGGTGGCGCGGGCCTCTGATCAGGATCCTCCTGGGCGCCTCCTGTTTGAGGTGTTCCGGGCACATCCAACCGGTAGGAGGCCCCAAGGCAGACCCAGAACATGCTGGAGGGATTACATACCTTGTCTGACCTGGGAACGCCACGGGGTCCCCTAGGAGGAGCTGGAAAGTGTTGCTGGGGAGAGGGACGTCTGGAATACTTTGCTCAGTCTGCTGACATGTGGTCTGGATGGCGTCTCTGGCAGTAACTGCCAAATGAGCGATGCTAGCTAGGTAATTAGCTCCCACCAGACCTGGGTGGTGTGCAATGCAGTAAACTTAAGAGAAGCAAAATGAACCTATTGACTGACCTGGGTATCCAGTCAAAGGTGTCTGCAGTAAGCAATACACTGATTATGGATAAATACCTCATATAACCCTACTTCAAAGAATCTGAACTACCCCTTTAAGCGATCATGTTGTTGTCATGATTAATATAAACGGTGCAACAAACTGGCTGAGGTTAGCTGAACTATTGTCAGGCTTTATATCTGTTGAAGACGCATAAGAGGCATAAATTTTCAGGGATCAGATGCTGCAAAGGTTTTAATGAATTCGGCACAGTCTGGTGTGCATGGCTTCTTCTATATAGGCATGTTATGTGAGAAAAATAGAGACATTTTCATAGGACATAATAAGATTTACATATTATTTACATATGACAGCAGGCACAAACAGGCTTTGGTTACAGCATTTTAGTGATGAGATTCGTGTCTTCTTTGCTCTAAACCTCCACTGACTCTGTGTAACACGTTCTATGAAATCATAATTTGTGTAGGGTTCATAAGTTGTGACTAATAGTTGAAATAGTGGACACTTACTAAGGCCTTGTAAATAAATTATAAACCTGAATAAGAATAAGAACGTTAGACGAATAAGAACTCACTAAGGAAGCTCTCAATCTTATTGCAGAATCTAACTATAGATCTTAATGTGTATAATTGCTCTTATGCTACAGAAACATTAACTGAAAGCTTTTTTAAGTGGATACAGAAAAAAAAAGTCTTTAAAATTAGATACACTGAAGAAAATAGGTGTGTTTCCAAGAAGAAATACTGCAAAAGAAGTTAATAAGTAAACACTCCAAATAAAGAAATCTTTTCTCTCAGCTGCAGAAACTGGTTTGTTTTTTTAGACTATGAAAGAATTGAAGTTTCCCAGTGGAGTTAATTTAGTTCAGTATGACTTGTCATTCAGTGACATTTGTGGGAAAACACATTTGTGCTTGTTTAAACCATATTTTTAATTACTATGATCAAGTGTTTTTCAAGGGCACGGTTGCCATGACTGATGCTATTTCTGAAATGAATCTCGATGTGAAAAAGCCCAGCAGCTGCACTGTTTTTATGATCGCACTCAATCACTATCTGATGACTTATTGAGGATTTGCTGTTGGTGGCATTGTGTTTTGTTTTGGGCGACGAAATTAAAACTTAATTCAGAGAGCAGAGAGATTTCAGCTGAAAGCGCTGGCGAAAAAAACAAACAGAACGAGCCGCAGAGAAAAGGCGATAGTTGTGATTAATTGTGCGTAAATTTCCTTCCGTCAATTTTGGGGAGCGCCTCTGACAGATGAATAATGTGCGATGTTCACAGCTTAATTATATATAGAGCATTAAGATCTGGCTGCCAGCGTGATCCAGAGGGAGTGAAATATGTTCTTAACCACAGCTGTCCTGCTCCTATTCAATCTGATTTCTGTCATAGAAAATTCTATATATAACATGTTAAATTAGTCTGCAAGATATGAACAGGTTTCTAAATGAGTCTGCATATGGTATACATTTAATTAATGCACTTAATTTTTGGCATCATTGTTGATTAGAGGTACTTTAAAGGTAAATACATCCAGTAAAAGATGTTTTGCAGATTAAAAAGATATTAGAAATCTTGGACTCATTTGATGCAAATTGCACCAAACCTTACACACAGACTTCACACACATGTCAGTGGACTTTAATGGCATACAAATATCTAAAAGCTATAAGTCTGCATGGAAGTCATTTACTTGGCTTTTCACAATTTAAAGTTGTGAAAAGGGGGAATATACGACAAATATTTTGAAATATAGAGATAGCTGTTCTAAACCCAAACATGATCTTTTCCTAACAATAACCTCATGGTTTTTGTAACTAAATCTAACCCTACGTTAACCACAACATTGTTGTGGTGTTATGTTTTAGTATCTCCATTACATAATCTGAATCCGTATCAGAAATACTTTATTGATCCCAGAAGGGAAACAGTTGCAGTTGCTCAGGTGTAAAGAAAAGAAAATTATAAGAAGTAAGAATAGAGGTATGAAATAGAGGTGTGTAAATATAGGTGATAAAATACAATAAAATTGAAATAATAATGTGCATTATGCTACAACGTTAACACTCGTGCTTAAGAAATTAAGAAAAGAAAATACTTCTTCAC
>JAPZEB010000017.1:9635594-9646831 GCA_029783705.1 Chaetodon striatus
AAAGTCCTGAAAACGTTTAGTATCTAAAAATAATTTAAGTAATTTACGTTTTTGATTGTTACCTAGCAACGATATAGTTATAAACTGCCTACATTAAGTGCAGTTTCTTGGCCTTTTAAAAAGCATGTTTTACACAGAATGGATTCCAGGTTTATTATTGCAGCACTTCAGCTTTCAGGCTTTAATGTTGCCTTATATAAATACATAAAAATCTTACATAAACAGATGATCTAAAAGGATGTGTCTGTACTTTATTATTTAGTCTTATTTTAGGAGCTAAGGAGCTGCATAAAAAGTAAGGTTGAGTCACGTTAATGCAGTGTGTTTTTGTTGTCACATGCACGTTTTCTCTTGCTGTAAATGTCATAATGATGCCATCATGCTGACATGTGTCCAGTGCAGTAGGAAACATCCCTGAGAAATATCAGCAGGATGTCCAGGGGTATTTTTTTGTGTTTTAATGTGGAGCTCAAATCCTCACGGTTGTCTGCATCAATCTCTTCCCCATCAGTTAGCATAGTTTTCACATGTCATGCATGCTAATTCTGGTCTGTAAGGAACGGCAAAGCACGGGTGTGACCAGCAGCTCATCTGTTACACGTGTTACATTATCTGCATACATCTGAGAGCACCGCTTGGTTACCTAATTGTGTACGTTATTATTTATTTAATTTGATTTCTATGTAACCAGGAATAGTCCCAATGAGAGTCAAAGTCTCTTTGTCAAGAGAGTCCTGGCCGAGACAGCAGCATGAGGAATTTCTAACAGTAGAACAAACAGACTTCAAACAAAGCAGCAGAAATATGAAACAAATAACGTAACATTTTCGCAAAGAAAAACAGACTTAAAACAAGCAGCCATTTTACAACAAACAATTTGAAATTTGCAGCGTTCAGTAACCTGGTTACACTCCCAAGACACTGAACAGAGACACTTGGTCAGTGACTTCCAGGGTAAGACACCAATAAAAAAGCTCAGCGTCAAACACTTAATAGGGTGCTAAAAAATACAGCTATTTTAATATATAATCCTGGGTCATTACGCCACAGATAACTTGACTTGATGGCTGTAAATACACTTAGTTTTGAACCATGTATTTGCATAAAGAACTGGCTGTATTACAAGCACGATTTTTCACATATATGCCTGTGTGCTACATGTTACTGGAGGTGTCCACTAGAGGGCACAGCAGAGAACTCAGACTGTATAGACTTTCAGATTTTCACGCTATAAACAATAAACATAGTGACACTTGAGGAAGTACAACCCGGTCTGACTCCAAAGTTGTCGAATACTGGCGTTTGGTCGGTGACGAAAAACTATCCTTTCATATCGCCATGATACACAGCCGTTATTCTGTAACGGCGCCCAACAGCATCTGGAGGTAACGTGGCAGGACAACAACAAAAGTTAAGGCAGTGGAAGTCCAAGTAAGGCGTGTGGGAGGGGTGGTTGATTGGTTCAACAACAACCGACTCTCACCTGGGAGGACAGTGTACATTTCCCGGAAGATTGTAAAGCCAAACCCTGTTCTTTGTTCCTAAACCCAACTACGTGTGTTCGTGTTGTACCGACGTACTGCGTTTATTTTGAAAGAGACTGAATGCAAACTGTACATTTCTTGTGAAAACAGACAATGCATGTAAAAGGCAGACGTCCCAGAACGTCAACAACCAATGTTATACTGTATGTCGACGTGGAAAGTCCATGACCAAACGTCAGTATGTGACGAGGTCGGAGTGAGAATGTGTTGGTGCAGTCAGAGGTTTTTAAAATCTCCCATGCCTGTAAGAGAATTTAGTTTAAGGTGACTGTCGACATGAGTGAGCAAAACCTTTTAAAGACACTGAGTTTGGGGATTGATCACAAGTGCTATATCGTGGGCAATTGGACGTTTCTTGAAGACTTTCGCCTCTCATCCAAGAAGATTCCTCAGTTCCAAATGACTGGTATGGAGTTGAGTATGGAGTATGAAGTGGTTTGCACGAGCAGACACATGTAGGTTATTTGCCTGAAGATATTCCATGTGTAGGTAAAACAATCTTTATGTAAAAGAGTAAAAACTTGTTTGGTTTCATGCATTTTACAAATGGACAGTTGCTTGTGGTCGTGCGCTGACAGAAGCAGTGAAGAAGGACACTGCTATCCAGCAAACAGAGATATAAACAGTAACTCGTATTAAATATTCTGAGACTGTGTGTCTGTGTTTGTCATGGCCGCTGCTTGCTGCAGGCAGATGAAGGCGTGAGAACAGTTTTGTTGGAGAGAAACTTTCAGACCCTCTCACTATTACTGCAGATGCTGCGTAGACATGTTTTGCTTCTGGGGACTTTGTTCCGTAAAAACAAAGACCACACTTGCTTACCTGGGTATCCAGGTTGAGGTCTTTATTATCACAGTATGACCTAGTTACTGTTTCCATGTGGGAGTAAATATAATAAAAAGTATGTGTGTGCATTGACAATATTAAGAGGAATTGCTGTCTGGTTTTTGGCCCTGTGTTTTTATCCTAGCCAGACCAAATTGCAAATGTGAGTTTAATTTCCGAGGGGCGTAATCAGCGGCCGTAGATCAAAATGCCTCTGGACGCAATTGGATAGACCTACAACCAATCACAGCAATGAAACGTGACATAATCAGTGACTACTCAGCTTTCAAGTGTGCTTTACTAAGTTTCTAGGTATTCTGTAGTGTTGTAAGAGCAGCGTAGGTCATTTGTGAAGGCAGTGACTGGACGAAAGAGCGATCAGAGCTAATGAAGATTTAGCAATGAAGACATTAAGTAAAGGCACAGTAGAGTTTGCAGTTTGTGCTCTAATAAATGCTGCAGCTCCTCAAAGCAGTCAAACTGACCTTTAGTGTAATGCAGTAAAAAAGCTGCTATAACATAACAACAAAATACAGTCATTATTGGCAGTGTATCAGCACTTATGGCTTATGGCTCATAGCTGATCGGTGATCAGTATTGGTAACAAAAAATGATTGAGGCGTCTTTGATGTAAACAGACTACAGCAGCAAAGATGACCTGTGATGGTGCAGCATCAGTATGTCTGTGAACAAGTGTTTTGGCTATCAGAATTCGAATACAGAACATGGTCTCTTTCCGAAGTCATTGAAATCCGGTGCTTGGGCAGCAACTTGTGGCGTCAGACACTGGCGAAAAAAGTCATCCTTTAACACCAGCATGATACCTGGCTGGTTGCTGTTTTAGTTTAACTGTGCTCGGCGGCGTCAGGGGGAAATGCAGCGACACAAGGATGAAAGTAAAGGCGACAAAAGAAACAGCATGAAATTTGTGTTAACAAAAACAGACTAAAAACACAGTTTACAGCAAACAATTGAGCACAGTCTCACTCCAAAGTCATTGAAATCCGGCGCCTGGTCAGTGACTTGCGGTGTCAGAAACCAGTGAAAAAAAGGTTCCTTTAACATGACATGACATGCGGCCAGTCCATCAGGAGCAAAATGTGGCAGTGCAAGAACGAAAGTTAGGGCAACAAAAGTCTGAGTAGGGTGGGTCCTACAAACACTGACTTTCACCTGGGAAAGCGGTGTTCGCATCCCGTAAGATTATAAAGCCAAACCCTGTTGTTTTTCCAAAACCCAACCACATACTTTTGTTGCCTAAACATTTAAAAAAAAAAGTGAATTGGTGTTGCTGTACCGATGTAAAGCATTTATTTTGAAAGAGACTGTATGTAAACGGTACATTTCCTGTGAAAATGAAAGTGTATTTTTTAAAACAGACAATGCATGTAACAGGCTGAACTTGACACGGCATCCCAGAACTTCAACAACTAATGCGGTCAAAGTACCTTGCACGTTGTATCTGGACATGGAAACGTCAATACCTGACAAGGTCAGGGTGAAAATGTGTTCAAATAAAACTCAGAGAGTTCTACGTCAGCTGCAGCCATCTTGGCTGTCTTCGAAACTTGGGGAGAACGGGGCACAACCATCTCTGCTACAAATGAACTGTTGTTGTTTTCTAGAACTTACCTTTCTTCTAAAGTTGCACCTCGAACTGGCAGAACATATATTCAGTACAACATAGCCCATTGGTGGGGTCAACTGTAACAGACAAAAGGTTAGTTAGGGTTACTTGCTTAAAAAGTCTGTTTAACACAGTTTATTCAGTGCAATACAATCTGTATATTATAGGTTTATACTGTTTATGAATCTATTGATGATAGATATCCAAACATATATCGATTACTCATTTAACTACTAATACTTGATGAATGGAAAGATCAGCACAAAGGCAGATGCAGAGTTTGTTTGGATATGATATATTTTTCTCTATTCATCCGTAATAGATTGATGAATAGATGTATGTAGATACCTATTTCTCCATCTACATCAGGGAAAGGATAGGTATCTGTCTGTTTGTCTATCATCCATATTCAGTGGTTGGACTAATTAATGTACAAAGATTTGCAAACCAAGATACACATGTAAAAATATTACTCCTAAATGAATAGATATTGAGTATGAAGGCTATTCCAAACCTTTGGAGCAGCTGCCGCAAAGGCACGATCTCCCTTACCCACCAACCTCGATCATGGGACAGTTAAGAGACATTGTTCTGAAGATGTAAGGGGTTGGGAGTTGGAGTAGGGGCAGAGAAGTTCAGCAGTATACTGGGGTGCCAGCTCATGTTTGGCTTTAAAAACAAATAAAAGAACCTTCAAATCAATCCTATGTTTGACAGGTAGCTAGTGCAGAGATGCTTGCACTGGTGTAATGCTGTATCTTCTCCTGGCACCAGTGAGTAAACTCGCTGCAGCGTTCTGCACCAGCTGCAGACGAGACAAAGATGACTAGCCAACACCCAGGTACAGAGAGTTGCAATAGTCAAGCCTAACGCCTCACACCATGTTACAACAAACCCTGTTGTGTGGAAATTTGATCTAGCCTGGCTAACACTTGCTTGGAGTTGGTTACATAGTTCAAAACAGTGTTGTGTTTTCGGCACGACAGTGATTACGATTGTATAAGATTGGATTCGATGACTTACATAGACAGCTTAGTATTCTGAAGAACAAGTATGACAAAGAAATTTACTTCAATTGGCCGAAAACACTCTTTGTTTGGCGGTATTGTGGTCAACTGGTCGGAAGCACAAAAGGATCGACCCTCTTAAACGCTTAAAAAGTCCATGTTAAAATCAACCCCACATTACCTCAAAGACACTCCTCTTTACTAAGCTAAGTTTATGTTCACTGCACAAGCCAAAAATGATGTCATCAATCAAGTATTTTGCTTAAGCATGAAGGCTCCACAAGTTGTCAGTCATCGTCAAATCCCCATATTAGATAAACTGTTGTGATTGGCCAAAAGCAGTCCAGGCCGGCTGGGACTCTGTCTGACCTGGAGGAGGACCAGACGTATCTGCCAGAACAAACTTGCAGAATCCTGTCTGCTACCCAGACAGTTTTCATCCTGCAGGATGTGAAATTGTTACAGATTTTGAGGACAATACGGCTGAATTTCAGGATGTAGAGAAGTTAACATTACGCCTTAGGCAGTCATTCATTATGTAGTAGCAAGGTGTGTGTGTGTGTGTGTGTGTGTGTGTGTGTGTGTGTGTGTGTGTGTGTGTGTGTGAGAGAGAGTGTTGGTGGGTGAAGAATAGGGGTTAGGGATTTCTTGTTGCATGTGAAGACCCCTGCGTTAGTAGCCTCATTAAAGGCTACATCCTAATGCTTCCACGGCTGCCATCTATTCTATGGAATACTAAAGGTCAGATCAGCATCTTAATGCGCCATCCTCCTGTTGTCTGACCCAGATATAAACCTTGGTCACTTGGATCAGACTCATAGCGTGCTCACTAGCCTGCAGAATGCATAAATCAATTTTCATTTAATCACAGTTCGTTTAATTAAACCTTGACATTTGTTTGAGCAGCCGTTGCAAGGATCACCAACAGCCGATGAGTCTATAGCTATGGGCTTTATCATAACTTTGTCATAACTGCTTCAGTCGAGCAGCTTTTAGAATAGATGAATGGTCTGCAAGATACTGCAGAGAAAATGAACAGGCGTACACTAGATGGCCAAAAGTATGTGGACACCGGAACATTCATACATGTCATTCCCCAATCATGGACATTCATCTAATTCTCCTCCTATGGAGGCTTTTCACAAGATTTTGGAAGCTGGCTTTCAGGAGTTGTTCCCCACAAGAACACAAGATTCACAGCCCTACATTAAAACAGCACATGGGGCTGCATTGGTGGGGGTGTGTTCGAGGTACCAGTGATACAGTGATCTAGGATACACTCCAGGAAGTCCAAGATATCATTGTATACTTAGGAATTAAGATTTCCCTTGACTGTTACCAAGAATCCTAACCTAAACTATGAAAAACAGGCCCCGACCAAAAGTATACAGACAAGTATTTACACATACATTTGGCCATAAAGCAGAGCCGGCCCTAGACCAGGCCATTTAATTGGACTACTTTCCTTGTCCCAGTATACAAGCACAGCAGGGAAATCAATTTATTGACCAAAGTGTGTCCAACTCTGCTACGATAGGTGGCGATATGCTTTCTTTCAACATGTTCGTATTGGACCATTTTCCGGTTGGCCTATTACGTCACAGACCAAACAACTGACAAAAAAGTTAGCTAAGATAAGCTAGTGGCAAACTGGTACCATGGTGGACAACGTACAGTTCTGTGCTTTTCGCTCTGGATGTAGATTTTGCAAAGTTTTTCCCAGCATCGTCTTCTGTTATGCATTTGATGCCACTCGACTTCGGGGTCAGAGATTGACTGTATACATGCAGGAGTAATTCGATTCCTAATCACATTATCGGGGTGTGTTCATCCGACTTTGATAAATTCGATTTAGTATGATGTCAGTGGGACCAACATGTTTACATGTATTTTGAAAGTCTGGTTTTAGTCAGACTAACACAATAAATCAATGATCTCTAATGTCATGTAAACATACTGACTGTCTTTACATAGACTACAGTTAATACAGTATTGTACCCCCTAACACCACGAATGGGCCCTTTCGTGCCCTTTTGCTTGATCTGGTTAAAGTTTGATGCTTATTTTAGTGTAACAGTCAGAAAGGGCAGAATGTTATCCATCACCATGTGTAGAATGTTGAGATAAAGGATATGTCATGACCAATAAGATATGTAGCACAAGGCAAACATTTGTTATATATATCTAATAACATTGTGACAGTGTATCCTCATAGAACAATGAGTATGGCATCCTTTGATTTAGCTCCCAACAAATTATGCGTCCTTAATGTGGAGTTACCTAAATTGCTGTGGTTAGGTTTAGGGAAAAGAAACGTGGTGATGACATACCTTAAAATGACGGTCACACAGTGACAAACACCTGTCTCCTGGAGAAAGTCCTATGTTTTGTGGCCCATCCACCACCAGCTCTGGACCGCTTCCTTGTTTTCTCCAGTCAGCACATTGATCACATGATTGCAGCCCTCCAAAGTACATAGGTTATGCACAAATTAGTGGCTCAAGATTACATATGATATGTACAAATATGGGTGCATTACTTTCCATGGGAAAACGTACACACAGTTTTTATGAGCATCCTGACAGTGATCACATGAGAAAGAAAGACAAACAGCACTGTTAAAATGAATTGTTAACCCCAGATCACCGTAAAAATGGGCAAAAAGTAAAATGTAAAGAATTTAATAGTGCTGCAGTGCTGGTGCTGTGTTAGTACTGGCTGAGGCTGGCTGTATATCTACTGAATCTGTGATTGTACTGCCTGATGATTCAGCATCCTCCCCACTGACAAACTTAAGCGTAAGGCACCTGCAAATTATAGATAACACTCCTTTTCCCCAGATTTCCTTTTATTTACTTTCAAATGTAAACCAAGCCTATTATTTAGCCTATTTGGGGAAACATTCGGTGGTTGTTATTTACTCAGAGACAGTTCAATATGTATGTATGTATGCCAGTGGTCCCCACAGAGGCTGCTTCATGGGCATGTAAATGCATGATCATGTGAAACGCCCCCCGATCTTTTCCGAGCTGCAGTTTTTAAACAACATTGCCCGTGGAAGTGACCGGCAAGCAAGCAAAGACACAGAGACACTGCTCAGCTAATGTTAGCTTAGCTTGGCAGATCTCGTAACTCAGTTGGATCCTCAAACTGTTGGCAAAACTTCACAGCTCCACCCAGCCTGCATTGAAAGTAAAGAGTGCTGTAATAAAGCGTTGGTGCTGCACACAGCAGAGCTAAAGGGTAACGGGGATGAAGGGATTTTGTCTGACTTTTAAATAAAAAAACAGAAGAGACAGACGAGACAGAGATGCACTGCAGGGCAGAACGTTATCAACTTAACATTACTGTTATTTGCTGACATTAAACTTTGAGAGGAGAGTAAAGAGCACAGTTTACCGGATTGCCATGGCAAATTGTGAACACTGTCATCAGCACTGCGTAATTTGTATAGCCCACAAAACTTCCCTCTGCTCGCCACAGGGCCCTAAGTAGCCCCTGGGTTCACATATGCATCGGGCCAGCTTTCCTATATAGTGTAATGGTTTCATTTCAATCAGGACATAATCCCTCAGAGTCTAGATGCTGCTGGTGGTGTAAAACCAGCAGGTGCTTAATGAAAACTCCCAGTTTAATCTTCCTGGACATCCTGGAGGTTGATGGGCCGTCGATGGGCAGGCACAATAGTAGTCTGACAGACAGAGTGACAGGCAGTGATATTTCAGTTATAGTTATGATATTTAAAGAACAACACGTAGACAGAAAGATCATTGGTCAAATATGGTGATGTTAGAGTTTGTGAATAAAAGGGACTTTGGCAGCGTAGGAAAACAGAATTAATGAAAAAGATTAGAGCTGTGAAGAAATTCACCCACAGAGGAATAAAGGCAAAACATGAGAGAACAGATTTTCCTCATTGTGCTTTTGCCAAAGCCTCTTTACTATGAATAAATTACTGTTTTGAGCAATCTGCTTGAAAGAAGTGATGCAACGAACACAGACACAGGTGACGAAACCTTTAGGATAGCACAACAGCGAGAGACGAATCTCACTCCTGTGCATGAAATCTAGAAGTGTCTTTGACTTGTTACGCCACATTTGATGAAAACAGCACCAGGCAACATTTTTTTTTTACATGGAAACACAGTAATCTGAATCAGAACAGAAAAGAGCATTTGAGGATTTTCCACTGTTTTCATTTCAGTCTCGACTTTGAATTTGTGTCTCCCTGTGGGCAAAGACACATCCATAACTGACGCCTTGGATTAGAAATGTATTTATGAGATGACCATGACTCTGGCTTTGGCAGAGCTTGAGCATTCCAGCCATTAAATATTAAAATAACTGAAGAAAGTTTGGGCTCGACTTTTGTGACGTTTGCTCCCCTATAAAAGTTTCTCTGACACAGTGTCGGATCGTCATGTTCTCAGAAGTCATTTTCGGCGATTGTTCCCATCACTGAGGTCTTTTTCTGATAAGTACGTGAGGAATGAAGAGTTCCTCTGTAAGGAATCTGATTGTTGCATCAAATTGTCCTGATTTATCTGAGATGAATGCCATGAAAATCTTCTGTAGGATTTCAGCACCTCTGTAAGCAACAGGTTAAAGCACTATATAGTGTATAACACTGCCGCTGTAACTTAAAGGATTTCGACTTGATCACTGCCTGCTTCCTTTTGTCTTTAATGCATGTCGTACATTTTTATAGTCAACCCCCTCCTCAGGCTTCCAGATCTATTTCTTTGTGTCTCTGTATAAATAATTGGTTGAGCGTTCGACTTCTGGGGTGTTTACATAAACTGTCTTTGTATTATTTATAATCTAAGGTTAAATCACATATGCATGCATCCGAACGCGCACATTTCCTTGCACAGTTTAGCAGTTAGATTACTCTCTGTCGGCTTGTCGCCCAGGCTGGGGTTCCAGCCTCAGTAAAATACACATCTCATTATTTGGAGCTTCCTTCCCCTTACCTCAGAGCCGAGCTGCCACTCCAACACAGTAATTACCTCGTCCTCCTTTACTGCTAATGAGAAGGTAAAATATGAGCGTCTGGCAACTGCAGTCATTTGCGACCCCGGCTTGCTCCCGGCAGGAGTAGAGAGGGAGAGGGACTAATTTCTGCCCACAAGCCACCGCTGAATGATGCCATGTATCCTCAACACACCTGTACAAGTTATCCTATGTAACCTCAGGTCTGTGTTTGGCAAACATAACATGAGGTTGGAGTTTAGCTGGGGTTACTCGAGCATAAACTTCCTCAGATCAAATAAAGATGTGCTAACATCCTGCAACAAAATAATGTAATATAAAATGCTCCTTGGCTTCAGAGGCACATCTAATCACTGTTCGGCAGAGGGCTTTAGTGAGTGGTTAAATGATGTTATGCCACAAGAAGGTTATTAAAGGAATACTTCACCCACACAATGATCATTTGTATATCAATTACTCACCCTGTCGTGAAAAAAAGAATGCGTTTATTGATGCCTCAATGGTGACTGAAGAATCGGATCTTCAAAGCCAGACTCCACTGACATAAACAAACGCTTCCACACATGAGCTGCTTGCCTGGGCAAGGGTTTGAACTCTTGAACTCTCTGTGCATGCTTGTGTATTCTATTGAGCAGAGTTAAAGTGTACGCACCTGCCCAGGTGCACTACTCATCTGTGCATAAGAACGTTTATTCTGAATTGTTATAAAAAGTTTTCCTAAATATACATGTGTATGGGCAACATGTCCTCATAGAATGGGTTCTATGATGTCTAATGAATTAGCCCCTAACGAATTGGCGCCACGACTGCTTAGCTTTGGCTTGTGAAAAATAGGAATGGTTGGCTGTAGTCAGGTTGCATACCTAATGTAAGGTTAGGTTTAGGGTAGTTAAGTCACATAGGTTAGGTTTTGTAATGTGAAGATATCTAGGTTAGGTTTAAAAAATTAAAATGAACAAAAAGTTACGTAGGTATGGTTTTGAAATGCAGTTACGTATGTTAGGTTTAGGAAAAGTGAAGTTATGTAGGTTAAGTTCAGGCAAGTAAAGTTGTGCAGGTTGGGTTTAGGAAATAATCATGGTTGGGCGTCATCATGTTACGTACTTAATGTAAAGTTATGTGGGTTAAGTTTAGGAAGGTAATCAGGAAGACTTTCTTTGTGCTCATCCATTCACAATTGTCTCCAACCCACTACCACTGCTTCCTCTAATCAGCCTATTATGGGTGGCCATTCTTCTATTT
>JAPZEB010000017.1:9667121-9679573 GCA_029783705.1 Chaetodon striatus
CTGGTGTCACTTTGATTTGCACCAAAGCAGCTGAAACTGATTCACAATCACTTGTACTTCCGAAATTGACAGACTGACATCCCTGAAGTTTAACTGACTCTGTGTTGTACTGTGACCATTAAGTGTTCAGTGAATTTTTTTTAGCAGTGTAGAAAAACACACATGTGATGCCCACATAATGACACAGCTTGACTGTAATTTGAAAGAGTCGATAAAATTCAGGAAATAGTGTTTTATTACTCTGTATTCATGTTAAGAAATAGAGGGGTGAGCTGACAGCTTCACTGAAACTACTCAGTAGGTGTCCAATATCAGGAATTAATCGACACCCTGCTGCCAATCGCAATCATGTATTCACCCAGACCATGGTATAATCATGGAATAAAAAGGACATAAGCACTTCTTTTTAAATCTTCAGGCTATAACTTAAACTACTACTTAATGTCCCGTCCTGACAATCATTTTAGAAGTGCTGTAAGAATCTGATAACTTTAATAAACTATAATACCATAATTATAACACAGCTTGCATTGTGATGATTGATTTAATATAGACTATAGGTTAGAAGTGCCCCGCTTCCATGCTGACAGCTGTCTACCATGACGAGACAACCTCTGAAGCCTGTTAGTACCACATAACACTTCAACCGCGGCATTATATGACAGTAAATTACATAGTGTGTTCTCTGGTTTCTGAGGATTTTCTTCACAGTACATTGGCTGCACTGTAGAGTGAGAGTCATGAACATGTAGCTACAGTACCATCACACGTGTGTATAGCTTCACGTCATCGTAGCTGACAATAACTCATATCGTCCCTTTATGTGTCACATAATCAGTCATCCATCAGCGGCTACAGGGACCCTCAGGATAATTGTACAGAACAATGATACATTAAACAGTCCTCCTTCATTGCATGTCAATTTAATTCATTTATTTCTTCTGTTCGGACATGAAAGTGCCAAATGTTCTGCTCAAGTTAAAAAGAACTGATGGATGTGAACACAGAAAGATTAGGTTCAGGTGTCCTCTAAAAACTAGGGCGTGTAATCTCAAAAATAGAATCATGGTGACGGATCAATGCCCTGAACTGGATCTGCAGTATCCTTGCATTTCGGGCACAACAACACCATCATAACGATTACATGGGAAACAGCACAAAGCCTCCTGTCAGAGCTCATCTGGAGCTGAAATAAAGGTTTAGAGAAAATCTTGATTTATCCCAGTTAAACACCAATCATTCTCAAAGCAAGACTGCAACACACATGCAGGCTGAATGGAGAGTTCAATACATTGGACGAGGTCATGATGGAGAGCACTTATGAGACATGTTCATCTTGCCTCCAAGCAGCACTGCTGAAGCATCAGTCCGCAGCGCAGCCTGAAAGAATATTCTACAGATTGACTGAACAATAACTCTCATATAACAATACTGCAATATGTACTGCATGCTTTGAGTTGAGATCAGTTGGGCTTTTCGACATCTGTTTTAAAATGTAAAAATACTGTGCCATAGAAATGTCTAATTTCTTAGAAAACAGCTTTTTAAATTTGAGCTTAAGCACAGAACAGAGCCAGACCCCTGCAGTTCCCAACGCAGGTCCCTATGGGCTATGCTACTGCTGCTCCAGGACTTCATTCTTGAGATTTCGGTCTCCATTAAGACAAGAGATTTACAATGAGATGAGTTGAAACAGGCAACTACTCGCTATGTGCTTGTCTACGATGTTTTAAAACCCTGCAGGCTCACACCAATGCAACTAGATGAGATGGTGTATCATCACTATGCAACAACTGTCTATACTTCTGTTCTGATTTGCAGCTTTTCAGACTTATTTTGTGGCTGAATATAATTTGTAGCTTCTTAAAATCTGAATGAGGATAGTGATAATGAGATACTGGCTACAGTCACATTTGTAGTAGTGATGAAATGGTGAAAAACAGAAACAAGACGAGCATCAGATGGACTGTATTCATAATCAATACCCCTCGATAATATAAGTAAGCAGTGCCAATTAGTTAGTCAATAAGAATGTGTGTGTGAAAGGGGAATAAAAGCACATACAGCGAGCAGCAGCAGCAAATCACCGTCCGACACCAGCATGCCGTGAGGACGGAAACAGAGGGCTCGGAGGCAGCAAGTAAACATGCTGTCTGTGGTCAGCTGATTGGCTGTTAAAACAGAGGACGTAATTTACATTCTAAAAACAGCCGCTGGTGATTTTCTCTGTAACATTGTACAATGGTTTCATCTCATCGCAAATCTTTTGTCTGAACTGGGCTTTGGATCCTCATCAGTGTATATGATTCAACAATGGGTCGATGTGGCTGGTGTTTTGTTGACAATTTGTGAATACATTTGAGATTTTTTTTCATTGGAATCCGTATTAAGTTTTTCATAAAACTCCCTCAAATATTAATTAAATGATTTTCAGCAGTACCGGTAGCTGCAATGTCTCAGTTGGCAGTTTCACCAGCAGTGCTCTGTCAAAGTCTGTTCCCTAATCGAATCATGTTAAAAGAGTAAAAATATAGAATACACACCTTTTTAAATCCATGTACTGACTGTAGTATCAGCCTGTATCTGAAATGAGTATCCATAGCAACAGAGACGCAGTCAGATCTTCCATTTACAGTTTATTGAATATCTTATTTACAACACGTTCTCATCCTCTGAACACCACAGGATGGAGACTGTAACACACGAGCTGCAAGAAGTACACTGGCTCTACTTTGTATCACATTCTCTCACATCCCATTCACTATTCAACTCAGTACTTCAGGCTGCGGCCGACAATAACGGTACACATGGCCTTTCATTTGTTGCTGAAAATCTTGATATTGATTTGTCATTTTAGACTTTTTGTCAGACTTATACTTACTGTTCGTCAATTGTACAAAATAGTTTTGACCTTGAATTCTGCCGGCAAAATATTACCTTTCTGGCTCATACCTGAGTCAAAGGGTTCCATGAGCTAAAGCTAAACCATGCACCACTGTCTGTAATAGTAATTTATTGCAGATTTGTGTAGTGCTCTGTAGTTTTGTTTGTGTATGATAAAAAAGATAATTTGTTTAAACCGAGATATTCACACATTCAACTGGAAACTATCACTTGAGTATTGAGAAGAAGATCCTTCACATGTTGGTGAAGATTTTCAGTCATCCAGGTCATGGTAATCTTAAGAGCTATATCATAGGCAACTGGACTTGCTTAAGTTTCTTGAAGACGTTTCGCCTCTCATCCAAGAAGCTTCTTCAGTTCTGAAGGACAGGTGCAGAGTCGCAGGCTTTAAACTCTGTGTGGGTGTGAACCCTTACAGAGTCGTTAAGGTCACATGTGAGTCGTTGACCCACCTGGCCATCATGTGTGTTTTCACTGTAGGGTCAGGTGGGACCAGATGTGAATGGGTGTGAAGTCATCTGGGGAGGGATCCCAAGACTGCATTGTGGGTAGGTGAGAAGTGGTGCTGTAGTCCATCTCCTCTGTTTAATCATGGTCTATCAAGGTTAGCTGTCTACATCAAACTGGAACGACCATCCCTAAACAGTGGAGGTGGTCTATGAAACCACTTATCACCCACCTACAGTGAAGTCTTAGGAGCCCTCCCCAGATGAGAGCACTTAAGAGGATCCCACATGTTGCTCTTGTTAAATTCATTAGTCGGTTATTAGTAGAACTAATAAATTGTGAAGCTGAACAAGAGCAGTGTGCAGGATCCTCTTGTCAAAAATAATTAAGATAATATGATAGGAAATGAGTTTTCAAATTTTACATTTTTCAGGGGCGGGAGGTTGGACTCCCCTGGCAGCCCCCGCCCCCCCCAGTGTGGAGTCCAAAGCCATGCTCTTGATCTGAGTGGCTTAAAAATATCTCCTTTTTCCAAGTTCTGTCTTGGGTTTGTCCTAATTACCGGAGTATAAAGAGGTGGAGTAGTGTCTCCATTGCATAAATATCTTATGAGATGGTAATGATTGTTCCAGGTTTTAGTCAAACCCTCAGGTGTTACCAGGGAAACTTGATTGCAAATGCATAAAAGTATAAATAAATTGTCATTTTTTTCTGTGGCAAGTGAGCATGATATAAGCACAATAATGCCCAATGAGATGTCCTTAATCAGGAATTAATGGACTCTGCAGAGGAGAGTGTCCTCAACTGCCTGCGAGACTGTTCTGGCCTCCCCATTATGCATTAATTATTGACAATAGACACCTCATCAGGCATCATCTCTTACCTATTGTAGTGTGTCCTCCACAAATGATGTACGTTTTATTTTTTCTAAAAGACAGCTTCATATTAAAGGGGAGCTACACCCATCTTTGAAATTCATACATGTTATTCCTAACGTCTAATGCTGCGTTCAAATTGTGTCATGTTAACCATGTTCATGAGGCAAGCCTATGTGACCGCCCCCTTCATATGGTGTTGATGACCGTGTAGGTCAACCTGGTCTCACTCTGAGGTCGTTGGATATCGGTGCTTGGGCAGTGACTTCCAGCATCAACCAAAAAACCTGTCCTTTCTTGTCCGCATGATATGGCCATTACTGTGAAACAGCAACCAGCGGTGTTGGGGGAAAACGCAGCAGGACAACTACAAAAGTTAAGGGGTCGAAAACTCCAAGTAGAGTGGATAGATGAGTCCAACAACCACTGTCTTTCACCCAGGAAGCTAGAACCCAGTTCTTTTTTCCTAAACCCAACCATGTGCGTATGTTGGCGAAACGAAACCAGGTAGTTGTACCAGGTAGAGACTGCAAACTGTACATTTCCTGTAAAAAACAGACAATGCATGGCATCCCAGACCGCCAACAACCAACGCACCCTGGGTACCTTACACACCATATCTGGATGTGGAAAGTCCATGACCACACAGCGATATGTGACAAAGTTGGAGTGAGAATGTGTTGCATAAGTGAAAATTTGATGGAAGGTCACAAATTGTGAAATCTGTAAGCTTTGTGCATGAAAAAAATATTCCGTTGGTCCACAAAATCAGTGTCCCATTCATTGTCTATGGAGCAGCTCCAGACTGTACACCCTATGACATCACAAGTTTGAAGCTTTTAGGTTTCTGGCTTTGAAAGAGAGTAGCCCGTATTCACAAATATTAATTGAAATTCCTTAGGCCTTGAAATACACATACTGGAATTATTAATTTCGGTAATGTTCCCCTTTGAAGTGTTTTCAATATTAAAAGATGCTGCCACATTTGAATCTATTGATAGGTTGTCTCCTTTCAGGGATGTCTTTTATCAATTGTTGATGTAATACAACCTTTTTTTTGGTAAATGATTGCAGCCAGTGGCGATACAGATTTTGTTGTGGTTGTCTGTGAAGTTTATGCCTGGTGAAGGACTACAACTGAAAAGATGCACTGCACTGAAAATATTCAGGAATTCAATACTTTGGGCTCCAGAAGAAAAGCTACAGGAGAAAATGACCTTGCTCTGGTTGAGTTGCATATTAAGACACATCTTGCGCTTGATTTAAAATTATATGTTGGCTGTGGCTTAACCACTTTAAATCATGATTATTATATAGCTATGACAAGCTACTATTTCCTCATCATTGATTGAAGCAAATTCAGTTGCAGGGTTATTGATCAGGAGCATTAAGAACACAGCTTTCCGAGTCTTATTGCTGCCTTTTTGATGTGTATTTTGTACTTCGATCTTTTTTATTTTTTGAAAAAGAAAACCGCCTCAGGAGTAAGCTTGATCATTACTGCACTTTGATTCAAATGTAAAAGCTTTGAAAAAATTAGGGGCCATTATTCCACTGTGGCAATTTAACCAATTTCATGTTCTTTTTCTCTGTCTTTCACAGTCGCACAGGTTACTGCACTAACACACACAGAGACACACACACAAACGGCTGCCAAGTGATAATCTTTCTTACTGCATCTAGCGATATGAGGAAAGCTGACTTTTCCACATCAAGATGAGTGTGTGCAGGAAAGGCATTATCAGCCCCAGAGAAAGATAAGAGTTACGTGGGTGGGCCAGGAGTCCTGTGTAAAAAATCCAAAGGTCACCCGAGCTTGACTTCACACCAGCAGACATGGAGACACTGAAGGTCAGAGAGATTGAAGGGGTAATCCATTCTAAAGGATGACAACCACACCTTCAGTTTCACCAGGATACATTTCTTCCCAGAACCTTTTTTTAAAATTCTCCAAAAGTGACATGTTTGTGATTTTTAAAAAAAATTTTATTTATTTTTTTTTTATGCCTCTGCGCTGACGAACGCTGTGGTTGGCGGCAGTATATTTTCGGGTTGTCCATATATCCATCTATCCATCTTGTTCCTGTAAATGCGATATCTCATAGCGCCTTGAGGGAATTTCTTCAACTTTGGCGCAAATGTGCACGTGCCTTAATGATGAACTGAATACATTTTGTGGTCAAATGCCAAGGTCATTGTGACCTTGCATCTGTTTTATTCTTGTGAATGTGATATCTCAAGAAGGCTTTAAGGGAATTTTCTCAAATTTGGCACAAACGTCCAATCACTAGAATTTGGTGGTCAAAGGTGAAGCTCACTCTGACCTCACCTGTCTCATTCTCGTAAAGGTGATGTCTTAAAAATCCCTAGAGGGATTTTTTTCTTTTAAAATTGGCAAAAAACATCCCTCTTGAGCCAAGGATGAACTGATTAGACATTGGTAGTTATAGGTCAAAGATCAAGGTCACTGTAACCTCAGTTCAGTCTCATACTCTTGAATGCAATATCTTAAAGGGGCCGTAAGGGAATTTCTTCAATGTGGTACAAACATACACTTGCATTCAAGGATAAACTGGTTAAATTTTGGTGGTCAAACAGCAAGGTCACCATGACCTGGCATGCGTCTGAATCTTGTGAATATGATATCTCAACAAAACATGAAACAAATTTATTCAAATTTGGCACAAATGTTTACTTTGAGTCAAGGACAAACTGATTGGAAATATTTAGTCAAAGGTCAAAGATCAAGGTCATTGTGACCTCTGGTCAGTCCCATTCTCTTTAATGCAATATCACAAGAAGGCCCTGAGGGAATAACCTCAAATTTAGCACAAATGTCCACTCACTGATGAACTGGTGGTCAAACATCAAGGCCATTGTGACCTTGCATCCTTGTTTTTTCTTGTGAATACAATATCTCAAGAGGGTTTTAAGGGAATTTCCTAAACTGGAGTCAGAGAAGAACTGATAAGAATTTTGTGAAAGAGCAAGGTCACCCTGACCTCACCTGTCTCATTCTTGTGAAGGTGATATCTCAAGAACACATCGAATGAATTTCTTCAGATTTGGCAGACATTTTCTCGTGGCCTAAAGGATTTGCTGATGACATTTTTGCGGTTATAGATGAAAGGTCAAGGTCAGTGTCTTGTCTGTCTTGTTCTGGTAAACACTATATCTCAAGAGGGCCTTGACGGAATTTTGTCAGATTTGGTACAAAGGTCTACTTGGACTCTTTATTGACCTTAAATTATGGCCAACACTTTTTTGGGGCATAACTCAAGAATTCATGCACTAATTATGACAAAATTTAAATCAAATGTCTATTAGGATAAAATGATTAAGTGATAACATTGACATCCAAATAGTCAAAGGTCGGCTTCACTATGACATAGTGCTCTGCTAAAACACTTTCCTGGCCATTACTCAGTGTTATAACTCAGGAACAGAAGGGAAGACATTTGGTCAGATACTGAGCTGGTGACACTAATCTTGATCTTCTGTGCTGCCGGGGGGGAAGATATGTGTGAAGCATCCCTGTATTCACAGACGTGGATGCAAACTGTAACTGCAACTTGACAGGTTCACAGAGGCATGCAACCGCAAGGCTGTAATTCTAGTTTTCTGTTTCGGGATGTTTTTGTTTATGCCAGATAATACGGAGGGATTTTTTTTTTTTTCTCAGTAGAGAGGACGGAATTACAACTGCTACCCATCCAGAAAGGTGACCAAGACAATGAGAGGCAGTGACAGTGAGTAAAAGTACACCTGAAGCAGAGCACTGAACCCTGGTAATATCAAGTAGCATATTAATTCTAGTGGAGCACCCTGGATAAGTGGGGCCCCTGGGCACTACACACTCCGGATATAATCATGGAGTTACTGCATTCGATAACATAATAAAATATACAGTATATCACTAAGCTGTGAAATGGATTTAAACAATCCAGCAGCAAAGACAATCATGGGGATGGATATTGCAAAGGTTTTATAAGGTGAGAAGTTTATTCCGCTTGTAGATGAGAAATCAGTAATACACCAGACGTCTATTTGGGTGGAATTGAAATGTGCCTGAGTTGAAACCTTGCAAAATTAAATTCTTGCGACAATCTGAAAATAACAATCATTTCGGATACAACTTCTGCATATAGTAAGACAGTTTCTGTGTTAGCTGCAGTTACATTTTCACATCCAAAACTCCAATAATAGTTGATTATATCTCCTCTGTCCACACTGTGGAGGAATTCTGTGTGTACCTTCACATCAGGCATGTTTGTAGTGCTTTTTTAGGCCCACAGTATGGACCATTTACGCCTTGAGTGCCGTTTGTTTGTGCAGCATGGGTCATTCAAAACAAATAAATAACAGCGCTGAAAGGTCTGACGGTGCAGGTCTCAGTCCTCCTCCGAGTGTACTGTGCCGTGGTGCAGTTTGTCAGGCAAGAGAATGCAATACAAACTCCTACAGTTTGTACTGGACAAACTGTACATCCACTGTCTCAGAAATAGCCCACAAAACACCAGGTTTTCATAAGTAAAAGATGGATGTTGACATCTCATAGCCGGCAGTTCCTCACGCTTGAAAAGCTTGGCACAAGAAAATTAAGTGAGGGCAAATTGAAGCCTGGACCACTGATCATATTCAGCTATTTCCTCCCGTGCTCTTAGCTGCTCTGAACAGCAGAGTGAGTGAAATACAGGCAAGAGCATAGTGCTTGCCAAAAGCCAGTTCACAGTGGGTGTTAGGCTCCACCAAGGCTGTTCGTTGTCACTTAATCTGTTTGTGATTTTTGTGGATGGGATCTCTAGGTGCAGCAGAGGGGTGGACAGTTGGGTAACCTCGGGATAGCAGATGATGTAGTTCTGTTGGCGTAATCGATCTGTGACTTTGCACCAGGGCACTTTACAGCCAAATTTTAAGTGGCTGGGATAAGAGTCAGCACCGCTAATTCTGAGGTACTCTGCTGGGATAAGGTGGATTGTTTCTATGCATGGCATGATACAGGAAGTTTAGTACTCGCTCCTATTAACAGTGAAATTCCATCATTATCTTTAACCAGTTCAATAACACAGAAAATAAAAAAATAAAAAAATTAAATATATTATATTCTTATTAACCCTTTGAAACCTGGAGTGGCATCACTTTTCTTGTGCTGCTTCCAGACACCTTTCACAAGTATTTAAACCTTTGAACCCTGAGGAAATTGGTGCAATTTATTCCAAAAACATGGGGAGAAAGTCAGTGAGCAACTTGGTAATAAATGTCTCACAAATTCCCAAAAAATTTAGAAAATTATTTTAAAATAAAAACTAGGGAAAAATTATTATTTTTATTACGTATTCAAAATTATTTATTAAATGTTTAAACACTTCTTACATGTCATTTCTTGTTTGTTTATTTGTTGTTTTTTATTTTTAACAAATTTTCTTGTATTTACTTTTCTCTTTTTACTAATTTCTTGCATAATTTTTGGGTCATTTCTTCTCTCGTTGCTCATTGCAGTTTTGAAAGAATTCAAGATAATTGCTCAGGTTCAAAGGGTTAATCCCTGATGATTGGCCTCGAACACAAACTACCAGTCTATGTTAGAAACATATATTAGTATATAATCTACAGTGTAACATATTTCTCCTCCATTGTTGTTTTTTCAGTACTTGTGTGATGATTGGTCTTCGTCGCTGGCCATTTGTTGCACCCCTTCTTTACTGTGATTGGACGGGTGGGATGGGTGACATCATGATGACCACGTCTCTTATTTTATATAGTCTATGGTGCTGCCACAGTTTCAGAATTTTGGCACTGACTTTGGACCAAAGTATTGGCTCTCTTCCTAATTGTGTCCTTTGCTTTGTGATTTAGTTGCTGCCCCTAATAAAGGAGTATCTTGAGATCATGTTCACAAGTTAGTATAGGATGAATCACTGGATCAGCAGGCAGATTGGTGCAGCTTTGGCAGTAAAGCCTTCATTTTACAAAACTGTTGTGGTTAAGAGTCAAGTATGAAGTCCAAACTCCATTTGCAGGTTGGTTGACCTTCCATCCCTCGTCTATAACCCTTACATCCTTACGAAAAGAAAAGGATACAAGCAGCTGAAATGAGTTTTGCGGGGTGACAACTGGAAAGAACTCATTTGCATTGAAAAGAAGCCAGTTGAGGGAGAGTACATCCAACTGGGAGGAGACCCCAAGGCGGGCCCAGAACAGGCTGGAGGGATAATATATCCCATTTGGTTTGGGTTCGCCTTGGGATCCCCCAGGAGGAGCTGGAGGAGGTAGTTAGGGAGAAGGGCATCAGGGTGAATGGTTGAATTTATGAAGCATAGTTACAGGGACTCTGTTATCAAAACTCTGCTTGTAATTCTAGCTTTTCTTTAAAAGTGCTTATTTGCTTTAAATCAGACACTGTGCACTCAAATAAAGCAAATTTAAAACACAACAGACTCCACTTTCCTCTGGTTTAAGCTAAATAAAAACTAACTGCAGGTACAATCAAACCTTTAAGTGCCTCTTCAGTGTGGTGCACCACATTCTTCAGATGTATTTAGTTCCTGGCCATTACCTATAACATTACTCCCAGCTTGAAGACATTTGCCACACATTGTGGAGCCATTAGGAATGAAAAGTTCTCCAAGGGCTAAAACCCCTCTTGGATTTTCTCAGCCTCTCGCCCTATGACCGCGCATCGTGTCGGCTGAGCCTAATCTGACAGGATGCTAATAGATCGGCTAATTAACATAATGTCCACCCATTAGGAGTGGTTAACCTTTGACTCAGCACACTGACAGGGATAATAGGAGAAGTGGAAAGAAGCACACAGATGCTTGTGGACTGTGAACTCATGGTATTTATGTATTATCTTCGCACAGTTTGCACACATGTATGGAAGCAGTCATATCTTTGATTTGAATCTTTTGGTACATACATGTGTCACTGCACGCAATGGTCCAGCCCTGTAACTATGCTATCAGCATTGGCCGCCATAGAGGACAGGAGCACAGAACGGTCAGGCAGTCGTCATTTCACCTCGCTGAACTACTGTCGCCGCTTCACCCATAGCAATGAACCAAACCCGACTGCTCTCCAAAGCGCTGAACTTTGCTCCGCTGGTCTACGCACGCATGGTACGCACACACTGCCCGCAAACATATGTGGCGTCCTCGCCGCTGATCCGTTGTGATGTCTCATTCCACCTCATTTCCGCACAACCCAGCTTCTTTCTAATTGAGGCGGCAGCGAATACAATTATGGTGAGAATCATCCCGGACTGATGTGAGGACGGATTAACGGGATTAAGAAGATAATCTGTTGACCCTCTGGCCCCAGCGCAGTATGAGGCTGGGAAGGCAATTTGAAGCAGAGAGAAGAAGAGATAGGGGGGCTTTAATGAGCGGGATGACGAAAGCCTCTGACCACAGAGAGGCTCGCTTGGCGTGCCGCTGGGGGATTACTTTCTGCAAGACTCCACTCCACAATCTCACCTAACCCCTCACATCCATCCCGCTGCCCACACACTCACTCCCGCTGCAAGATGTTCAGGAACAGCCCCAAGCATGTGCTAATGAGGGCTGCTGCTTCATAAAAACAGCAACATGTATCCTGCATTAGGACCAGAACCCAAACAGTTGGTGTCGAATATCCTTTAGATTTAATGCTTGTTTGAGTAAGGTTCAGACGTAGGGTATATATTGGATAAACACTAACTTTTTAAATTATGAATTGAGTTTACCAGCCTTTGTAGGCTGACGTAAATCATTCTGAATTATTGCAGACTCAATAAAATGGACACTTTAATTTTGAGGGAATCTGCCAGTTCCTGGAAAACACCTTTAATGATCACTTCAGTCTGCACAAAAAGGTGTAAACAATCACATTTTCTTTCCATCTGCCTGTCCTATCAAGTCATAAATCTTTCCTCACCTTAAAGCAGTAATACTGACCTGTTTTAGCTACTTGAAGGAAGCAGAGCAAGCTGTTAACACAACACTGACATGAAAATGATACAGCTAGTGCAATATCAATCAGTTACCTTACATATCCAAGTGAGCCTGGTCTCGCTGCAGTGACTTGCAGCATCAGAAAGCAATGAAAAATTGCATCCTTTAAAGTAGGCATAGTTTAACGGTGCCTGGCAGCATCAGGGGAAATGCAACGGGACAAGGACGAAAGTTAAGGTGCTGAAAGTCCGAGTGCGGCCGGTGGGAAGAAGTGGTGGATTGGTCCAACAAACAC
>JAPZEB010000017.1:9690884-9704839 GCA_029783705.1 Chaetodon striatus
CTGCTGTCCAATCCTATGTTAGCAACCATAACCAGGCACAGGAGGCCTGTCAAGCTTTTAGAGCGAGTGAAAAATGCCAAAATTGTGTGCATATGGAGCCTGCAAGTCCAACTGCAGATATGTTCATAGTTAAGAAGGTGGTGTCATATTTCTTTTGCTTTTCCGAAGCCAAAAACACATGGAGAAAGATAACAAATATGCATTAAACAGTGTGGAAGACCTGAATCACAGCTGAATTCATTAAAGCTTTGTATATTACCAGTGCTGGATTTCATTTACCATATATGTTGAAGCTGGGAGTGATGTTGCACATGAATTAACTGCTCCTCATTAAAACAAGTTGGAAAACAAAGACAATACCAGCTCTGGTCAGGATAGCCATTGTTAGCAATGTAGCTAACAACGCAGCATGCTGTATTTTTCGGATGCGAACATGGCCACAGATAGAAGTTGGGTAGTACTTTCTGTACGACTGATTTAATGGAACCAAAGTAGGTCCAAAGAGCTAATAAACAGTATTCTAGCAGTAAAGCTTTCACTACTGTTGACGTGCGGACCAGCCATCTTGGATTTTGAGGTTGGGTTGGTGAGTTTCTTCCAACTTTCAGAATCAGGAATCCAACTTAAAGGAGTGTTACAGTTGAAATCTCCAACATACTACACTTAAATTCTAACTTTCAAGTTCAAGGAATGTTTTAAAAGACAGTAGAATATTAATTATGATTTACTTATCTTGTACATTTAAGTTAGGTAGTTGTACACCACTTGAGGCTGCCTGTATTTTTAACAATTGGGACAATGTAGTTTTTTAAGCAAGATGTCAAGACGTTGCAAGTGTGACGCATGCATTTAGACCAGTGAGCTTTTCCCCTGATTTTAATGCCCTCTTCACAACATTTGCCAACAAATTATATTCTCATAATGTAGTCCTTTCTGTCTGCTTCTCTTTGATATTTCAGAACTCTTAATCCAGAAATTTTACATTCTGTCCTTTGGAGTAACTCTCACTTATCCTACTGTGCAAGCTTTTGACACACTGTGTGCAAAAGCTTGACAGACTTCACAACAGTAACCAAGGGGGGGGGGCAGGATTTATCAAAGAGCCAATTATCTATGACCGGGTATCAAATTGTCTTCAAGATCTCAGCAAATGTAAACACACTCCTTTGTCGTAAATACTGCCTTTATTCATTCGTGGCAGAAGAACTCACATCTTGTACTACTATGTACTTAAAATATGAAAAGAAAAATGTATTTACATGCAGCAGAATGTTGCCTTGTAATGTTATATTATTACATGAGGTATCATTACATAACTTTTTCTAATGTGTATACATATAAGCAGCATTTTAATGTTGCCGCTGGTCAAGATGGAGCCTCTTTCAGTACTACTGGGAAGGTTCATCTTAAACAATTCGTCATTCTGGTTTTGTTTGTGTAATCTTAATCTGCAAGGTAACAAGTAACTAAAGGTGTCAGATAAATATTGTGAAGTAGAAATACTGTACTAATACATTCGTATTTGTACTGGATTGTATTTACAGTGTTGTAAATCTACTGCTTTACCAAGCTGTGGGAGATATTAATGGATTCTTAACTTATAATTTGTGGTATTTGTTGTGGTATTCGTAGAGGTCATGGTATGTATAGAGAAACTACAGTGTTTATGAGTAAGCAGGGCGATGCTCAGTTTTCTCTGAGTAAAAGTAGTGAAAGCTATTTGTCCCCCCACGCAGTGAAATCAAGAAAAGACTATGGATGGTACTGTGTTGACATAAAACATTGCATTTTGCCTCTTCCAGTCTGAGTAGGCGTTATAATTGCAGGTCAAACTTAAAGGCTTTGAAATATAAGTGCTGCACCACCGCTGTGCCTTTGATTAAACCTAAAGCGATAACGTGTCGACATCATAACTTAGAGAATGACACGTTAACTTGTTCAGGCTTCACAAAGACCTGAACAATGAATTATCTGTGCATACGACTCCGGCGCGAGGCTTCAATGCAGCCATTTAATACAGCCGTTTAACTTGGTTGCTAAGGCAACAGGGTCGCTCGGGTGACAGCAGCGATGACGGAGCGATCACTGACAGTCTGACTTTAAGAAAGGCCACAAGTTCTTCCACTCGGTGCAAAACACTTACTCTTTTTTTCCCCAGCACAAAGGGAGCTGTATTATGCAATACATGGCAACAGTGAAGTGACGGGTCTATACCAGTGACATTTTGCTGTGAAATGGACTGTGCCTTTTAAATACAGTTACACATACCATAACAACAGTAATTATGTCATTATTCATTGAAAGCAAGCGGAAAATGTACCTATTTAAAGCAATGTAATGATGAAAATTATAGTTTTTTGCTGATTTATGGACTCTTACCATTCAGAAAGCGTGACAACTGGACATGCACTGTTTTGACTGACTAACATTAATTTCATTTGACCATCACTGCGATGGATAAATGTTGTAATAAGTGATGGTTTCACAAGTGTCATCCCAGCCATCCATTTACATTTAAAAGAAAATAAAAACAGACCAAATTTAAATGTACAGTACTGTAGCTTTGAGCCCAATCCCAATACACCCTTTGCTTCTACCACTTTGTCCTTACCCCTTCCTTTTGCACCTTCAGGTATGTACAGGGTGTCACAGTTCTTGTTGGGAAAGAGGGGTAGGGCAAAGTGTCAGAGCTGCAGGCCCTCCAAATGGAGGTTTCTCAGAGGCATACTCCGAACAGAGTATTATGAGAAGTCAACAAATTATCATTCCAATCTTGTTACACAGCGATGTCTGGTCATGGACCAAGGTACCCTGGGTGCTTATGTTGTTGATGTTCTGGGATGTTGTGTCAGCTTCTGCCTGCTACATGCACTGTCTGTTTTCGAAAAACACTTTCATATTCACAGGAAATGTACCGTTTGCATACATTCCCTTTCAAAATAGATGCACTACGTCTGTGCAACACCATGAATTGACATTTTTATCCCCAAAAGCAAACATGTGGATACTTTCTGTAAACACACACACTTGGTTGGATTTAGACAGCAAAAACCTGAAGCTGGGTTTTGGAAAAAAGGACAGGGTTTGGCTTTACATTGGAACAGAAGGTGAACACCGGCCACCTAGGTGAAAGTCAGTAGTCGTTGGACCCATCTACAACCTCTTCCGCTAGCCATACGAGGACCTCCACTGCCTTAACTTTTGTTGTTGTCCTGCTGTGTTTGCCCCTGACACTAAAGGTGACCGGCCGCGTATCATGCTGACGTGAAAGGACAGCTTTTTTTGTTGGTATCTGATGCCAGAAATCACTGACCAAGCACCAGTTTTTGACTTCACAGTGTGACAAAAGAAACTACTAAAATGCCATCTTTGGGTCGCTAACTGGCTAGGTAGATAATGTTACATTGTTGTTGCTGATTTTGCTGACAGCCCTAGATTTTGCAATATATGATCAAACAGGAGCTCGGATAATACGCTACAAAAAATGCACACATAACTATTAATTTGCAACACTCCGAATTAGCACACCAAGAATGACATTACATATTTAACGTAAAGTTACTTACCTAACATAAAAGGCTAGGTTTAAGCAATTACTGTAGTTAGGTTAAGGAAGAGAAACAAGGTGCCAGCTTACCTTAAAGTGACTCATGTTAGGTCTCCAGGGGAAAGTCCTGTGTTTTGTTGCCCATCCACTCGTCTGTACATTGGTCACTATCGATCTCAGCCTTCCCAAATGTGGGGTTACACACTGTTTACCAGCTCATGATTTTGGTGCAGTACTTTTTGCCGGAAAATGTACAAACAGTCCATGAGAACAGCCTGGACTTTCCCCACCTTTGTTGGCATATGACGCCAAAAATTTAACATAGGTCAAGCACCAAAGTTGCTGCACTTGCTACCACTTCTCTTATGTCAGTGCAGACGGCAGTGTAGAAGCACAGGTTGCTAACATCAGCCTACAGAGCACTGCTGGTAGCCTGGTAATAAAGCAGGGTTCTTTTTTATTTGATGACTTGTTTGATCGGTTGATAGTGGAAAACTTAAGTTGTGACCAAATTGTGATCATCCTGACAAGAGCAAAAGATGCCCACAGCTCATGCAAGAGAAATCACAACAATAGAAGATGGCATATTTATATCTGTTTGCGTAAACGCTAGCATCTACAGCTATTGATGACATATCAGGGTCTTAAAGGATTGTCCCATTTCATAAGGGAAGATTTCAACTACATCCCCTTGTAACTTTATGCAGAGGTGCAAGGTTGCACTTGATAATGAGGGGTAGGGGTAAAGAAATGAGATTGGGCCTTGGATTGTAGAAGACCAAAGCACAAAAAAGAAAAGCACATGAACTCAAATAGTCGATGCACAACAGATCAAGCCCCACATTTGCCCTAAGGACCTTCCTTCTGCAAGCAAACATCCTTTTCTCCTCAAATAATCTTGTTTTATAAGTGCCGAATCGTTAATGTGAAGAGTATTTCACACTGGGGATTGTAATACTCTGCATTACAAGGGCTCTTTTTGCCCCGTCACCATCCTGTTAAAGGCCACTTAGATGTTTTACATTACCGGACAGAAAAGAACTTGAACTTTGCTATTTCGATGACTCAAGGAGCCACGCTGTTAAAACAATTAAAACCATAAATTTGCCCTCATGCCACGGAGGGAGCCGGTCGTCACCGGAAGAACTGATGTGAAATTCACACTTGTACTTGTTCTAAAAAAGAAAACTGTGAGAGTCATTTTTCTTTCATAATGATCTCACCTCTCAAGGGAGAAACTGGAAAAATATTAATTGGCTCTTAATGCAGCTCTATAAGAAGAAAAAGCCATACTCTGAATTCAGAAGTGACATTTGATGGTTAGTCATTGCATCAATTAGAGAAATTCACATATTCATGTCCACATAAATCCGGCCTACAATTTGTTGGGCAGACCATACCAAAATGAAAATACAAATTTGCTTTCCGGCCAGACCTCACTGAGAAATGATTGTTGCTCTCCACTTTCACACCTTCCCAGTTTCCACCTAGACAGTTTGACACAAATTGCACCGTAACGAAATCCTTAGAGCCAACAGCTCACCTCTAGATGGCCGTTAGGCAGGTTGTGACTTTTCCTTATCATCCACCGTTACCTTCATTGCATCAGTCTGTCAGACGACCACTGGGAATTACAGCCATGGAGCCCTTTTGACATGTGTCCATTAGGAGCACAGCAATATGGGTCGAGTCATGGGCCAAAAATGAGTTGTTGTTGTCCTGAAATGAAACCCAGAGAGAGCCCAATGGATTAAAGTCCATCCACCAAAAAACGTGATGTTACTTCAGATATCAATGATTCTGACAAATTTCGAAGGGGTGATATGTTTTTATGTTGCTGATGTGTTTGAATCCCGTCTTGACCAGCTTTATAAATCCACTCCCCTGTTTTCAGCATACATCCACAAAACACATCATCACGCTCCCGACTGAGAGTTCTGTAGATTTCAATATCCAGTTCCATTTCTGTTTCCTTGGCTTGGTGGATCAGTGTTTTGTCACTTCATTTATTCCCGACTGAGATGCTTGCATGGCTGAGATCTCTTATTTTGACTCCATGTGAGGTGATAATCACCACCTTCACAAATCCAAACATGCCTTATGTTAGGACCGCTGAAATTTGTTCGCATTATGTTGTGTTGATAAGTTATAATAAATGGAATCAGTATTCTCTGATAGATACAAACAAGTATTATTTCCGTCTTTTTTCTTTTATATTTTTTCTTCATTTGGTATCACTTAATCGAAGCAATTCACACAGTCATCTTTGGTTCGGTACTTTTACAGAGTGATCCACGTTTTCAGCTTTTTATGATGTAATTACAGAACACAAACATACAGCTTGTTCTAATTTGAAATAAATAAATAAAATCAAGTTTAATACAAACATTTGAACAAAAGAAGGGCATTTTGGAGAAATGTTCATTTTCATTTCTTCCAAATTTCCTCAAATTCAATCTCCTGAAGCCTCATAGAGACGATAATTCTTTACATTTTACAGATTTCATAAATTATTTCATGCCAGTTCTCCATTGATTGGATGTCTGGTGTAGTTATTTCTTTGTAATTGTTTTTCTAGCAGCTATACCCATTATTACAAATAAGAATTTTATTTTATATACGGAGATGTTGAACGTAGAAGCCTAAAAAGGAGTTTGTCCCACTTCAATATTATGTCCCAAATATAGTCACTAATTCTGTACAAATTTTACACCAAAACACATAAGCTCTCAGACGGGCCGAAAACAAGTGGTTGTGGACAATTCCTCCAGCATCTGAAAGAGTCTGAGTGGTGAGATCTCTGCAGAGGTATAATAATATATCTACTCAGACTCTTCCAGACAGATATTTTCCATAAAGTTTAGCCTGGTATCATCATTTCCTTTTTATTGACTATCGGCTTAACAAGTTAGAAATCAGGGTAATCAAGCAAAGTCATGCGTTCAGGTTCTCATGTCTGATACATCCCATATTATTTAACAGATAGTCAGTGGGTTTGCACTCTTTTTTGCATGTTCTTTCTGGGATGTTTCATTGCTTCTTCTCGAGGTAAACATTAGATTTGGATGGCATGTTAGTTTGGTACTGTAATTTGAGAATTACACTTGATGGTCTACGAATGATTTGTAGTATGCTGTTGTAGTGCAGAGAAGACTGGACCCAAAAGCGTGACTCAGACAGCTGTTCAGGTTAAAGTGCATAAAGCAAGACGGGGTGTCCTGGGTCGATCGAGGGAACTCGGGAGACAACAGGGCAGGCTGACCAGGCTGGAAACAGGATCGCAAAGGTAGACTGGACGATCTGGTGGAGATGGTGGTTGACTAGTGGATGGCTTTCAGGTGAGCGGGCAGATTGGCAGCAGGACACAGAAAGAGACAAACAAAGAATCTTTAGACTTAAGACTATGACAGATACCACTATGGCTTGGACAAAACTTTTTTTTTTGTAATGTTCTCAGTCTTAAAACCTGCATTAGCTGATTTTTTTTAGCTACTTAGGGGCAGCAAACAAGCTGCACATGCAACACTGATATATTATTACCATTTAAAGTTAATATGGGGAACAACAGACATCCAAAAACATTAGCATTGACTTAGAGTTGTGTATCTGGCCACCTGATGAATATAAATCCAATATTTACTCCCCTTTAACCTCTGTTTTGGTCTCCACCAGTTGCTGAGAGACATATTTGGCTCTCTAGCTGCTGAATTCTCCACTAATCACGAAATATTCACCTGCTACCTTTGCCTGTCTTCTGTTTGGTGCTCGACAAGTAACACAAAGTTTATCAAAGTTGTTTTGCCGAAAAAAAGCTTCCTGTTTATAAAATCTGAAAAGCAATTACTTCTACGGAACCACTTTTAAGATAACTTCTGGCACATTTCAGCTGTTCTGCCCTTCAGAGGCAATAAAATTAAAGGTAATATTTAATTAAAAACTGACATTGTGACACAAATGCTTAAATTTTGGCAAAACTTGGAGGGAAGCAGCTCTTCAGCACTGTCTTCCAGTGAGAACATTATACTGATGGGTGCTGTAATTAAAGGTCAAAATCTCAAAGTTTGATGGTACTACGTGAACCTGATTACAATCCAACTATTGTGCATTAAATTAACTGCGTGGATGAGGGTGCTTTGATTAAAGGCCAGAATTTTAACTCCAAGGTGACACCGGGGGCCAGACGTATAAACAACATCTTTTCCTACATATAAACTCGTATTTGTAAAGGACGAATGAAAAGCTGTAGCTTTTGATAAGAACACAATTGAAAAGAGACGGATAACATTATTTTTAGGTTGTTTGCCTGTTTCAATTGTTGTGTTTTTAATCTTTCAGTCAGCACAGCATTTGGTAAAATGTCAATTAAAGGCACATTTATAAACGGTAATCCCACCTCACAGCCCTCCATTTTACTGCTTGGGGCTGACACAGACTCTCAATTGTACTATGAATAGAGCAGCCTGCGCGTTCGCATGACTTTAACCCAATGTTCAATGTGGAGACTATGTCCAGATATGTTAGATGAATGAATGAGTTAATCAGTGATCATCCTCCTGATGTTTAATATTGGTTTAACACAGATTTAGACACAGAGTTTATGCATCTGGCCCCAGGATGTGGCATTTAGAAACTGACATTGATGCTGACTGACATTAGCAAACTCGCTAGCTCAGAGATCTTTATTTCCCCTCTTTGGGAACATTTTTATGGACGAAACTTGCCGACATACGGAGCAAAAAAGTTTGCCTTGAAGGGCAATTTTAGGGATGACAGCTTTGCCAATGATCAAACCTCACAAATGCAGACTTCCTCCTAAACATGTGGTGGTCATCAGGCTGGGACGAGCAATTTACCACAGATTTGTTCAGGTAAAAGAGTTTGATGAATCTGGATTGCAACTTCTTTAAGAGAAAATCTCTTTAAAATCAAAAAGTAAGAGAAGTTGCAGATAAGACCATGCCTAAATCAAACTAAAAAATGGGCCCAACCAAGGAGAAATTGCAACAGCAATGTAGTTTGTATTGGTCCTGATACCCTCCTACATCTTATTCTAAAAGCATACCGTCATTGATTCAGTGGAACATTAGTTTTTCAAGGTCAAAAGCAAAGTTTCAACATTTTACAGTTACATGGTGATAATATCAGAGGGTCTATTTACACCTATCCAACACATTTGGTGTCTTTTCTTAAGTATTTGGTGCCAGTCTTTTCAATAAAAGGCTTTAAAAGAAAATATTCTAATGCTTTGTACCTGTATTTGGAGCACGACTACCCAACAACCAATTCTTTTGCCAAATTTTCCACTTAAATTTTGTGCCACACTGCTCCTGTGGGTGGATCTGAATTATTCTGTGTATATTTCATATCTATAAAGTCAATCATTTGTTGTAAGTTAGAAAGTTTCTTGTCTATTCTATTCAAATATTCTATTAGCATCTTCACTTCATCTTACTTTTTTCATTAACCTAACACAATTGATTTAAATTTTGATAAACTGCAAAAGCAACGCTGTGCCAGAAAAAGACATCCTGTACACAGTAGATCAGATGGCATAGGAAACACGTACGGTGCAATAGTGGAAACTTTTTTTTTGTTAAGGACGAAAACATCATGGAAAATAAGTGGTGATCATGTCTTATGGGTACAGGTCAGAATTTTCACCAACTGGTACCACCCAAAAAATCTCTAGATATCTCTAGATGATATTTCAGCATAATAACTCTTCCCAAACAGCAGCTTAGTCACACATACCAACCTTCAGTGGCACCACAGTTAAACTAAAAAAATGAAAAACCAAGGCCTGTTTCAGGTTTGAGGTCTCAGTCTGATATGCATCATGGTTGTCATGGAAAAAAATATTTATGTGTGAGAAAATGTAACATAACATGCTTTATAAACTAATTTTACTGACTCTGAAAGAAAGAAAAAGCACTACGTCAGCACAACAATGCGAATGTGGTTAGGTTTGGGAAGAAAGAACAGGGTTTGGCTTTCTAATCTTACAAGACGCAAACGCCAATCTTAGAGGTGAGAGTCGGTGTTTGTTTGACCCGTCCACCACCCCTTCCTCCAGCCCTACTGAGACTTTCACAGCCTTAACTTTCGTTCCTGTCCCACTACTTTCCCCCAGACGCCACTGAGCGTTATTTAACTATAACAGCGACCAGCTGTGTATCATGCCGACGATAAAGGACGGCTTTTTTCTCAGTGTCTGACGCCACAAGTCTGCCCAAGCAGTGGATTTCGACAACTTTGGAGTGAGCCCAGGTTGTCATATGTGAAAGATCGTCCTAAATAACTAACGTTTAGACATAAATTAGACACAGTGGCCCCAAATTTCAAGCCGTGAATTTACCTTGATGCTCTAAGTATATAATGGTATACTTTTAATGTTATTTGGATGCTCCAAGAGATCACAAAAAAACAAAACTTGAAAGATTGCTATTGCAATTTTCCCTGGGTCAAACGGCAGATTGACGGCTCATTGAGTCGAGGGGGAAGTTGACCCCACAGTATCTGCATTATTCACATGGGGGAGACATTTTTCTTCCTTTGCATGTTTGCACACAGACACTGGTGTTCCCAAGTGGACATATCGGGGGTGGACTCCACGGGCCCAGAGCTGGACAGCCAGCAGAGTTCTCAGCTACACCCCTGCTCATGTTTCTGGAGCTGTTTTCCTTGAGATCTCCTCTTCACAACTTTCCACCGTGTTTTGAATCCTCCAAATAAAGTCCTGAAAAACATAAACATGTTTGGTTTGATTTGCCTCCTTCTCGTCTGCTTTTCATCAACAGCTTCCAGCAGTGAGGTTGGAGAGAAGTGATGCTGGAGGGGGGGTCCTCACTCCTCAGCGCAGAGGCAGAAGCGCGGTGGACGAGCGGCGAGCGGGAGCGCGCGTATAGGAAGGAAGGGAAGGAAAGGAGCTGAGGCAGATCAGTCGCCAGCGGAGCCCAAGACGGCGGATGAACGGAGCCGAGCGTGTGTGTCGCCCTTGTCGTTTTTTACAGCAGCTGAAAGCAGCAGCGTCCGGCAGCCCGAAACCTGCCCGAAAATGATGCTCAAACTCGTCCATCTCCTCGGGGTGCTCGTCTGCGGCAGCCAAGGTAGGGACAGCGCGCGTGAGTGTGTGAAACACCTCGAGCTTGGTGACTTTGTGGACAAGTTGAGTGTATTTGCCATCGTGATCTGCAGCAGGCAGAGAGGCAGAGGGATTGAGAGAGAGGGCTGGATTGTTTAACTGGACGTTATTTTGTAGTTGGAGCACGTCTTGCAGGGGCCAGAATGCTTTCTTACTGAAAAGGGGGATTATGATGGGGTCCTTTTTTTAGGGTGGGTGAGCTGTTGAGATATACACTCTGTGCTCCCCGGACAGAAACTGTTATCTCCATCATTTGGCACGGCTTACCCTCGTTGTTTAGTTCTTTATAATCTTTAGGAGCAGGCTGTGGGGCGCTGCGTTGTTTTGGTGTCTGGATTATTTGCAAAGCTTTAAGCGTAAAAATCCATCATGCCTCTAACTTCAACACGGAGAATTGAAGCCTTACAATGTGAATCATATGTGTTTGGACCACCGCCTTCCTTGCTTTACTCTCAAGTCCACTCTGTGTGTGTGTTTCCACGGTGGAACATCTTCCCCCGGTGTCTGCATCTCGTGCGCAGGCTGTGCATGATAACACCGGGCCCGTGACGCGGACACACAGTCTGAGATGCCTCGGAAAGTTTGGAAATATGAGCCGCATTAGTGACAGCAGAGTGTCACTTCACCGTTAATTGGGTTTCATGTGCGTGGCGCACTTGATCCGGAGGGGCGATGATTGTCTCCGCGCGCGCCCGCGCATGTGTATGTGTGTGTGTGTGTGTGTGTTGCGCGCACTGAAGGGGGGAATAAAGATGTAACCTGCGAGTGAGTGCTGCTAAAAAGCACTGATTGAAAGCAGTCGCCTCTGGTCCTCCTTTTCTTTCTCTTGGAGATGTAACTGTGTCCTGGTCAGTGAGGCGCGTCGCCGTGTCACCGCGGGCTGAGCCCCGGCGTTCACTGCGAAAAATACCCAACTCCTGTAGCTTCAGATTTCCCAGTAATCCATTTCTTGAAGCGAAAAAAAAAAAGATTTGCTTGCAGGATGAGATTATTTTATCTCCTTCTCTGCCAGTGCACATGCGTTGAAGGTCTCTGTCTCTGTTGCAACAAGTTAATTTGCATCGGTTATCTTCACCCCCCCCCCCGCCACCATCACCCTTTGGCGACATTCCCCACACTTGTTAAAAGAAAACAAAGGGTCTCAAGAGTAGAAATAAATAAAAAAGAATGAGTTTTTTAATGGACATTTTTTGCAGTGTGGCCACACTGGGTTCCTGGCGCACAACGGCAGGTGGGGGTAGAGCGCTGCAAAGTGGTGCCAAGAGTGAAGCCAGTGGTCGTTAAAGCATGTTGCATCTCACACTGCTGGTGCTCCAGTCCTTCAGGGCAGTGGGTGTCAGAGTGGGAGTTAGGGTGCTCTCTTAGGGCGATTCAAAGGGTCCCCGAGCAAACATACAGAATCAGGGATACATTTTTACTCTACATAAGCATGCTGCACATAACCTGTGTTTGAGGAGCTGTAAAAATGACTATGAATTTTAATGGCAGGTCCCTGTGACGATATGAATGTATAATGTTAACACGCGTACTGAGGAAAGTTGGGGTTTAAACTATAAATCAGCCGCCACCTTGCAATGTGGAGATCCCTCGGATCGTTCCTTCTTTAATGTGTGTTCGTCTGTGCCACGAGAACCCTCAATATAAAGATTTTAACTTAGCATATGGGGTAAGTCGCCTCAGGCCACAGAAGCACAGAGTTTGACTACCCTTAATATTAAACAGAGCTATTGGCAGTTCATGTTTCCACCGTTTCAATCGATACGACTGCCAGGAGCTGCTGTTATGACGGAGAGAAGGATGAGGAGGATGATACATACAGAGCGTCGGGGACTTGTGTTTTCATTTATTATTACATTTAATCCCTCTGAGGTAAAACAAAGAGCCTATACAGTTCTTAAGCCTTAACTGGAATATTCATTGCTTTGTTACTTTCCCTTTGTTGCAGTGGAATTACATCACCCCACCAACCAATTTACATTCGTATCATGCTTTTCATGATAGCAGAGTCCACACAAATTGACCTATTAGACAATGCAGAGAACCTGCTGTAATGTGAATAACAAGGGGAGCTCTGAGATGAAGGGTTTGCACTGGAGCCTGAGTGGGGCGTTCGGTTCGCGGTGTCTTTTATCACTGTCGGGGCCTCGGAGCAGACGCGAAACAATCAGTACAAGGACCAGAACCAGGAAGAGTTTTCTATTTCATGACGACGGGCTGATTTCCTGACAGGAGTCAGCGAGGTGCCCACACTAACTCTGCAGTTATCGTTCACTCTACCCCCCCCCCCCAGGCTCCTGAAGGAAAACATTTGCTTTTGAAGTCCCAGCTCACCGTCTGCCCTGCATTGAGTATGCATCCTTGAAGGTTTATGTATTTGGCTTTTACTGATGCTTAGTACAATGAATTATATGCTTGCTTGGGCTCACCCGGGACTCGCCGATGTGATGTTAAGTGGCGTAATTAAGATATTTCGCTGTATCTCTGGGGGGAAATGTCAGTGGCTCAGGGTTTAAAAGATTTATGCCCCTGCGCTGATGTGTCTCTCATCGCACCCTGAGCCTGGGCTTAAGCGCGCGTTCGAGCTTTGCTTACATCCTGTAGTTCTGGGTTATGTACATGCTGACATGAGCAAGCAGAAATGCATCGGCACATGTACGCGCTGTACTCAATCACACAGAATGAATCACTGGGTGAATATTTATAAGGGACGTGCAGATTTGTCTGTTTTCAGAAATTCACATCTTACAGGAAGCTTTCTTTTTTCTTTCTAAATCTGTGCCTTTAAAGTTTCTGCTCATATCTCTTGCCACGCTGATAACTTGACACCGCAACAACGCTGCACACAATTCTTAACACCACCCAACAGCAGTCACAATCTCCTATTAAAGACATGCAAAGCTGTTCACAAAAGAAATGGCCTGTGTCGTAGTCCTGCAAGGTAAAATTGATTGCATTATTTGATTAATAGACTAGGACGGAGAGCATACATACAGAGAGCCAGTGTATATATGAAAATGGAATCGCCCCCTCGAGGCAGCCGCATATGAGAAATCAATTTAAGGAACGACTAGAGTCAGCAGGCCTCTGAATTGTACAAAGGGCAATCTCGGTGTTATGGATATGCTATTTATTTGCCTGCAAGCTTTTGATTTCTCGTGTGTGCCCTTTAGCACTCGATCCGCCGAGTTCAGGCCTTAGTGTTGAATTTGTACACTGTGTATAAGACAGGAGGTGTTCTCAACACCTGGATGTATGAGTAAAGCACTG
>JAPZEB010000017.1:9766665-9787007 GCA_029783705.1 Chaetodon striatus
AAGAAAAAAATAAAATTATGGGTACATGGAAAGTCATGGAAAACTTTTGAAATTTTGTCAATTAAAATTTATGGGAACCCTGAAATAAGTACGATTGGTATTAAGGCAATGTAACGTAACATGACATAGGCCCCATAGGCTACATTACAAGACATACGTCATTACCATAGCACACTAGGTTGTCACTACAACAGTCTCCTGGGTGAAAGTCCAGAGTTTGTTTGACCAATCCAGCTTCCTTTCTTACTCTTTGTTCTATAGCAGTTGCTTGGAGCATCAAAAATTGCAGCTGCCTGGTGTGTCATCACTAAAGGGGGCCTTGGTTTGTCAGTATCTGACACCAGGGGCCACTAACCAAGCATTAATATCTGAAATGTTAGAAGTGACACCGGCTTGTATTTTCTCCTGCAAGAAGGCAAAGCTTAGTCCAGTTTACAGTAACCAAGCAGCTTTTTCGCATTACATTTATAAGCAGTGAATATTACCATTCTAGAGCAATCATTTACACATTGTCACAGTCGACATCTAGATAAATGGGGTCATTACTGATGCTGGGCGCAGATCCTTACTCTGGAGAGAAAAAGTCACAGTCGAGCAGACTTGCAGCCCCCTGCAATGCTAAGGCCTGAAAAACTCCAAATCTTACCTTTGATCTTATCCCTACACACTCACAGGTGGAAGCTGCCTGAGTCCAACATCAAACATTACACAGTGCCGCACTGATAAATAATATCCTTCCTATAGCAGGGGTGAGAGATTTTTTTATCATAAGGGGGCAGAAAGACCCCAAAAGAACAGCTGCATACCCCTTACATACTCTTGGCTCAATGGGTTCTTATGTAGTGTTGAAAATTAGCAAAATCTATTATACCAGTCTGAAAATATTTAAATGTTTACTGTGCATTTCCAACACAGTTGCCAGAAGAAAATGTTGGCATAGTACATTTCTGGAAAACCACAGATACATTACATCTGCATGTTTCATGCTATCATATCAACTTTTCTGAGGGGTTGCAATTTAGAGAGTCAATGCTGTGTTTTCAGTGGCTCTTTAGCCACCAAATGTGGGTGTTTTTTACTGACCTGTCACTGCATTTCCTGCCAGGATAGTGCTACAAAAATCTGTATTTTTTTCTTAAGACATTGCTGCAATTCCTGCCAGGAAAAGTGGTTATTTTTTACCAAGACATTGCTGCATTTCCTACTGGGATAGTGCCAAGAAAAACATTTGTTTTTTCTCAAGACATTGCTGCATTTCCTGCCAGGATCATTGCCATGAAAAGTGGTTGTTTTTTGCCTATACATTGCTGCATTTCTCACCGGAACAGTCCCATGAAAATTTATGGGTTTTTTTTGCAAAGACATTGGTTGCTTCCTGTTGGGATAGTGCCATGAAGAGTGGTTGTTTTTTACCGAGACATTGCTGCTTTTCCGGAGGACATTGTGTCCCCAACACCGGGTATTTTAAGCCAAAATGTGATCTTTTCCAAACTATAACTAAGTGGTTTTTGTGCCTCAACCTAACCACACGTTGACGACAGCTTTTTTGAGATTAATGTATCTGCTACATAAGAACGTACAAACAAACCAAAACCCATGGTTTGCAGAAATGTACAATGGCAATATTTATTCTTGAAATAAGATTGGCATTTTAGCCATTTCTACGAATCGCCCTGCAAAAACAAAAATACAAAAAACTGGACCCACTGGTCAGCTAACAGAACACACTGACAGTTGATTCAGCTACAAATACCTGAAGGTTAATTTGCATTTGAATGACACTCTGTGGTTGAGTGGCATTCACCCTGTAGTGATGAGAGTGTGTGTGTGTGGGAGCACCAGCAGTACCACTGATTTCTGCAAACATTTTTAGATATGGTAGTATGAGAAAGGTCCATGTTGAGAGCTGTTGTATTGTCCTCAGTGAAATGTGAATATGTTGTAGACATTTGCATCAGAAGTGACCACTCTTGGCATTTAGCAACCAGTGGTGGAGCAGACTGTGTTTCGTGTACTGCGTGCTGCTTTTTCTGTTTATCATTACTTTGATTTGCTGACTGTGAGCTTAAAGCTTTTTTTCAATACTACAGCTTGTCCAAAAACACTATTTACAGATGGAATCCCTTTACTGTTATGTAGCCATTTAAAACATACTACAGACAAATCATGGACCACAGCCAAAGCTACACAAGCTGACTGGCGGGCAATCAGTCTACAGGATTATAGGCAGGATACATTTGTGCACTCTAGGAATCAAAACATAACTCGAAATATCAACTTGCAGTAAAAACTAAAGGTTTGTTTATTTTGTTCTTCATTCAGAAAAATCTTGAGCTATCCCTCCTTCTTTAACGCTTTTAAATAATTTATAGTTGTTGATTATATCACATAAAATCTTAAAAAACAATTTGGGAATTCCTTGCTGTTTCTTCTTCTCAAAATTATATGTACATTTCTATGCTGATGATGCCCTCTTGTATAAGCTCGGCTCTAAACCAGACCCTCACTAGAAAACTTCAAGGCTCTTTAATTAATGGTAGAAAGAGCAGTCTGTGTGTTTTTTTCTTTTTTTGGATTGATGATTGATTATATTAATGCTTAGTTTTGTAATATAGTGGGCTCTTGAGCTACACTGTTGTCCACTTAGGGCCTTTTCACACCTGAGAGTCTGCACCAGACATGTTTGTTACATAATCTTTGATCAGGTTAGTTTTGGTTTCACATTGTAATTATGCCAGTGCACGATCAGGGAGGTTTCACACCTGTTACTTTGGTTAGGATCGAACCGGAAAGTCTGAAAATCCAAACCAAACAATGCATGTCATGTCCTGCCTCCAGCATGTTATACCTGTTGCTAATGAAGTTAGCACACATTAGCTCAGAGGGCTAACTTGGCTTATTCACTACATTGGTTCTGTTGAACTCTATTCAAACTCTGGATGGTAAAAAAGCCAAATCTGATGTGACTGACATAATTCTGAGACAGGTACAGCTATGTATTTTATAGACAAAAGAAAATAATTGACAGATTAATCATCAATAAAAGTAACTGTAGTTGTAGCCCTAAACAATACTATTGCATATTTTCCTTATATTGTGCAGCCCTTTTTTTTATTTATTTATTTTTTAAACTCCTCAAATACACATTCAAAGCTGCAGACATGTAGGTCAACTTACTTTGTCTCTGCGCATCTGATATACAGAATTAGTTTAAGTGAGTAAAGCCTATGATAAATGTGCAGTGCCACACTCTATTGTTGCTAGCAATGATACCATGCACGCCAGTATCTTTATTAAAGTGAATTAGTAATGAATCCACCCTCATGCATTAATCATACATCAATAATAGCCTGATTTTATGCATGATCCATGATGACACAGAAAAATAAAAATGCATGGCAAAAATAGCATATCTTCAATATTTTAGAGACCTCACAAAATTTCCCAAATCATGTTTTCTGGGGAGCTCATGTCATATTATGATGAGCCAAGCTCCCCCTGGCTCCCCTGTAGTTCACACCGTGCATATGTTGTCTGCTGTGAGCTGCCGCCTGACTTCTGTAGCTTTTGTTATTTGTCATTGTGCATGGAAGTATAGTTTCTCCTCTGCTGGTTTGCAAAGTTATCTATTTTTATCGAAGTGCCACTGCTGTGGTTGATTAACTAACAGTCTGTGCAAAATTTTAAATGGTTTTCCATGTTTAGAAAGAAATATCCGGTGATATTCAGAATTTGTTTAAACTCTAATGACTGCATTCTTTTAAAAGTTGTAACAGCGAATTCTTTCAACTTTTATGCCAAAAAAATGCTATAAAATGGGTGATAAAGTTGATAGATATCTCAGTTTTAGCACACTTCATTTTCTAGTCGTTTCAAAATCCTGAGTGTTCGTGTACAGTTTCATTGTAGGGTTCGCCTCCAAAAGCTTCACACGTTTGGATGAGTGTTTCAGCACAAACACCCCACATCCATAATCACACACTTGGCAGGCACGAGCTGTAATTTACTTATACTGAGCCCCCTCATTTGCATACAAAGATGTCTCTCTTGCATAGCAGCTCTAATGAAATTAGCATGTAGTGTAGAGGCCCTTGGAGAAGTCTTATTGCGCCGCAGCAACATGTTAATACTTAATGCATTCTGTCAACGAACTCCTTGATGGGTGTCGGTGGCGCATCACTGTGAACGTGGCAGGACTGAGTAATCGCCGTCGCCTCTGTTCTCCCTCAACCGTGGTGCAGAGTCTTCCATCGCTCAAATTCTCTTTTCCAAAAATAAAATAAAAAAAAAAACTATTTGCCTTCAGCTTTGTTTTAGATTTTCTCATTCACCGCCACATCTCCATCCATCTCTGCGAAATCCAACTTTTCTTTCAAATGCAGACCTCACACTGAGCTTCTCTGACAAACTGTGTCTTCTTTTTCCCTCTCTGTTTCTTGTGTTGTCATTCTCTGTATCAGCTGCTACTTTTGCCCTCAGGGATACTGAGTCATACTCAGCCGAGTCCTACTGTAGTTATCAAGGACACACAGCCTCCATTATAACAAAAGAGCTGAATTGCTTCTCTGTAAGACACAAATTTGACTCCGAAAGGCCGCGGCTTGCCCTTGGCTGGCGTTAACATTATCCTGAAATGTAAACCTGATCTCCTTTAGTGTCAAGGGAGTCTTCATAGGTGACGCCTCTGTGTGTGTGTGTGTGTGTGTGTGTGTGCTCAAAGGAGAAAGTTGCCAGAGATCTAGCGGATGTGTAACTTTAAACGACTCTTTGTCCTGCTCTTCGATTTTTAAACCCTCAAGCCAAGACTGAACAATCAATCACAGATAGCATATATTGTAATTTTATGTTTCCACGATTAAAAGTGTGTAATGTGCTTTGGCAGTGGTGAAGTGCTCGGTATATCAAGTGCTTCCATCTCACTTGGCTAAATGTGCAGCATGCACCCATAGGACTCCTGGAATTAAACACAGAAATACTGAAGCAAACTGCAACTAAGTGGATCAACATCTGTCATTTGGAGACTTTTAAGATTTGTTTAAATGGGATAATGATAACAATAAGGTGTAACTGTACCCTGAGGTAATAAAGAAGTAATTGTTTTATTGTTTTACTGTAAGTTGGGACCATAACAAGAACAAAGCAGGAGGAATAAAAAGCATTTTGTAGTGGCTGTTACTTTGATCATAAAGCTCATACATTTAGTAAATGTAATCACTGTCAATTTGTTCAGTTAGCATGTTATGTTGTTGTGCTGTGTGTTTATTTTAATTGTCCCCAGAAGAGAATTATGCATCTATTTATGTCTCTAGTTTCTCGCCTGTTTATCTTGATTCACCCACATAACAGTAGCTGATGGAAAAGTGCATTCATTTAAATTCACTGTCGAAGATTTTCTTGAAGTTTGCACTCTGTTTAAATAGAAACCCGACTAATGACAACAGCGATGTTGGCGTTAACCTTGTTGTTTTTATCCGCCGCCACACTTTGCTGTCTATAAGCCAAATTGCCCTCCGGGGACGTAAAAGCTTTACTTTACTGTACTCTACTCTTATGCGCTCAGACTGAAAGCGGCAGTGTATTCATAAAGGAGGCTGCACTGATGTGGGTGTGTTGCTCCAGGTACCGAGACGATGAAATTCTCAAGTGCCAGTGTGACTAATAAATAGACCCCTGGGTTTAAAGTGTTATCAGACACTAAAAACACAGCTCAGCTCCAAGAGACAGGATTTTACAACTCTGAAAAGTTATTATGGCAGCAGTCATCCACCAGGACTGTGTGGAGAATGTCTACCATGAGTCGTGGTAAATGTTTAGACAGGTTCAACTCTTTACATTCGCTGGTTCAGTTTGCAGATGGGCTGCAGCCTAACAGAGGGTGCTGTCTTTGCTTTAATCAACTATGGATACAGTAGCTGTGTGTCTAGGGACTATAGTGTCTGCAAAGAAACACCCAGCTGGCCTTCTAATGTTTATTCACTGTTGAATCACTGTCATACACCATGGCTGAATCACTGTTGAATTATGTTTTAATTTTGAAAGATGAATCAATTTAGATTTCTCAATGTTGTTTCAAAAACTTAAAACATTATTTTCAAAAATGTTTCAACGTTGAAACTGATCTTTGTGAAATTTCAATGTTGATTTATAAGAATTTTGTTTACAACCATCAGAATTCAGAATCTGAATCAGAAATCCTTTATTAATCCCTTAGGGAAAATTGTAATTTGTTACAGTTGCTCCGATGTAAAGAATCAGATTAGAGAATTATAGGAAGTAAGAATAAGAGTATGAAATAGAATTGGGTAAATATAAAGCAATAAATAAAATAAAATGAATAGAAATGAAAATGTACATTAAAATAGAAGTGCATTATGCTACCATGTTTAACACTAGTACTTAAGATATTAAAATATTAAAAATAAAACATATCTTGTCACTGTGCCGAAGCTATATATGGGAATTTTAACTACAATATTTACATCAATAGAATAATCTATAAAAGAAGAGTCGAATAAAGAATTAAAGGTTGTTTCAATATTGTTTTAATGTTAAAACAACAGGCATAATTTCAGCCACGTTTCAATGTTGAAGGTTGGTCATGTGCCAGCTGGGCAGCATTAGCTCCAGGAATTATTATCTCATCAAAATCAGCAATTAAAGGAATACCTCACTTCCTAAATGATTATTTGTATATCGGTTTCTCACCCCATGTTATGTTTAATTTGTGGAGAAAAGTTTGTTTTTCTTGCATGTTTCCACAGTGAATGGGGAATCCTAAAACAGAGGAAAAGTCTTGATGAATTGAAGTCATAGGGGTCCACCATTTACGACATCCAAACTAACGAAACATCAGTTTACAGACTTTACACAACTTGTGGAGTGTAATTCAGGTGTCATTTATTTCAGTACTTTCGAAACGGACAGCCAGACTCCATCATTTTACCACATTGAACATGGTCTACTGTTGGTTTACTGCTGCCGTGATAGGGTAGTTTGTTTGTGTTATTGTGTGACTTTGGCGTTTAAGGGACTGTGCACGTGCTGCGTTTTTTGCGCCCTTAAATTCATTGTTTCCAATGAAGACATGTGGCAGGCACACTCAAACGCCATGCGTTCCTGAGCCCATATTTTTCAGCGCCCAATGGCCGTGTCCCGAAATAGAGTTCAACTTTTGGAACGTAGCAGCATGCACTGCATGTCATGTGACGAGAAACAACCAGTCACAACTGGAAGATGTCTTTTCCTTCTTCCATTAATATCAGTTTGTGGTAGAGGGCTGTCTGTTTGGGAAGTTCTGAGCATACGACTGGAAGTTTTCTTCACAAATTAACATAACACAGGGTGAGTCATTGACACAAATAGGAATTTGGTTGGTGAAGTATTCCTTTGAAAGATCCAAGCTTCAAACTATGAAAATATTCAGGTGAAACAGCTGTGAAATAATGAAATAACTGTGTTCCTCCAATTGAGATGAATTGTTTTGATTAATAGCCGGGATTGTGACATTAAGCAAATAATCAAGATGAGCATTTCTGACGTAATCAAGCAGACTTACATCTATTGTATGTCTGACTATTGTTGGATCCTTCAACTGATTATGACCCTTGTTCATTATTGTGATAATATTGTAGTGATGATAAGTAGGTTTCATTAGATTATGCCATAATGAGACGCCATCACGCTGTATTCTGAGACACAGGGGTGGACGGGGGGGAAGGGGTGAAGAGGATGTGAAACGACACATTGACAGGTTCTCGACAAGGCACAATCAGCACTGCACTTCATCATATTTAAATCCCCCGCGAGGTCTCTGAGGAGCTTTACCTGCAGCATTGTTTCTATTACGGACCCAATTATCTGCCACGATCGATAGCAGCTCACAGCGCCTAAATACTCAGATTGCTGGTTTGTGATGGAATGAGCTGTTGTCTCGGGTTTCCTTTAATACCCCCTTCGGAGGACGTCAATGTCCTCAAAAGTTTGGTTAGCGGTTGCTCTCTCTTAATACCCCTTTAATGCACTTGGGAAGGTAAGCAAATACGCCAGATGGGTGAAGGATAATGTGTTCTGTGGCCCATTAGTGGAGGAAAGAGGTTTGAATACCAGAACCTCCTCTGAATATTGCTCTTGGTCTGACCTCCAGATTCACAGCTCAAATGAATCGAGATACCCTGTGGTGTTTCTAAAGTGATTAGTGATGGCTGGCACCGTATAACCTGCGAGTATCTGGAGCCGGCATTTCACGGTGAGACTTGAATTAGATTTTATTCTCACTCTAAACATTTCAGACAATATTGAAACCACACACAAAGACCTTTATATGCACAATAAAAAGTGCTATAAACTATTTTATTGGCCTGTAATCAGTTTATTTATTGCATTACAAACCTAATTTGTTAATGGTTAAACACAAGCTATTGTGCCCTTTAGAGTTGACTCGACTACATATACTTATGGGTCCACTTTTTCCAGTAACTGAAACCTGACAGGACCTAAATCTGGATCAACATTTTACTTTCTTTTTTTTTTCCCAGGGCAGGTAGGGTCCTGCTGTATTACTGTTTGTCCCAGATCTCATGCAGATCTAAGTGGATTTGGTTTCGATTATGTTTTGTCCTCACAGGAGAAAAGATGATGCTATTTTTGGACACGAGGGAGCATTAGACTGTCTAGACTTGACAGTGTATGAAAAATGACATGTATTGCTACCAGTTGCTACGACTCCTGATTGATTAATTGTTAGAGAATAATACTGTCGTATGATATGTAACGTAGATCCATCCCTCAAATAACGTTACATACTTAACGTAAAGTTACATAGGTTTGGTTTAGGCAGGTAGGTTTGTTAGGTTTAGGTAAAGAAACATGGTGGCAAACTATCTTAAACTATCTTGGGACACAAACGGCAGCCTCCTGGGGTTAAGTCCTGTATTTGTTGACCCACCCACTCCTGCAACCTGCCTACTTAAGCAGACTTTCAGTCTTTATACTGCTTCCTTCTTTTCTCCTGTTAATGCATTGGTCGTGGTTGCAGCATTCCCAATTACGTGGGTTATACACAAATTACTGGCTATATATGAATTATGGTGCATTATTTTTCATATATGTGCCGTTGCTTTCACTCTATTCAGGTCCATTCAGGTTGACAACAGAGTTGATCAGGTCTTTTATTCTTGTCTCTCTGTCCATTTTGAATGGGTCTTCTTTTTTTGTAACCAATAAAAAAGGAGCTATACAGGCATGTGCATGGCAGCGTTGGTTGGTTGGCCACGAAGGCCTTAATTTCCAGTAAAGTTCTGTGTGTCACAAGTGTTTTCACAAGTACGTCATTCAGGTCTCAACGGTTAGGCTTTGTTCAGTTGCCTAGGGCAAATAAAATGCCACGTCAACGCATCCGTTTTTCCGGAGCTGATGTTGATAGTGGCGAAGGAATGAGCTAACTTGCTTCCCTCTCACCTCTGTTGAGAGTTGCAAATATGCAGTTCTCAATGTGCTTCTTATTGAAACAATGGTGGCAGGTAAGGATGAAGTCTACGTGCTAAAATAGAAGTTGCATCATTTAACATTTCAACTGGTTGCACAGTGGTGAAGTGGTTATCATTGTTGCCTCATCGTAAGAGGGTTCCTGGTTTGAACCTGGGGTGGGGTAGCCCCTCTGTGCGGAGCTTGCATGTTCTCTCCGTGTCAGGGTGGGTTTTCTCTAGGTACTCCGGTTTCCTCCACAGTCCAAAGACATGCAGGTTAATTGGTGACTCTAAATTGGCTGTAGTTGTGAATGTGAGTGTGAATGGTTGTCTGTCTATGTGTTAGCCCTGCAATAGTCTAGTGACCTATTCAGGGTGTACCATGCCTCTAGCCTAATGTCTTAGGGGATTGGCTCCAGCCCCCTTTGACCCCCAAAAGAATATCTGGTTATGGACAATAAATGAATAACATTTCAAGTATCCTAGAAACAGGATTTTTGTTGGGTGGCATCTAAGGATGTGGACGAAATTACAACTTTATGTTGTGCAGTTTGCAGCACGTTTGGGAGCATGGTGGATACAACACGGTCGTTGTCAAAGGCACATTAAGCATTCAAAAACATAATGAATAGAATACTGTGTTTAAGGGCAAGTAAAAATTGACTCCTGACCCACTTGCCCGACCAGGCAAGTGAAAACATTAACATTGAACCCTGCCATTACACATGCTGGCATAATGACAGGGTACATGAATGCACATTGTCTTAAGTCCTGTCCACCAACACCACTTCTTTAACAGTCTTCTTCTCTGCCAGCTGCCTGTCTTTGTCAATGTATGTGAAGAAACCCAAAACATGAGTTGCGAGTTCATGTATGAACTGACATTTAAGGGTATTTGGCGGTTGAGGAAATGAAGTCATAATTTGGTATGGATATTATGCAGTCAGAACACAATCTGCAAAGTTGTGGCATTGTTGCATTGTTAGCCATTAGTATCATGGGATTGTTGTTGCTGGGAAACGGAGAATGTCAAATTGCTATATTGATGCTTGAATGTATAGGACAGAAGATAACATTCAAGCTGAACTTGGTGTCCTAATTAGGAAAATGGAAATAGGCATCAGCATGTATGAAAGCAATTAGAAGTGAGGACTTTTTTTGTTAAAATGGCCCCATTGTGGTTACTCATACGTAACTATAGTTCTACCTGTATGTTGTACAGTCTCTTTACAGGTTTCATTACTCAGAAAAGCATATCTACATTTCTGAGAAATTGTTGAAAGAAACAAAACCAAATGATTGTACTTTTACTTGTGAGAAACTGTTCAGTCTATCATGTATTTGTGTCATTAAACAACAGATGACACTACTTTCTGCATACTGCGGCAATAGGGTGCAAGTTGTTACATTTATGTAATGAGGTAAATTAAATATCTTATTGCCTTCTTCCATGGTATGTTAAATATGAACTACTTTGGAAGTTCTGCAGGGGAAAAATGGACCCATTGTGAGACCAGAATGTGATCACTGCTCAGTGAGAATCGATGCGTTGATGGAGTGCAGTTGTGTTTTTGGAGTTGACTTATTTTTACTGTCCATTTGCTTTCCCAGATGGCATTTGAGAGCTGCAAGCACGCACTGCAAATTGCTCTCGTGAACCCATCGACGAGATACTGGTCAGAAATGATTGCCGTGATGGAAAATAAATGGGAAAATCGCTCCCAATGGCAAATTGACAGAGTAGCTCTGTAAATATCAGAATCCAAACACCTGTAGCCATAGTGGAGGTAATAGTCTGCAGGCATTTTGGGGGGAAAACTCTTTAAAGTCTCTCTGTTTTAGCCCTGCAGTTTGGCTCTAAGATTATTCTACCACCGCGGGAAGATTTCAGCCTCAGCTCTGCCACCTCACTTAGCTTCTAGTCCCTGTGTTACCTCAGGCCCAGGGCCATCAAATCACCAAACATGACTGACAGGTGAAAGATGAATGACAGCTATCATGGTGGAAGTAGCAGGGATGATTGGAAGGAGTACGTGGCTGTGTCATGGCCGAGAAAAAAGAGACATGGACACATGCGGCAACTGAAGGTGTCTGGTTTGATCCATTGGAAATTGTCCCCTTGACTCAGTGACTCATTCCCCCACATCTATTATCATCCCTTCTTCTCTGTCTCACTTTCTCACTCTGTAGTTGCTCCAAACCTGCTTCTTAAAACTCTCCTCGAATCCCCATTTTTGCCCTTTTTCATTAAGCCTATCCTTTTCTCCTCTGTTTCACATCTTTAAAATGTTTGTTCTGCAGCTCTCAGGTTTCAGTGTGAGCGAATGTGCTAATGTGAAGTCAAGGTGTTGCTAAACATCACGAATGCTTAGCTGCATTTCGTTGCATGAACAAAGGGTGCTTAAATAATGGAAGGTGAGACATCTGCAGTTCCACTTGTTTAGCTTTTTACACACCTGACAGGAACCTTACATTAACTGAGCAAAATCAGGCAACTGTCTGAAGAAGTGAGACAAAAGGTGATATTGTTCTTAACATGATCTTTTTTTTATGTATATGTCACATTCATAAAAGCCACAAATGTTTGAAAAAACATATTAGGGCTGCAAGTCATGATTATTTTAATTATCAATCAATCTGCTCATTATTTACTTGATGTATAGCTTTGTCAATTAAATGTCAGAATATAGTGAAATGTGCTGTGTGCTTTACCAGAGCCCAAGGTGAAGTCTTTCAACTGTTTGTTTTTTCTGACTAATGGTCCAATAATCCAAAACTATTTAGTTTATTATCATATATAGCACATTAATTATAAAATTCTCACATTTAAGTAGCATGAAACCAGCAAAAATTTGGTGTTTTTGCTTAAAAATAGACTGAAATGATCCTCAACTATGTTGCTTGAAGATGGGGACTACCAATTACTCAGCCCATAATTCGGAAGACCCAGTCGTACAAAAATGTCCCATTGCCCGTAAAGCACCAAACATTGTTCTAAAGGACCGTTCTCCAATAGTGTTCTCCCAAACACATGGCTAACTATTATGTGGTACAATACGGTCATCAGACCTTGCATGAGCCGCCCTGGTTAGTGCTTGTTGCCTTTGTTGTTTAAGTTTAGGCATGTGGAGCAAGCTTGGTAAGTCAGTCAGAGGCAGAGTTGGGAGGGTGTTGTCGTCACTGCAGTAGGAAGGAATGTTGATGTGATTTTGTACAATAATTAGCCATATGCATCTATTAGGGAGAGTGAGCAGTGTATTTTTGGCACAATGGTTTTTGTTTTTGAGATAAGGGGCTGTCCATGTAAGTGTGATTTTGGCAATCAGGACATTTTTCTGACTATTCAGGCTCTGATCTTATGGGTCGTCGAAACATTGGCATAGCACCATGGCAGTGACAAAATTTTGTTACTATAGTTACCTGATGAACACGTATAAAAGGAGACGTCAATGTGACTCCAAGAGAAAACTAGTTTTTTTGCTCTAGATTTACATTGTGACTATGAATTGAGGGAATTTCTTGAAATTGGGCAAAAGTGTCTTCCTGGACTCAGTGATGAACTAATTAGATTTACACGGTTATAGGTCAGACTTTGGTGGTCAAAGGTCAAAATCACTGTGGCCTTTGCGTCTGACATTCTTTATAGACAGTATCTCAAGAGGGCCTCGAGGGGATTTCTTTTCCTTCTAATTCTTTTAAACGTGATATCTGATGAACACCTCAAGAGAAATTTTTTCCCCCTCAAATTTGGCATAAACTCAGTCTCGTATACACAATATCTCAAGAAGGCCTTGAGGGAGTGTCCTCAAATTAGGTACAAATGTCCACTTGGACTCAAAACTTGACTGATTAAAATCCGGTGATCGAAGGTCAAAGGTCAAGGTCACTGATACCTCACGAAACATGTTCTGGCCATAATAAAAATAATCCATATGCTAATAAGACAAAATTAAACATAAACGTCCAACGGGACATAATTAGGAAGTGATTACATTTTATATCCAGAAGGTCATAGGTCAACTTCACTGTGGCATCATAATGTTTTGCATAAAACACTTTTCTAGTCATTTTTCAGCATCATAGGAACAGAAGGGGAAACATTTGGTCAGATACTGAATTGGTGACACTAATATTGAAACTGACTATTGTACTGACTCTATAGATCTTCTGAGCTGCCGGGGGGGGAACCATGAAGCTGTAATTCTAGTTCACTATCTCTTGACATTTTATAGACGGAATGATTCTTTAATCTGCAATATGATTGGCAGATTAATCAATAATAAAAACAACTGTTAGCTGCAGCCCTACAGTACTGTATGCAAATGAAATAAGAAAAAAAATCGATGCGACTTTAAACTTTGTCTAATGTCATTAACTCCCCAAAAAGGCCCCTACAGCTTGAGGACCAGACAAATTACTTCCAAATTTTCCCCACATTAGTTTCGAGCAGTGTCAGTCTGACCGTTAATTCTGCAAGTGCTCATTTAGAAATGGGCGAGAATATAACACCCTTCAGTTACAGAGCTGGAGCAGAGATGGCTCACTGTACCTTTTTATATTCATTGAATTAACCGTCATTTATACCTAACATACAGTATCATTAGCTGTGGCTCCAAACTGAGTTGTTACAATTTTTATTCATTTTTCTGCTCACATCCACTCTTTTTTATACATCATCTCCAGTTTCCCTCAGCATCTGCCAAACAACACAACAAGGACATCAGAAGTATATCGGCAATCATTATGCTTCCTGCCTTTCCTTATTTCAAAAGTTTCCTAATTACCACTTGTGCCATAGCCCCTGGAGCCCTCTTTCTCTCTGCTACCTCTCCTCTTCTACCCTCCATCGATCACGACTCGGGGAAAAGTAAACTTTCCGAGTGCTATTTTTTTTCTCCCCCACCCTGACGATTCCCAGTTGTGCGGCCTGATTGTGGGAGCGCTAGCAAAGATGCTAATTTGTTCTTGACTAGTGGAGTAAAAATCATTAAGGAGTACCTCAACACCCAGGAGAGGGAGGCGAGGACAGGTACGGGAGGGGGATGCGTGTACACAAAGCTGATTCCACTGTGTGCGAGCTGAAGCTGTGGGACTTCCAACAATAGTTTCACATCAAAGATAGCCTAATATTTGTAAAGTATATCACAGTTTCCTAATTGTATTGCTTGATATCGTGTTGAAAGAGCTGATCACTGGACTAATAATGCTTTTTTCTCTCTTTGTTTCATGCTACGTGCCCCATGTGGATTCTCTACATAGGTAAGTCAACCATTGTGCTTCTCATCTTCTTCAAGACACACACACATACACATACACACACACACACACACACACACGGCCCTCCAGCCATTGTTTGTCTTTGTGTTAGCGCTAACCAAATGGCTGTCAGCGCTTTACAGCATCTTCGCCATCTGCATACGAGAATCTGTCTTTCTTTAATGCGGCGTAATTGATAGCCGTGCAGCCGATTGTACGCCACATATGGGTTCCACTGGAGAGAATAGAGGATGTTGTTCACATTCAAGTATGACAGATGTGTGTATCCTGTTATGAAGGTGCAGGGACATTGAGGATGCAGCCAGAAAGCAATTCATCACCGACAGCTGCGGTGCTGCGGTGTAGCTGTGACTGGGAGGGCGTTTGATTGAAACGCGTGACATTTCCGGTGTGTGCATGTGTTGTGGCAGTGTTCTCACTTGTAATGAATTTTTATCACCTTTGAAAGAAAAAAAAAATCAACAGGCTGCCCAGAGAATGGTTTAAAATATTCAGGGGATGAAGGGAAGTAGAGAGTGGACAGTTTTTTGGATTATGCGGCAGAACTAAGCTCATTTCTGTCAGCTTGTGATTGTATGTGGGGCAGTTTAATTAACACTAATGGTTATTTTGTCTGACATACATTTAAACTAATTATACTGAGGTTTGGTGAATGCACCATTTAAATGCAATCTGATTGTATCATTGGATTATTAAAAAGTGTTTAGCTACTGTTTTTGTGTAAGCAAAATCAGTGACGATGGTTAAACAGTCAGCCAGACTTTTATGTATTATTGGGGGTGTTTTGTAGTGACCTGTCAGCATTTTTTCAGCACCTTTGTAGGCACTTAACATGGGTGTTATGTAGAAACCTGTTGGTGTTTTTCCAGGAGCTTATTAGGCTCCAAATATGAGTGTCTTTGAGTGACCTGTCAGCACTTTTTTCAGCAGCTTCTTAGGCACCAAATGTTGTGTTTTGTAGCCACCGGTCAGTTTTTCTAGTGGCTTCTAGTGTAGTGACGCATTTGTGTTCCTTCCAGTGGCTTTTAAGGCACCAAACCAGGGTGTTTTGTAGCATCCAATCTATGTTTTTCAGTTGGCTGTTTAGGCACCAAAATTGGGTGTTTTGTAGCCACCTGTCTGTGTGTTTCCAGTGGCTTTTAAGGCACCATGTGTGGGTGTTTTCTAGTGACCCATCTGTGTTTTTCCAGCAGCTGTTTAGGCACCAAACGCAGATGTTTTGTCGCTGCCGTTGTTTTCACAGACAAGATCATGCCACAAAAAGCAGTTGTTTTCTACAGAGACATTGCTGCTTTTCCAGCAGAGATCCAGCCAAGTATTTCAGGTCGAAACATGATCTTTTCCTAACCACAACACTTGTTTTTGTAGACATAAACTTTAAGCATACCCACTACATAATAACATGCAGAAACTTCTAATACCAGCATTTTTTCTGGTGATTGGGTTGCAGAATAACAGTTGTCTCAGTTACATCGCTGCAGGAGCTTGTCTAAAAGAAGTTACCCATAACAAATGACCTAAAACCCTGGAGAAATTACTGCTGATGAAAGCAATCACATTACCTCTACCTTGTAGCCTAAAACAAGACAGTGTACAATTGATTTTAACCCGTTTAGTGTTGTTTTGACTATTCTCACCACAGTTTTTAGGATTCAATGACCCTAAGTCAATTTAATATTTGAAATTTCTGCGCTAACTGCACCTGATTGCTTGTTTACGACTTATTCTGATATTTTTCAGGACTCAGCCTATGTGAAATTAGAATGTTTCTGGCAAAAAAGATAAAATCTAATTTCAGTAAGTTGAAAGCATTTCGTATTTTTCAGCCGAATTACATTCCTGATGGTGTGAAACATCAATAACATGATTATGCATGGATGAATGTGAAAACTCTGTCCGGTAGCTTGTCGATACTTTTCTTAAAGGGATGGATTTTTCTTTTCACTTTCTTGTGAAAACCAGGAATTCCCAAAATGTAAACCTTTAATGAGCTGAGAAAAAGTGTCCTGTTTTCAGCTTTGCGTCAATGCATTTTTTAGATAAACCAATTGGTTTTTAAATGGCTCATTAATTTTAAGAAGTAGGGGATTTCTTAACCCATTAGGAAACAGTTAATCACCGGTGCAGCTGAAAAATTCAAAACCAAGATATATGGTTTGTGGACAGCGATGAGGAGGCAAAATGCTCGTATATCCAGTTTTATTTTAAAGAACTGCATCTGTCTTTTTTGGTATCTGTTTTCACAATTTCATCTGTGAACACAAGTTGAATCTGGAGGGTTATAGTGAAATGTTTCCATTTCAACCACAAGGTGAATTCTGTCGATTTTCTTACAATGATCTAATTAGTTCTCCCAAACTCCCTTGTCGTCAGCTAAATGCACAGGTCCAAGAATGATCAGATTCCTTCTTGTTGCACTCATGCAGCACTACTTCCTCCCTCAGTTAATAGGAATAGTAATCACTTAGCCCGCCACCAGCGCTCATTTGGCAATATGGTTGGATGGGCTGCAAGCTGTTCTGGAGGTCTTTGTTGGGCCCCTGACGTAAGTGTTTTTGGGACACACAAGGAGACTACTAGAGAGGAAAAGAAAAAGCTCTTAGATCATTTACAAGATGATAGTTTCAAGGATTTCAACAAGCTTCTTGAGTGCGGATGCATCAAAATATCAAAAGAACATCTTAAAAAAACCCAGATAAATGAGATCACCTCAATCACTAGATGAGGAGTACATTTTGCTCTTTTGATATCAAAAAATAATAGCAGCCTCACTACCATCGAGGATAAAGGTTATTTTCAAGTGGCATTTGTGAGTTTATGGTCGACACTCATTCACCCCCTCCTCCTTCATTTCTATTGTGCCATACCTCACTCAAACTCAGCCAGTCTTATGGTGGATCGTACCGGCCCAGAATTTATCGTCTACCCTGTAATTTCCTTCCCCAGGAGTTAGAGAGGTTACCTTTTATCCTCAAAGATCGCACATTACTGCACTAAGTGCTTTTTTTACTGCCAAACGCTATCATCCAAGCTTAAACTGGCTGCAGATATATATTAAAAGCCCTTTTTTTTTTAAGTATAGAGGGTCATTTGAGGAAGCATCGTAACTACACCACTCTCCTCCCTTGCACTTTTGTCAGCGCTTTTTTTTATCCTTGTTTTCTTCAGAGCTCATATCACACCAGCAGTGATTTTGTCATGTTTTTATCGTGTGTTAGCAGATGCGTAAAAGCCAAGTGTTCTGCCATAAAGGGTTCTGATTGCACATTTGATACTGATGTTAAAGCAGGGAAGGATGGATGAGAGCAAGCTTGGCAGTCACTCGTCTCTCCGAGACTAAGGGTTGTCTTGTCATGATGGAAGTGTCTGTGGGGGGAAGACGCAGGTGACTTGTGCTCCATCCTTATCCTCGTGGTTTTGTCACTTGTTGTCAGAGATATTTCTTGGTTAGATGCTGATACTCTCACCAAGCCTCAGCTGAATTCTCTTAAAGGTCAGCTGATAAGAAACAAGTGAAGTCACAGTGTTTTAAAATGATGCAGAAGCCCCTTAGGCATAGTAACATGCAAGTTAAATGCAACAGAAGAGTCGGCGAGTTATAGCTGCAGGGGGAAACTGACTGACCATCTCTCAGTGTGTACAGCAATGTGGAGCTGCAGTCGGAGCTAACCATCCATGAGAAGCCACTCCCTGCAAAGACAGGGAGTCGATGGAGCTTTGACAGTCACGAGAAGCACATTTATGGTCCCCTGAGAGAGTGTTGGTGCTGGTGTTGTTGCTTGACTACCATCTCCACTTTGAGAGGTCCCCAAGGTGTGGGAGTCTGTAGGGGAGTGTCAGTACATACTGTAGTTATAGCCACGCTGTTGATAAGGGCTGCAACTAATGGTTAATTTTATTGTCAACTAATCTGCAGATTGTTTTCAAGATTGCTTGATTAATTGTTTGGTTTACAAACTGTCAAAAAATTGTAAAATGATCATAACAAGCCCAAAGTGATGTCTTCAGTTTTGTTTTTCCGTCCAAACAACAGTCTAAAGAAGTCAAAAACTTTTTATTTACTGTCATAAATGACAAAGAAAAGCAAGTTGGAACCAACAAAGGTTTGACATCTTTGCTTGGAAAATAACTAAAACTAGTTGGCAATTAATTTTCTGTCAATCAACTAACTGATTAATCAACCAACTGTTGCAGCTTTACTGTTCAAAAGCCCTAAATATCTAAACGAGAGAGCCAATAATTGTATTTCCCACAGGTATTTTTTGCTATGCACCTTTTTTGTGCATGTTAATTTCAAAATGAAATCCACTTTTTTTTTTTTTTTGTGGCGCCAAGAATAATTTTTACCTCTCTGTTTGGTGGATTCTTTCATTTCATTCATTCTTGGCACTTCCAGTGTCCAGATTGCCAGTGTTTCAATCTAGTAAAATTACTTCAAATTGTCTGGGTCACTCTGAAGAGGACACCATTGCCAATTTCATAAAACCTAAAAAGGATTCATTTCATGTGTTCAAATCTGACAAATTTATCGAGCCAAAATCGAGCCAACTTTCCCTTTAATTTCCTCCAGAACTGAACAGTAAAATGAAGCATGTGCTCCTTGGATGGTCTCATTTCTGGAGTTGGGAAGTCAATTTTCCAACTAACGTGTGTTAATGTGGGATACTACAAATCAGATGCCTTGTATTTTATGTCTCATGTCTAATAGTTTGAAGCTTTATATTACAACCTGATTTTGTCCCAGACTTGATGTTGCACCAGTACATCCCCAAAACCACTAAAATATGGCTTTACCTCTCTAATGCAAATACATAGCTTTTCTAACTGATCTAGATCAGTCTGCATTGACAGACACCAATGCTAATACCATATTAGTTGATAATAGTTGATGACCATCAACTGGAGCTTTACTTTCATCTGCCATATTTCTGCATATATGACAAACAACTCAGCAACTTGCATACCAAAATTTTTGCAGAAATTCTGTGTCTAACTTCAAATTTTACAATGTCCTTGTTGTGGTCACAGTGAACAGGGTTACTTAAACATTTCAGCAAGCATATGAAGAAAAAATATTTATTCGGTTCATTTATGGAAACTGTTTTTATCATGTTTCAACAATTTGTAACATCACATATTAATTTATCATTATTATTATTATATATTATATTATTATATTATATTTTTTTAAATTATAATTTATTCTTACATTTATTTCACAGATAAGAAACAATCGATTGTGAAGAAATAGAATTTTAAGTCTTGTGTGTGATTTATCCTGGCTTCACATGAGCAGAGGAAATTTCTGCTAGTCAATAGGCTAATTTATACAATGTAAAATGCCATAGGCTTGTGCTAATAATGTTAGCGTGTTATATTTGTTTGGAAAACGTGTAGTACAAGACAGTTGTTTTGTTGGTGAACCTTGTGAGCTGTAACGTTACCTTTGTTAAATGTTGCTGTTGTCCCTGGCTTCATATGAGTAGAGAAAAAAGTCTGCTAGCCACGAGGCTAATTTATACAGTGTAAAATGCCATAGGCTTGTGCTAATAACATTAGCATGTTGTATTTGTGGGGAAAATGTGTCCAGATAAAGACAAG
>JAPZEB010000017.1:9795003-9812493 GCA_029783705.1 Chaetodon striatus
CGGCTAAGCAGCACAAATGAGATGATACAACACATGTGGGTTTTTAGCCCATATCTGCTGCCTGACTGTGTGCAACAAGCCGCATGCTCCACCTTATACACTGTCTTTATAATTTCTTAAGCCCCACTACATCATGCACACTCCCCCACGGCGAGGGTCATTACTGCTGCTGCACTACAGTGATTTGTAGCACAGTCTCTGCCACAAGCTTTACTGCTGTAATTGTGCAGCTTTAGACTCCAATTAGCATAGTTTCCATATGTATGGAGAAGATCTCCATATATTATAAGTATCGCCAGAAGAGGCCAGGGCACCAAGAGCTAATGTGTATTATTAGCATGGCTGGTGGAGGGGGTGGGAGGAGGGTGCCAGGGATAGAAGCCGGAGAAAGATGCGATTTTGATTCTGTTTCCTGTCAAATGAATCTTGGCCTCGGGTGACCTAATTAGGCTGGTAATAAATCAAAGCACCCCACAGGCTCTCGCATTCTGTTGGTGTGAGATATGTCAGTGACCCTCGGGGGAGGCCAGGCCGACCTTCATTGCTTTCCTGAATCAAGGTTAGGGCTGAAAATCAAGGACTGTGGGCAAACTCCACCAGCTTTTTGGCGGACAGTTAAATATTAGACTTACACAGAAAATAAACCTAATATTGGTTGTTAGCTGTTCAGAGATTTGTTATCTGTAACTCTTTCAGTGGTACCACCCGCCACACATAGTTTGCGTTTAAGTTTTGCATTTGGCTTCTGTTTCTCTTTCATTAAGGGGAGTTTTGCAAGCAGGACAGCTTGTGACAAGAGCTGTCAGCAAATTTAAAGCTGCACTAATCAATATTTTAATATCAAGAATGGGTCAGAAGACTATGTGCAATGTAACAGGTGTTACCCTGCAATTTTGCTGACAGCTCCAAGAAGCATCTGAACAACTCTTACCTCATTGTTTTGGTTTTAGCCCACAACTTTTCTGTCTTTATTCAGTCTAACCGCTCCCATCATCATCATCATTATCATATTTGTAATTACTGTTGCTGTTTTTGGTGTCTTAAACTCATCATGAGCTTAACTTTTTTTTGGAAATAAGGGTTGCAAAACAGTTCTTACTGGTGCCTGAAGTTCCCTCAAGAACCTTTTGCTTCTTTAAGGGTTCTTTCTAAGACTAAGGGTTCAATTAAGAACTCTTTAACCCATTTTGAACCCTTTTAGAAATGAAGAGTTCTTTAAGAATAGTTGAAAGCCATGGGTGTTAAAGGATGTTTACCCATGTTTCAAATGGTTTTGTTAAATGTAGATGTATCTGAAATCCCCTAAATCAGTTTATTTTCCTTGTGTTCTGCCATAGTTGATATCTTTGCCATTGTTTTATGCCATTGAACAGACAATATGGTAAATGGTTCATGGCCAAATATACTGTCCACTCTGCCAGTTAAGATCCACCGCACCACTGAAATAGTAGAGGCTGTAGTAGTAGTCATTTCATGAAATCTCTGCCCCCTAAGGACGTGAGTGTGAACTCATTGATGTGGGTTGCACTGGATCATATGAGCCCGGGGTCTTAGGAGTTTCATGAAGCCCAAGGCTGCTGGGCATAGCTCCCCTGGCCCAAGGCTAACCTGTTAAACTGAAGCCATAGTTAGTGCACTGGATGGGTCCTAGATGAAACCCTGGGAACACACAAGGCTAGAACCTCCTGATTGAATTTCTAGGTAAAATCCCCGGAATATAAACAAGGTCTTAGTTATATCTCCTAGGTGGACTCTAGATGAAGCCCTTGGGATACAAAAAGGTTTACGGTATAACCTTTTGGGTGGGTTCTAGATGAAACCCTAGAAAAAAACTTGGAAGATAATAGGGTTCTCAGTCTGACCCTCTGGGTGGGTTTGAGGTGAAACCGATTTAATAATAAAGGGTTCATGGTAGAACCTCCTGGATTGGTTCTCAGTAAAACCCTTGAAATATAAAATAACTCTTTGTAAAATCCACTGGGTGGGTTCTAGGGGAAACCCTTCTTAGATAATAGGGTTTGTGGTAACACACCCTGGATGAATTCGAGCTGATTATGTTGAATCATAGTTTTCATGACAAAACCTCTGAGATGGGTTCTAGGTAAAACCCTTTAAATATGAAATGCCTCACTGTACAATCCCCTGGGTTGGTTCTAGATGAAACCCTAATGGGTTCATGTTAGAACCTTTTAAAGGAGGAAAGGCTCTATATAGAGACCCCAGAGAGGATTCTGGGTGGAGCCATTACACTCTAGAGGGGTCCTCTGTAGAGCCTCTTATAGAGAGTTCTAGGCCAAACCTTTCACAGATGGTTTTAGATATAACTTTACGTCGGGTTCCAGGTAGAGGCCTTTGAGATGGTTTCAGGTAGAACTATTATAAAAGATTCTACAAGGAAACAAAAAGTGAAGAACCCCATGGGGGTCCAGTTAGTTGGTGAGCGCAGGATGGTTGGGATGACAGCTCTCTTGATGATGATGTTAAGTTTATCCATATATCAGATTACAGTCTACAGGTCTGGTGGGACTGTCTCTCCTCAGCTCCTTCTACTCTCTTTTTTTCTTATCTTTTCCAAAAGAGACCATGTGTTATTGTGAATTTCTGACATTGCTTGACTCTCTGAAGATTCTTCACACTCAGAGCGCTAAAGTTAAAAAATATGTCAACTTTTTTTTGCAAAAGAGTGCTTCAGACTGGTTACCAGTGGGCTCAGAGCAGCCACTGGTGCATCTAACATCTGTGTTATGCTTCCAGCTAAAGAAAGATACCCCGTGGGCACAGGGGCTTATATGTATGCGATACACTTGAGGCGACTATAAGCCAACAGATTCGACTGTTTTCCTACAGTTCTTTCAAAAAATGCTCTTTCCATGCTTGTTAAGTTGCCAAACCAGTGATACACCCCGTTGGTATCTTAAAAGCGGAGCTTGTTTTTCTGCAGGGTACATAAAACAGTTCTCTGCTGTATAACTTTTGCCTTTAAAACTTATTATAAAACACTTAAACAGCGGTTTGTGACTCAAAGGATAAAGACAAACAAATCCATGTACTGATATTCATACAAGCTCAAATGTAACAATACCAGCAGAGTAGCGCTCCCCCAAGCCCAAGTCTCTTATTGACTGAAGCCTCACCTGTCCACACGCAAACCCACACACACAACAACACACCTGCGGTGTAGCTGTGGATGTTGTATGGAAACTATGTTGCCGGGAGCCTGTTAGTGTAGATGGCGCAGCTTCGGGCTGACAGGTGTGACAGCCCTCGCGCTCTGAGGGAAGGGGAAGAAGGAGAAGGCGGCTAACAACCCTGATAGGCCAATACCTCAACCCACTGCCCTGTGGGAAATGTCCAGCTGCTGGTCTTATTGGTGGAAAGATGAAGCTGACAGGCCTTAGAGGACGGAGCTCGGTGGAGTGCCTTGTCTTCCTCGCTTAGGCTCTCTCTCCCTCAATCTCCCTCCTCTTTTTAACCCCGCCTGGAAGTCTCCTGGTGGGTTTCGGAGCTGGTAAAGCAGCATTATCTGTCATGTAGATAATGGAATCAGAAGCTTATGTAATTGTCACGTACAGTGTATCTCATACACTGCCGCTGCGGCTCACTGTGCTAATGCTGCCTGTTAAATTGATATGAAATGATTTGTAGCCTTGTCGATTTTAATTGTGTAGTTTGTTTTTGTCTGGTGACATCAACGCCACAGCCAAGATCTTGTCACGTCCCCTGTAGACATTAACAGCCTCAAATCACATAAATAAGGACGGAATCACGGGAGGCAAAAACAAAACCAAACTGAAGGAATCTGCTGCTAGAAGAGAGAAAGCATACTGAATAATAAGGGTCATTCGGTATCACGCTGGTGCAAAAGAATTCTATACATAGAGACTGCAAGCGAAATCAATGCAGCCTCATTGTTATATTAAAGAATACAAAGAAGCTGGTTGTGTAACACCCAACCAAAAGAGGGTTTAGAGCTTAGAAGAAAACAGCAGCTGCAGCTGGTTAACCATAAAGTGCCCTATTCTAAATTATGCATATTGATGCAGATAACATATTGTTGATGATGATGAATGCTGCATTGTGCAGCAGGGGTCTCAAACTAAAATTACCTGGGGGCTGCCGTCCAGGTTTTATCTCTTCTAGGGGGGTAGCTGGAATACTTGAAAGGGGGGGAATATTGAGTTGTTTATTTGCAACAATGGGTTTCTACAATATACTCCACAAAACTGAGCATCGTCTCTCTCCTCTACCTCATACTGAGCATCCTGATTTTGCATGTTTGGCAGCGTGTTGATGTCGAACAGCTCTCTCCTTGCAGATGAGACAGGAAGCAGTCATGTTCAACTCCTCTGTGTCTGTGTTTCAGGTTAACCTTTTCTCTGTGTTTCTTTTAGGTTAGACCATGTTCATGTGTTTATATTGACAGGTTTTGCAGTTAGATACCTGTTGCCAAACAATAGAGCCCATTTCTATGCTTCAGCATCGAAGCTTCCCTTGAAAATCCGATCAATCATTTATTTGTCGCATGGAATCATACAAGGTATCAATCCCGTCATGCATCTTCTAACATTGGAGTACTTTATAATTGTCCGTATTACCAGATGGTTGCATGGATTGTGGCATGCCCAAGGCCACGCTCTCTTGTGGGGGGGGAGAAACAAGCTGTCACATCAGGAGAGAAACAGGAACATGTCGAAAAACTGTTGTGTGCAGGTTAACCAAGGCTTTCGTGCTTGAATTTGAGGTCTCCAAGTATTCACTGTCGACAATGTGAATAAAAATATTATCGAGACAGTGTGGTGGGTCATCGTTGCACACAACGCATAAAGGGGCATGACTGCGATCAACCTTTCAGTGATTACGGTACCATGTATGCTCAGGTTCAGACAAGATTGCAAAAGAAGTACTCGACATGCCCATAAAACAACTGAAAAGTTGTCAAAATTCTATCAAATTTAAGTTACTTCTACATATCAGCACATCATCAGTATCTGCCAACATCGGCTTTAAAATTAAATATCAGAATTGGCGAACATGCTGATAATATCGGTACATCATCGGTATCAGCCAGAATTGGATTTCAAATGAACCATCAGTGTCGGCCAACATGCTTTTTCATATTTTGTACAATGAACGAATATTGCATACATTGAAAAGCATTCTATTTCATGTCTCTGTCTGCTGGTGGGCTATCACCTGACACTTGATGACGATGGCGGGGAAAAAAGTTGATATATCGATACTGGTATTGGTTATCGGTCAAATTAGTTGTTACATATCAGCAAATTGGATAAAAAAATCCAATATTGTGCATCTTTACATGTGATCTTTGGAATTATGTCCCCTAAAAATGTTTGTGGCCTTGACATTTTTGGAAGGTTATCATATGTGACAGTCAGATGTGTTGGCATATTCTGCTAGGTGGTGGCAGGAATGTCTAATGTGTAAAGTTAAGAGTTTGTTCCTCTGCAAATGCCTGGGAAGTGCATGGCTGTAAATCTATATAGGCACTTTGAAAAATTAAATTAAGTCATAGAAAAGGGGGTATAATGTTATGGTAAAGTTTTGAACATTCATTGGTAAAAAATATGTGGGAACCCTCGCTCTGGAACATGCTCCAGACTCTTATTGGGTCCATCTGTGGCATCAGTTGGGGCGTTGGGAGTGTGTTTTTACATATGCTGACCTCAATAAGATGGCCCCTGGTTGTTCCTCCTGCTGCCTCTTCAGCCTCCTCTGCACGGTGTAACAGTGATCCACAGCAGGAACGGGACAGCACCTCACATTCCCACCGTCACACCAGTCTTTACCAGAAAGCACACGTCTGCCCCCTTTCTCTCTCCTCAGATTGGCATGTAGAGAATAGTTGAACACCACTGTCTAGGGTTTTGCCAAGTTTCGGCGAATCAAAGGATACGACAGTTCCTGAGAGCCCATTGGAAACTGATGTGGCACGGAGGTTGCGCGGTTTATAATCTGATGCCTGTACAAAGGCTAGCAGGACGCTATTTCAGCTGGAGCCTATCTTTTACATCTTGTCCTCGAACTTTACTGATGTTTACATGTGAAACGTCACACAAATGATTACTCTAAATCATAATTACCAAAAATGAACTTATATGGTCAATATAACTATAAATTCACAGTAATAAGTTACTCTTAGCCAACTTCAGAGACGTCTGGAGGTCTTGAATTTATGGTAAATAACACAAAAAATCAAACAAATGCTTTGTTATTCACAACTTTGCCACAATAAGGGTGTAAAATTGAAGAGTTATTGAATTTATCCCTCACTTTATCCTTAAATTCCCACTTCTAGCACACTGATAAATCTGTGCAGAGACTTGTATAGCAAACACTGTAGGGAATGTCTGCTGCTGTGACAAGGCTAATATAACATGTGTGGCTAATGCGCTAACCTTCCACATTCTCTCTCTATAGAAACCCTCCCCGAGGTCATGCTTAGGTTAAAATTCTATTTGTCACATAAATTTCAGGCTCGCACTAAAAATGGATTGTTCTATAATGCCTGTAAACGCTACTCCCACTTTACAGACTCGCACAAACAAACACACACAGACAAGCGGGCTGACACACACTCATGTTTGCTGATACCGGCCCATTTAACCTCAGGCTACAAGCTGAAGCATCTGACTCTGAATGAAGCATAAGAACAGCAGCAACAATGAATTATCATGAAGTGTCACCGGGTGTGTGTCGAGTAACGCCACCTCGACGACACTTTTTCCCAGACAATGAATATGTGTACACAAGTGATGAAAAAAGAAAGTAAAGGTTTGAATAATTCATACTTTGAAGGTAAGAGATGTCTGCAAGGAGAGGAAATGTATTCCAAAGTTGCAAATCTGTTATCTGGGCGCGAGGGTATGTAAATGCACAAGTGCAATCTCAATAGGAGTAGACGTCAAATGACACCGCGGGCGGATCGTGTCTTCCTCGCCATCAGCCGAAGCGGGCTTGTTTTCCCCACAAACAATCTTGTTTCCCTGAGACAAACGCCCAAGGTCACAAGCTGGAAGTGGGGCGCCGCGCCCTTCGGTATCCTTCACCAGGCTTCCCGCGCAGCAGAAAAAGAAAAGGGTGAAAGATGAGAGGCAGACACAAAGAAAGTAAATAGAAGCCATGTGAGGAAATGAATGAGGAATGAGAGGGTAGGAAGCATTTGCAGAGAAAGACATTAAATCCTCGCCTTCTCTGAGTGGAATCAAAAATATTTTCACACCGCAGGATTTTTCTCTTTTTTTTACACGTCGATATTTGAGTGCAAAAAGATTTTTTTAAACACATGAAGCAGAGATGAAAGATTGATGGGGACCTGACGACTTCTTTGCTGCATGTTTTAGCGGCTCCTTTTGCAGCAGAAGTGTCTCTTTCGGGGCCTTCAGGGAAGGAAAAGTGACATTGAAAATTCTGCCAAAGTAGCTGTGCACTTTTTTAATGTAGCTCTTAATGTTCACCTCAAGTAAAGTTTAATGCAGCTGGTAAATATTAAACTTGGCGCACCGAAAAAAGTAAAATAAGACTCCTCGAGATGTTAACGCCTAGCTCTTAGACGCAGCAGCTTTCCTATAGGGACTGTAAACAAATGACATCATCTCCCTCCTGTTGCTTAGCCCCTCCCCTGCGGCTTTGAGTGACAGCTCCTGGCGGCAGGGCCCCCGGGCAGTGAGTCTTAAACACAGCGCTCGGAGCCACAGAGCCCCGGAGCCCAGGGCTACACCAGCTGCCGCGCTGATACCCCTCTGCAGGGTGCCAGAGCCATCGCTGAGTGGGTGTGCATGCACGGCTGGAGACTTGAATGTGTGTTTGTGCACACATGTGTGCTTGTATTCATCCTCTGTCAGTGTGTGCGAGGCCGGGTGCGCGCGCGTGTTTGAGCAAAGGATCAGATACAGCACGACCAAGGCAGTTCGGGGTGTTTACTTTTAATTATGTTGTTTTTTCTACCCCCTTTCTCAGCAATGAATGAGGGTTTCTATTAATTATACACAGGAAATGTGCTGTGGGTCTTCACAGGCACTGCCTTGTACGTCGCCACATTTTCCTTCTATTGACTTTGAGCAGATAAACGAGGTATGTTTGGTTCGTATTCAGCGGCTGTCAATGGATCGTGTTTAATGTCTGCTATTACGAATGATTAGCTTTGGATTAGCTGCAGCTTTTGTCTCGTCTGGCCGCTTTGTTTTCCCTGTCCCTTTCAAATCCAAGTCATTTGGAGAAGTGGCTCTTTTAGAATTGTATCCCAATCAAAAGCACGCACACAAAAAAACCTACTGGGCTCGCCTATTGTCTAGTATTTGATGGTGAGTCTTGACTTTGATGGTTAGACATGTTGGCAAACACCGAGCGCCTTTACTCGGAGCTGAATGTTTGCTGAACATAAAGCCGGCTGTCGATATGGTCATTGTTAGTGTGTTTGTCGAAATTTGGATAATGATAGTTGTATCCACTCCTGGCACAGTGGGTGTTGTGGTATTATTCATTGTTTAATTAAAGAGTAAATCAATACTAAATCACACAAGGGAGGGAGATACACTTCTGGCCAATCAGTGCGATCAGATTGGAAGTTTTTCCAACACACATGGCACACTTTAAGCACATGCACAACAATTGAAATGCATCCTGCTTCATAAAAACCATCTATATTTCCGTCTACATTCAGTTTATAAATCACAATTTGAGAGTTTGTGCACGCACACAAGCCTCGTACTTTGCCCCATTAACTCCCACAATTAACAATAAATGGTTAATGAAATTGCTGTTGTGAGTGTTGCTATGCATATAAATCAGCTCGTTATTGATGGAGAAAATGGAGAAATTTAGACCAAAAAACGGTAATTACTCCAGCTTTTGAATGGAAGCCGAGGCTGAGATGAGACGAGCTTATACGCTCACAGCTTTTGCACAAATACAAAATGCATTGTTTGTTTCTAACCATTGATGAGCATCCGGCTTACACGACTCCACGTGTGAATCCACATTCTGACATCCGCATTACATTGCAAATTTCAAGACTATGTTGAAGAGTGAAAGCACTCATATGTCTCAGCAGGATTTAAAAGACCTTGTCCGGGCTTTTATCTTTAGTAGGCTCGAGTGCTGTAATGGTGTCTTTATAGGTCTCTCTAAAAAAGTCAGACAGAGATCAGACAGCCGCAGTCGTCACTTAGACCGAGAACATTTCAGCACAGTTGTTAGATCTTTTAAACTGGCTCCCTGTGTGTCAAAGCATTGATTTAAAGCACTACTATTGGTTTCAAAAGCGCTGAAGGGTTCAGGACTAGGAAATACTCCCCGTCCCCATCATCCTCGGCTGTAGCCTCTTGATTTCCCCCTGAGAATCTTGTTTTTGTTGCCCTCGCTCGGTTTCCTCCTTGGGTCACAATTCTTTGGTATTTCTCCTGATTTATGACACATTTTCACACCTTGTTTTTCCTTGTCGTCACCACATACTATTTCTGATACTGGAGAGTGTGTATGAGCCCTGCTCCCTTCCCTGTTGGCGCTTCCCTCCTCCTTCTCCGACTCTGCGGGGCCAGAGAGGGACCACAGCCGATAGTGAACACCTTGTCTTTGTGCTGCTTTATGCTTGTGTGACAGGGACTGCTGTCGCCTGGATTTTCGGGGTGCCTTTGGGGTTTTAGGGGAGACCCAGCTTGCCCTCCTTCTCTGTGGCAAGATACTGTCTTTCAGATGCTGCAAGTCTCCCATTCTGCCCATAGACTGTATATAAAGCTAGACAGCGTGACAGCTTCCCAAAAGTGAAGCCAGAACATCTTAATCGCCCCGCCTCCTCTATGTTAGTGGCTTGGACATTGGCCAGACTGTAAAAACAGAGTATACGTCAAATAAACATGATCAGAGAGGGTCTTGTCATGCTGATGTATGTCCAAGTGTTCATTTTTCAAATGACTTTGATTATAACTACTTATTTGATGCAATAAAAGCGGGATATGATGTCATGATTGAAAGCTATGTCTGCCAATCGATGTGCAATGTGCACATCTGCGTTATTTTGGCATTATTGTTGTTCAGTGAGTAGAGGTGGGGACGTGTCATCTATCTTCACATACAGTCATTTGTTCTGTCTTGCTCCGGAATCCAGGGCCCAGGGGTATGTGAGCCAGGGAGGATAGCTGGCTGTGGGTCCCTAGAGCTGGACAACCTTCTAGCCTGGCCTCCCTCCATCCTCCTGGTACTCTGTGGTGGTACCAGGGGCAAGGACAAAAAACTAAATCAATTTTTAAGTGTTAAACATAAAGATGTCATTGCCAAACGTAATAATTTGGTTATTTTTATTCTTTAAGAGTAACCAGAATGCAGGAAACAAAGTCTTTAAAACTCAGATTCTTCTGGGAGACGATCAGTGGCAGATCTTCTTGTGGGCGTTGTCGGCAGCAACCTAGGTTACCGAGAAGAAAAGCCAAAAACCATTTAGGGTGCAGTACGAAATCAAGAACTAAACGAAGTGTTACCTCTCTTGGTGACAGCTTTCCAACTTTGAAACGTAGTTGGGAACATGTTGACTTACCTACGTTAATTTAGCTTGGCTTGTTGTTAGCTGGTAACTAGCCTCTAGTGGTCCAGACCGCTCTGCAGAAGGAAGGATGGCGAGGCGTTCGGTTACCGTTCAACATCAATGGCCTTCTCATGAGGTTGACCAGAAGCACACACCACACCCTCACAGGTTACCCAAAAGGCCACCGCCCTTAAAGTGGAAAAAGGGTGAGCCGGTAACATAAGCTAAGCTAGCTTGGTGCAAGGCCTTGCAATGGAGACAACCCCCAGACCCCTTGCTTTGGTTTCTACATTTTTGTGCTCATTAGCACGCTGACATTCAATGCTAAGTGTTAGCATTGCCATTGGTAGCATGCAGACATTAGCACTTAGCTCAAAGAACCACAGTGTCCAGCCTTACAGAGCTGTAAACATGGCTGCCGAGTCTTTTTCTGGTTACCTTTGGTTTCATTTCACAATTTGTGGTGTGTTTTTTTGTCTCACCTTTCTCCTGTAATGTCTAAATGCTCTTTTATGTCTCGAGTCTAGCACTAAAACACCTTGTCGCTACACAAAAAGAGAACCCGCCTTTGTGTGGATGCAGCGAGCTCTTGATGCTGCTGCAGGTGAACCAAGTAAACAGGTCACTCCTTTGTTGTGGTGTGTAAATAACACACAGTCACACACTTCTTCAGCTACTTTTGCCTCAGTGGTGACTGCAATTATATGTTCGTGTGTGATAAAATCAAAGATAATTCTGAGCATATAGAACGTTTAGCTTTAGCATCTGTTTCTGTAGTCGTGAACACATGTTGCAATATTGCTTCTGTTAAAATGCTGATGATACATCAGCAGTTTGCACTTGTCGTGAGTGCTCCTGATGTGAAACAGTGTCAGCTGTTTTGGCTGACAGAGAAACACCACTCCATCCCCTTTGCCCGAAACACATTTAGCGTGAACGCACTGCATGTCTTCTGCAGGGGCTGCGGTTTGTTGCCCGTGACACTCTTGTGATGGATTTCTCACCTGTGCTACATGTGACTCGCACAGAGCCGGAGCTAAGAAGATAACAGCCAATGAGGAATGGGTGCATTTGTTTCTTTTAAAGTTTTCTTTTTTTCTTTTTTTTTTTTTTACATCTGTTTCATTTTTCTGAAGGTTTTGTCAGATAAACAATAGCTAAAGGCATAAATCCATAGAAGTGTGTAGCTACATGCCATTTGGAGGAAGAGATACCCTTAGGTGTGCTTTGATAAGTTGTTCTGTATTGTACGAGAGATTAGAAGCTATTATTGTGAGAAAGTGTGGTAATTGATACAGCAGGGCTTGTTAGATAAACAATAAGTTGACTTGCTCCCGGCTTGTAGCAAGAGATGGCCAATTTAACTTGTGATACAAATCAAAGTAAAGTAATTGCAAATTTCATCACCTGTAATGAAGCGGAGGATGATGTGGTAAACTGCACCCAGAAGAGGCTTCTGCATTCTCCTCAGAGAAAGACATATTTATATGTAATGATAACTTAGCTGTGTGTTTATTTTTATCCAGTAAAGAAGCTCGAAATATACAGTTAGGTCCTGTGACTTTTATTGAGAGCAAGCCGAGCCGTGGCCTGTCAAGTGCTGGCTGCGACTCCCGCTTTCGTTCAGCTGTGGCTTCCTCCCCTGTTGTGTGGAGTCAACAGCTGAGGCGCTATCATCGCAGGTAATCATCTCCACACTCGGCTGCATTCTGAGAGACGAGCCAAACACCTTTTCCGACTAGCGTTAAGGCCACCCGGCTGACCGACATGTGGCGATGTAAACACACGCTCCCTCTCTGTCGCAGAAGGACGCCACGCGCTCAGCGGGGGGATCCAATTACCTGAGCCGCGATTGGAAGTGAGGGGAAATGCCGGCAGTGGTTAGCACACACATCAGTACCCAGGAGACAGACAGACGCCCGCTATTCCCAGTCGACTCTGCTTCCAGTACACATATACACATGCAGAGCTCAAGCTTATTTATGCACTCGCTCGGTGAACCATAAAGTCCCTGCTGGTCCTCGGTGCGTGGATCTGTGTTTGTGTATGTGTGCAAGGCTTGCATGGAGTTTCTCAGTTATATTTGAATGTTACAAACATATGCCGACAAAACATAAGCTGCACTCTATGCATAAGCAGAACACATTTTCCCCACTCTCTTATCAGGCACACAAATGTTAGCTTACAAGGCAGGAAACATGCAAATATATTTCTTTGGTTGGAGCGTGGCATCGTCCACTTAGCCTGTTTCCTCTCGTCTGATGTGACAGCTCTTCTCAGCTTCCCTTTTATGGGGAACGGAAAGTCGATCATAAAGCAGAGGCCATCCCTCTGCTGGACTGCTCTTTCACTGTTTGTCAGTGGAAATGATGTGCTTGAGTGATGAAAAGGACACTTAATGTGATGGCTGAAAAAATTTCACCGCGGCCAGTATCTCATCTGTTTGTCGAGCAGTGAAATGCGCTCTGGGAAATGGGAATGGGAGGGATGTGAAGGAGGAGTGAGGAATGTGGTTTTAATATCCGAGAAGATTTTTGAGTCTGTGGGAAGCAAAAGAAAATGAATCACTGTGCAATGTTTTGTTCTGGCAAAGAAAAAACAACCTTCTAAAACACAATGGAAGCACCGTAAATTCACAACTAAAAGAGGTTCGTCAGTGAAGACAGGTGACTATAGTGACTCGTCATCATTCAAAATACCAAGTCATATTCTGCAAACAATTCTAATTTAAAGAAAGTCTTATGATAGGTACTGTTTGCGTACCACACTGACCCCAACCTGTATGTGGCTGCTGCTCCAACCATGTAGCAAAGCTGTAATGACTGAATGCTGTATCTCATGATGGACCAAACTGTGCGGTCATGGTGACACAATCACTTAGAAAGCTCACTCAGTCGAAAACTTAAAATTCAAGGTGGTGACATTTCCGGAAAATTGGTCAGAATAAACAAAGGCCATTTCTGGCAATGAGATAAAAACATCCTGTAAGTCTTTATAATAAGACACATGTTCTAAATAAGCTCGCAACTCAAAATAATGACTGTCTTAAAGTAATGACTTAGTGTTGTAATAAAACGAGAACATTTGTCAAAGTAATGAGAAACAGTACAACATCATTACATTTCTAATTACTCTGAGATTATGATTCTTTATTTTGGTGTGTATTTTAAGAAAGGTTCTCGCTACCCTGAGATATCTCATGCTTCAAGAAGTCATTATTTTGAGAAAATTACGTATTATTTTGAGAAAGTTTCTCATTATTTTGACACCTATTCATTATTATTAGTCATTATTCTGAGATACTAAGTTATTATTTTGAGGTATTATGTCGTTATATTGAGAAACAGACTCATCTTTTTGTAATAGTGTGTAACTTTTTTTGATAGTCTCTCATTATGTTGTGTTGACAACTCAATTTTTTGAGGTATTGAGTCATTATTTTTTAGAAACCAAGCGACTGTTTTGAGATACCAAGTATTAATATTTTGACGGATTAAGTTATTTTTTGAGAGTATCTCATTATTTTGTGGCACTTTAATCACTTCATTCATTATTATGCAGTGTTAAGTCATTTTTTTGAGATACTAAGTTATTATTTGAAGGTATTAAGTCATTATATTGAGAAACAGACTCATCATTTTTCTGAGATACCAAGTCATTTTTTTGACAGATTAGTCATATTTTGAGAAAGTTTCTAATTTTTTTGTGACACTTATTCATTGTTTTGTAATACTTAGTCAGTCTTTTGAGGCACTAAGTCCTTATTTTGAGATCCTAAGTCATTATTTGGAATACCAAGCCATTATTCTAATATAGCTCATTATTTAAAAAATGTTTCTCATTGTGTTGTGATGACACTTCATTATTCTTGAGACATTAAGTCATTATTTTGAGATTCAAAGATGCTGATTTAAAATGCTAATTCATTACTTTGAGAAAGTTTCTCATTATTTTGTGACATCTATTCATTATTTTGCAATGTTTAGTCATTATTCTGAGATACCAAGTTAATATTTAGAGGTATTATGAAATTATATGAAGATACAACCTCTTTTTGGGTTAGTTTGTCATTGTGTTGTGATGATAAGTCAATTTTTTGAGGTATTGAGTCATTATTTTGACATATTAAGTCAATATTTTGCAATACTAAGGCATTATTTTGACATTTTAATTCATATTTTGAGAAAGTTTCTCATTATTTTGTGACACTTATTCATTGTTTTGTAATACTAAGTCATTCTTTTGAGGCACTAAGTCCTTATTTTGAGGCACTGACTCGTTAGTTTGAGATCCAAAGTCATTATTTTATTAAGTCATGTTTTGAAAAACTTTCTCATTATATTGTGCTGATAAGTCATTATTTTTAGATACTAAGCCACTGTTTTAAGATGCCAATTCATTATCTTGAGATAGAAAGATATTATTGAGATACTAAGTCATTATTTAAAGGTGTTAAGATATTATTCTGAGATCCTAAATCACTTAGTCACTATTTGAAAAGGCTGGTCATTATGTTGTGATGATAAGTCATTATTTTGACATATTAAGTCAATATTTTAAGATGCTTTCTCATTATTTTGAGATACTAAGCCACTGTTTTTTTTTTTAACTAAATACTTATCTGAAAATGTTTCTCATTATGTTGTGATGATTTCTCATTATTTTTGGGTAACAAGTCAAGATTTTGAGATACCAAGTCATTATGTTGATGTATTGAATCATTATTTTGACAGAGGTTCTCATTACTTTGTTTGACATATGCATTATTTCACAAAACTAAGTCATCCTCCTGAGATAATAAGTCATTATTTTGAGATATTAAGACATTATTATGAGATGAGACGTCAATTTTTTGAGATACTAAATCATTATTTGAAGGTAGTGAGTCATTATTTTGGGATATTAAGGCAATATTTGAGAAAGTTTGTCATTATGTTGTGATGGTGTGAGGAAATAAGTCATTATTTTGAGATACTAAGACATTATTTCAAAATGCTAAGTCAATATTTTAGGATACTAAGTCATCCAATTGATATTCTAAGTCATTATTTCAATAAATTTCATTATGATTCTCATTATGATGATGAAGACAATCTTTTTTAATCTTAATCACATTGGCAGAAATGGGTTTTACGTCCTCTACATATTACATCAATATAAGTAAAAAATCAAGGTTCTAATAATGTTATCAATGTTAACATCATGATATGTGCTTACAAAAGACAAATTTAGCAGTAAAGTCTGTCTGACTGAGACAGGCATATTTCAAATCCAGCTCTCTCTGCAGTGGAGGTAAATAAAAGCCTGGCTACTATGTGAGAATTTACAGTAGTTAGATTTTTGGGCAATAGCCAGCTAGTTGTCAAGTGGTAATTATTCTTTGAAGTTAAGTGCCTTATATTTGTATGTTTGTTCGCTTTGTTCTCATTATGATGCAACACACTTGTAAGCACATTAAGCACTCATGGATTACTCTTCCCTCTCTTTTTTCTCGTGGATAAAACATGGTGTAAAGCTCTGGAGTACGGCCACTGTATCATCTATTTTTTACCAAATGTGGTGTGTTTGCTTGTGAGGGTGAAGGAGGGTGCGCTGGGGTTATGTATCCTCTCCTCCCTCTGGGACAGTCATCAGTGGCCCCTGTCCCCACCTGCCCAATTAGGACAGTAATTCAAGAGTGCTTGTGCGGGCCATCATACGGTCATTTACTGAGCTGCCCCGTCTGTGGTCACACAGGTTAAATCATTCACACACACACACACACACACACTCAGTTGCTCACGCAATCAGCTAAAGACAGAGGAACTCACACACAGCCTTTTTGACCCTCTGGTGATTATGTAGATTATGTGGCTATATGTGAGTGTGTCTGTGTGTGTGGGTGCGGGTTCCCCTCCATTTCACTAATTACTTAGAATAGTAGATAAGACTGTAATTACAACTCTTGTCTAAGAAAAGAGCTCATGGTGTCAGTCCTCGTCTCTGCTGCTATATTTTGCCGCTGATGGCTCTCTTTTCAAGCCGCCGCCATCATATAGAAGCCAAAACATCCGGCCTATTTCTCACTAATACAGGAGAATTACATTCTCTTTGTTTATGGAAATGTGTTTTCTTCTCCTGCCGTCGTTTCAGCCGATTGAGACGTTGTTTGCAGCGTGCATTGCAGTCAAATGAGACATTAAAGCTTGTCAGGAACATGGCGAGAATATAGAGAACATCCTCCCTCACACCGGCGAATACATTAAAAGGTTCGGTAAAGGAAATTATGGTTTGCTCGTCTAGCTTTGGTTATCTCGTGTAGTTGGTTTTAAGCTCAGGTAATGATGAATTAAAGTGCTTCTGTGTTTCTGAGTTTCTTATCAAGGTACGTTATGAAACTGTGAGTATTTTAAATGGACTATTGCAAAGTTATTTGACTCTAGCTGGGTTCAATTTTGGGTGAAATTAGAGGCTACTTGTCATCTGACAATTTTGCAAAAGCAGCATATTAATGAAAGCAGTTGAAACTGAATATTTTAATTTGCTTTGAGATCGTGTTTGGTACTGAAGTTGCTTCCCCAACAACCAATGCACTGTTGTAGTAAAAAACACAATACACTCACCAGCCACTTTACTAGGTACACCTTGCTAGTACCAGGTTGGACCCCTTATGCCTTCAGGACTGCCTTAATTCTTGGTGTCATAGACTCAACAAGGTGCTGGAAACATTCCTCAGAGATTTTGATAGCATCACACAGTTGCTGCAGATTTGTCGGCTGCACATCCATGATGAGAATCTCCCGTTCCACCACACCCCAAAGGTGCTCTGTTGGACTGAGATCTGGTGACTGTGGAGGCCATTGGAGTACAGTGAACTCATTGTCATGTTGAAGAAAGCAGTTTGAGATGATCTGAGCTTTGTGACATGGTGCGTTATCCTGCAGGAAGTAGCCATCAGAAGATGGGTACACTGT
>JAPZEB010000017.1:9830012-9840387 GCA_029783705.1 Chaetodon striatus
ACGGTTTGTATTTCTCTGTAATGTAGCACAGTGTTAACAATGTTACTGAGACTATTCTTTCTCACACCTTCAACTCATAGCATTGGCCCTAAATGACGACTGTTGGTCGACTAGGAAAATTCTTAGACAAGGGCAACTCTAGTTTATTTGGTGTAAGCCTTGTAGCATAATTTAGACCTGCTCTTCCAACATTTGGTTTTAAAGTGATCCAGCTTGAAACCAAGGACCGATTTTTGCAAAAATGTTATGATAAATCTGCCACTGAATATTTGCTGTGGGAGTCATGTCAGCAGTAACTCGGGGGTGGGGTTTTGCTAACAGTCAGTTCGTCTACCACATTCACAGGCTTCTTTTTAAATTGTATATCAGGGTCATTTGATTTGAAGCACCCTTGGATCCGTTTGGATACAGCACCTTCTTTAAGGGCACTTCAGTGATGTTCATGACGCAGTGTTGGACACTCGTGAGGCTTACGCTCTCTGCAGAGCCACTCTGGGTTTTTAGTGCCACAGATGGAACTGGCAACCTTTTGGTTACCGGTCAGCCAACGTGTCTACGCCGAGCAGCCGCCCACGCCATCATCCAGTGATTAAGCCCTGCTGGTGATGTAGCATTTGTTTGCTCAGGCAAATTCCAAACAAGTCTGTCAAGGAGAGAAACACTGAGTGGGAAGAGACTTTAGAGAGAGGAGGCATATTGTGAAAGAAAAATAAGCGAGCAGAGAGGTGCACCGGGCGAGAAAGAGCATGAGAGAGGAATGCAAAAAGAGTGAAGTGAACCTTGGTTTCTAATCCCTCTCCTTAGTCTCGTCTCTCATCTACAGCAAAACAGAGGAGGCCAATCTCATTTACATCCCAGCACACGTTTGCCTCCCAACTGCCTCTGGAGGATCCCTAATCAGCCACAATTGGAGAGATGGATTTTTCAAAACGAGTCTTTGATGTGAGGGTTTAACATTTGTTTTTTGATCTAATTATATAATAGGCAGGCCAGCCATGTCAGGGGTAACGCATGCACATGTCTCTTCAATGAAACAGCAAATCAGAACAACGCTGTCCACTGGGAAACAACTGTGAACTTTGGTTAGGTAACAGGACGACTTGCTTACTTTGAAGTTCTTCTGCTGCGTTTGATTATTTTGTGCTTTTTATAGGTCGGTATAATATTCCTGGTTATTTAAATCCAAAAAAATATTAATCAACAGCAATATCGAGGTTCTCCCATGAGGACATCTCGTAGCTTTAGGATTCTGTCTTTCATCATTTTTTTATCACTGTTGCAATTAGTTTCAAGCTGAGTCTTTTTTTTTTTTAGTATTTTTCCGATGTGACAAATATTGTTTTTCTGTAAAAGGTCACAGTTGATTGTCGGTCAAGATGATCAGTCATCCAGGTCATGGGAATCATAAGTGCTATATTGAAGGCAACTGGACTTGCTTGAGTTACTTGAAGAGGTTTCACTTCTTTCAAGACTCTTTTTCAGTTCTAAAGGACTGGTGCAGAGTCGCAAGCTGTAAACTCTGTGTGGGTGCGAACCCTTACTGTACGTTCACACCAAGAGCGACCAGAGCTTCCAAAATAGCAGAAGTCATTAGTTTTCAATGACAGCCCAGCAACTTGGGCGACCTGGTCGTCAGTCGCGCATCTTGGACGACCAAAGCGACCGGAGTGGGTCTGGAGGGGAGTTAAAACTCATTTAATTTTATTGTAATGAGCTATGACGCGGTTCGGCGACAGCGAATCGGCATGCCGACGTGCTTTGATGAGGCGGTTCCCAGAGAACAAGCCATGTAGCTTTGGTTGCTATGGCACACTTGTTCTGACAATGGATATTGAGAAGTTGATTACTTGCGATCGCACCCACTCAGTCCTTCATAATGTGCCGCTGTTCGGTTACAGAGACCAAAATAAAAAGAATGAGGCTTGGGACTGCGGCGGGGATGTAGTTGGTTGGTCTGGTGAGTTTTAAAGTGTGTAATGTTAGCACTAGAGGAGAGAATTCTCGAGATGACAACCATGATGCTCGCAGGATTAAAGCCTTCATCCCGAGCCATCATTTTTTATTGTTTAATTATGGCCTTATTAGGTCTTCTATTTCTGTTTTCTGTTTTCTGTTGACCAAACATAACTTTCTGTAGGCCAACTATGAGCTTTTTGACAAGAAAACTTGCCAATTTTTGTACAGTTACAGAGTTGTTGTGGTCACATGTGAGTCGTTGACCCGCCTGTTAAGATTAAATGGCCAAAAAAGTACAACCTACCAGCTCCCAAGCTCAATCCTCAAGAATCTATCTGACAGCTGAATCATATTTGCTGATGCTTGTGTTTTCCCTGGAGCACTTGAGCTTATATCTGCTGTTCATTTTTTATTTGGCTTGATTCCAATATGCCCATTGGCATCAAAGGTTTTCTGATGTGACGAGAAAGAAAAAGTTCAATAAAGGTCAAAGCATTTTAGAATAAACAATTAACCTGCGAATGTTTGTTCAATTATATTATATATAATTAAGGCAACGACCGTTTGTATTCGTGGTAAGAGGATGATAAGCACGGTGTATGAATAGATGATTGACAGTTACAACCATGGTGCACTGTATATGTAAATTACATTTAATAAGATGCATTTTGTCTCTGCGTGAGGAAAATTGGTCCTGTACTTGCAGCACATATGTAGAATGCACTTACTACCTCCACTATGGTCTCCCTAGGAACATGTGCACACCGTCTTCTTAAAAATAACTTCTGACTTAACATACAAATAATCTTGTAACACCTGGGAATGACTCACGCAGCTCGCCGAGGCTAAAGGAAAATTGTCTGGTTTTGTGATTTGACTGTAAAATTACTGCGCGGACTATCAAAGCAATCGTCAGGAAAATGCAGGCTGTCTGGCAGGCTATGCTATCCAGCAGTGTGCTCATTAAACCCAGACTATAATGCCTTGTGTGTGTGTGTGTGTAGGTGCTTAAAGCAAAATGGAGTAATTCTAGAAAGTTTTCACTTTTTAAATTTGGTTTAAATTGTGATAAGAACTGGTAAAAGGTGAAATAGTCTGCATGTGGAAGTATCCTTGAGCAAGACACTGAAATCAAAGAAATGCTCCAGATTGTTGTTCCATCGGTGTGTGAGTGTGTTAAAAAACTGAGTAGCAGGTGGCACCTTGTATGGTAGCAGCAGCATAACAGTGTATGAATGCACCTGTGAAAGGGTGAATATGACATGCGGTGTAAAAGTGCTTTGAGCGGTTGGAAGACTAGAGAGGCTCTATATATAAACGTAGTCCAGTTTACCAGTTAGTAGGAATTTGGCCACATTTGAATCCAAAACACCAAAAGGAGAGCGTGCACGCACAGTGCTGGTTCCCAGAGTGGGTGCTGCAGCACCCTGGAGCGCCTTAAGGATGGGCCAGTGCCAAGATTTGGTAATTTTCTGTTTTTTCGCTGTGCATTTTTAATAAAGTTTATGAAAAACAAGGCAACTTTGGCAAAGGAATTATGCTGCCCAGTCACCAGAAGAAAATTGGCAATGGCATCGTAAGCTTCTGCAAACCACAAATATGTTTCGTATGTGTGTTTCATATGTATCATATAAACCATATAAAGGGTTGAAGTATATCAGCTGACTTTGTCATACAGAGGTGGAGGGGATTGTTGATGGCGTGACACCTTGGCAAGATGGCTGCCAAACCACAGTTTGAAACAAACAAACATACAAAATCGGTTGAGTTTTTCAACCCTTCACTGTTTTTACAGCGGCAACATTTACCATGATGTAACCCCAGATTGTTAAAGTATAGGTGGAGTTGCTTTTTGTTTTTCTCATGTGTTTTTTAATCTGTTATCAGATAAAAATTGTCATGCACAACAACTTGGCACATTGAGTTCAGTGTGTTTCATTGTTCTATTTGTTGCGGAAATTTGCAAAACAAGACAAAATGGAAAGACACATTTGTTCCGTTGCTTCTCTCGACTTCTTTTGTATTATATGACTCTAAAAGCTGATGTTGGAAGGTTTACTACATAAAAATCTTCCATCCCTTTTGATAGGTTTGTTGTTGTTGGAGTGACTTTTTTCATCTCCAGACTTTTTCCCTCATTGCTGTTTATCCATAGGCACCTCTCAGAAGTGGATGCCATAAATTAAAGGACATATTTAAAGCAAAAACAAAGAAAAAGCTGAATGATGGTTGGTGATGAAGATTTGGGGGTGAAGGCGAAGCAAAACTGTGGTCAGTCTCTGCCCATGTCTGGCAGATGAGATGTACTTTCTGGCCTGCTGGGGATTTATGTGTCCCATGGGTTTTGCCAGATTTTCTCTGCTGCTTCTTGGTCGAACAACTCTGGCAGATTCAAAAACTGAAGAAAAACAAACCTGGTCCAAAAACTTTAATGATGAGCGAAGTGTCAAAGTTGATGTCTAATTGTGATTGACACAACGTGAGGTTGTGTTTTTCTTAACGTGCAGTTGTTCAGCTTTTGTTTGGTTGAACTAAAGACCTTCTAAGAAGTTGGATAGTCAGCTTTTCCTGTCATGGCATTTTGTTTTAATGCTTGTCATGCCAGATTTTGCTAGTAAAAAATAACGTTAGTATTAATCACAGCTGTAAATTCACCATGCTAACCAAGCTAGCAGCTAGCATTAGGGTTATCTCCACTCCTTCATCCAAAGATGGCCACTGCTGGTCCACGGACCAATGGGGACATCATGGTGGCTGCGTTGGTTATTTTGTCCAGTCTATGCTTGAAACAGGATGTTTAGGCAGGACATACCAGTTCAGCCGTGGACAGGTTTTAGGGAGCTCTTTGTGTAATGTTTTGCACATGATATTCAGCAGTTAAATATCAGTTTCAAAGCTATTATTGAATTCTAGACACTCAAGAAAAACTGTTATAGAGGACAAACATCATATACGATACAAAGAAATGACTAAAAATACTCTATACATTTATAAAGTGTTTCAAAATGTCCTTCTCTAAATCCCCGTTTTTAGATTCCCATCACTTACGCAGCCTTGCATTCAATACATTTGTAAACAAGTTGGCCCAGAAGTGTGATACCTCTCTAATTATTACAATCCCCAAGATCGCCTTTCTTCTTATAGATTGGTAAAATTAGACATCTAATCCTTGGGGATTACACTCGATGGGTTGAACTAAATCTTATTAAACAGTGAATATAGGCAGAAAAATAAAGTCAGTGCTTTTGATGTTGCAATCCAAAAACCCAATATATTCTTGCAGCGTTTCCAATCTTCAGTTTTGAAATAGCCTATATGATTAAAGCGCCAACATCAAACATAACTCTTTAAATGCGTATAAAAGATACTTGAGCAAATGGGGCTTTATTGATTATCTTTACCTCAACTGCTCAGCATTTGCCAATAAAATGTTGAGGGTTTTTTTGACTTTATGTTCGTTGAATGTGTTGAATCTCTTTCAACTGGCTCTCAGTGCTTTACATCTCTCACTTTTATACTCCTGCTGTTAGACTTAACACATTCTGCACTGATGTTCCTGCATTACTGTTGGCATTATACACTCATCTACCAGAATGCAACTCATGTTTATACATCAGTCTCCTTTTTTTAACTTCAAAGGCATTGAAACCAAACTATTAGGGATGGTTTCCTACATGAACAGACATTTTCAACCAAAGTTAGAACAGTTTTGATATGATGATGATGACAGAATAACTGTCTTTGAGTGTCTGGTGAGAAGTCCAAAACACTAGCTCTAAATCATGAACAGATTACTGAACAGGGCTGTCGGGCACAAGCCAAGGGGCTCCTGGCCTCCTCTTACATCAACATGCACCAATGAGGAAGAGACTCAAAATAACCCAAAAGTGACACAGCTGCAAAGGGACACAAAGAGGCTCACAACGATGACAAACAGGGGCAAAACAATCACAAAAAGACTTAAAATGAGTACTGAGAGACAGAAATTACTTCAAAGAGACTGAAAACAACTACAAGGAGACTTAAAATGACTACAGACAGACACAAAAGACGACTTCAAATATGTGGAAAGTAACATCAAAGACACAAAATTAACTGCATAGAGACACAGAGACTCAAAATTATTATAGAATTAATTATTACTAAAGAGATGGAAAGTAAAGACAGAGGTTCAAAATGGCTACAGAGAGATAAAAATGACTTCAAAGAGACATAAAGCATCAACAAAGAGATTCAGACAGACAACAGAGACATAAATGACCTCCAAGAGACAGAAAGCAACTGCAACGAGACTTACAATGATTACAGAGAGATACAAAGGACTGTAAAGAGACAAAAAGTAACTGCAAAGAGACTTAAAATGCTGACAGAGCGATACAAAGGACTTCAGAGAGACAATAAGCAACAACAAAGAGACTTAAAATGACTACAGACACAGATGACTTCAAAGAAAGAAAGCAACTACAAAGAGACTTAAAATGACAACATAGAGACACAAAGGACTTCAAAGAGACAATAAGCAACTACAAAGACACTTACAACAACTATGGAGGGGCATGGATGACTTCAAAAAGATGGAAAGCCACAACAAAGAGACTTAAAGTGGCTACAGAAAGACACAAATAACTTTAAAGAGACAGAAAACAACTACAAAGAGACTTGAAATGACTACAGAGAGATGAAGGGGTCTTCAAAGACAGGTAAAGCAACAACCGAGAGATGCAAAGGACTTCAAAGAGACAAAAAAACAGTTACAAAGACACTTCAAACAACTACAGAGAGACACGGATGACTTCAAAGAGACAAAAAACAACTACAAAGATGCTTAAAACAACTATGGAGGGACACAGATGACTTCAAAGAGACAAAAAACAGCTACAAAGACGCTTCAAACAACTACTGAGAGACACAGATGACTTCAAAGAGGCAAAAAACAACAACAAAAAGATTTAGACTGACTACAAAGAGGCAAAACAACCACAGAAACTGCAACTACAAAACCACAGAGAGATGAGTAACGACTACAAAGAGATGTAAAACAACAACAAAAAGAGTCTAAACAACTATAAAATCTGTGTCTTGCTCTTATGATGTCGAGGTGGCAGGGCCTCTTACATGTCTGTGCCCAGGGGCCAACTGTCTCATAATCCACCCATGCTTTAAATGCTGCTGTTTAGTCATGGATATCAACTGCTTCAAAGAAATATTCAACATTTTAAACTTCTCAGGGGCTTGTAGGAGAAATGGGCTGGGAGATGTAGAGAAGAGGTCTGCAAGAAAGGGCTGTATTTTTTGTCTTTTTCTTATAAACGAAAATTTATTTTGAAAAAGTGCGAGATGACAACAAGTTATAAAGAAGATAGCTCGAGGTTACAAGTCCCCACCATTCCGCAGAAACTCCCGAGCATTTCTCTGCTGAGGAAACATCACTCTCAATAAATCAATTTCCAGCACAACGAAACCTCGCTCCCTATCAGTCCTCCCATAGGAAACCAACTCGGAGCAAGGCAATCTGTTTGGTTAAGTTCATTAGAGACAAAAAGCAAAGTTTTTTCCGCCACTTTTTCCTCTTGTTTTGTCTGGAGGGAGCCCGGGAAAAACCCACTGTTATTGTTTATTAGCACCATTGTCTTTTATCTCATCTGTGGTCATCCTCCTCGTGTGTGCTTTAATCTCGCAATTTGAATCAGGGCAATTATTCAAATAACTTAACTAATTACTCGGCGGTCGCTCAGAGGGGAACATAGAAGTTTCAAGGATGATTAACGATAGATAGAGATCTGTGGAACATTAGAAAAAGTTTCACCCCTGTGACAGCGAGTAATTGGAACATTCACGGCGTGAGAGTGGCCAGGCTTTGTCGGATTTAACATGGCAGAAGCCTCTCATTCACCTTTATGTATTTCCCTCTGCTCATACAGTGGCCACCGGTCATTAAAGTGGAGGCCTCTGGAACAATTTAATCACAGTGAATCCTTATCGATTCTATTTCGTTTACCCTTTTATTCTGTTTCTATTCTGTTCATCAGCTCCTTTGTGTCCTCCACGGTGCAAGGACCCGTGGTGTCAATAAAGCAGCGACCATGTCCTCCTTCCTTAGTTAACACTGCAGGAGTGGGTGGACAAGATCTATGCATGTGATGAGGCACAGCTTCTTGATAAATGGGTAAACCACTAAATGCTCCACATCAGAAGTTCCCAAACCTTTTTAAGCCACAGCAGCCAATCTTAGTGAGTCTTTTATCATGGCACCCCAAACCTGCGTCACACAGGACCCACAATATTTCTGGGTAAAATGACAGCATGGATATTAAACCCTACTGCCTGTGTTTCAGTTTCTCTCATCTGTAGAGCTCTGTTTTGTCTCGAGATGAACTTGAACCCACTTGGCACCATCGTGGCATTCACTGTACAGTCTTATTATAGGTCTTTTGGCCGGCTCAGGTTTGTTTTTGCAGACTATATTGTGGGCAGAGATGTTACTAGTTTGAGCAGTGTCTGACTGGTGTGATCCTGCATATTTCAAGCCATCGCCAGAAACAATGTTGGCGTCATATGTTTCTGCAAACTACAGATTTGTTAGATTCGGCGGCTTCCTCCAACAGTCCAAAGACATGCAGGTTAATTGGTGACTCTAAATTGCCCGTAGGTGTGAATGTGAGCATGGATGGTTGTTTGTCTTTATGTGTCAGCCCTGTGATTGTCTGGCAACGGAAAATTAATGAATGTAGCTTATATGTTGAGATTTCACATTTCAAAACTCTTGGTTAGGTTTAGGAAAAGAAAATGATTTGGCTTAAAATTCCCTAGTTTTGGGGCACAGTCCTTGGGGATGGGTTGCCAAGTACGGCCACATTTGATGGCCAAAAAGCTGATGGTAACACAGCGAAGGGTTGCAAAAACACGACCGATTTTGTTTGGTGGTGTCGAACAGTGGTCTGCATCACACCTAGGTGTCACCATCCGCCGTCTCTCCACCTCTGCGTGACAAAGTTGGCACATAGACTATGTCACTTTATATGGTTGATATGATACATATGAAACACACAAATGTAACTAACACATTCTCACTCTGACCTCGTCCCATATGGACGTTTGGTCATGGGCTTTCCACGTCCAGATACAACGTGCAAGGTACCCTGGGTGTATTGGTTGTTGATGCTCTGGGATACGGTGTCAAGTTCTTCCTGTCACGTGTATTGTCTTCTTTTAAAGTACACTTCTGTTTTCACAGGAAATGTACAGTTTGCACACAGGCTCTATCAAAATTAACATGTTATGCTGGGACAGCACCGCAAATTTACTTTTTTTCTTTCGACAACAAACAAACATTGTTAGGTTTAGGTAAAAAGAACAAGGTTTGGCATTATAGTCTTGCAGGACATGAACACCACTCTCCTGGGTAAAGGTTGGTGTTTGTTGGACTCATCCACCACCCCACCCGCCAACAGTACCCGCCTTAACGTTTGCTCTTGTTCTGCCGCCTTTCCCCCTGATGCCAATGGCTACCATTAAACAATAATGGCAACCAGCAGCGCATCATGGCGGCATTCCATCAGTGTCTTTTTCCATCAGTGGCTGTATTATTAGTTTGTCAAAGTTGCCTTCTTTTTGGTTACATTTTCTTAAAAAGACACCATAAAAAACAGGGGCCAGTTGCACAAAGCATCTTAAATTAAGATTTTCCTTAATGCTGGGTTAAAGTTTCCTCGAGATAAAACCAGTTGCACAAAACATCCTTAAGTCTTCTTGAGATTTCCTTACAATGTTTACTAACTATTTAAGTTGTTCTCATTATCTTGGTCTTGTACTTAAGGAATTGCGTTAAGTTTGTTAAACCATTGGACTTAAGTAACCAAAGTAAGTACCAAAACATTAAGTACCTCTGTCTTTATCTTAACTGCATCGTGGCTGGGTTTATGGAGATAAATGAGAAAAACAATAAAGCCTTTTGAGAAGAGTGTTCCACAACCAGGTGAATCTGCTGGACATGCTCATTGATGAGCAACTGACTTTTAGCTCTCCAGCCTACAGCAACAGAATATTTCCAGTCAGTTCCTGGCAAAGTATTTCATTTGAGCCTTAAGTGTCATACTTATGGAACCAAATTAAGGTGTTTTGTGCAACCAGCCCCAGGAAATGAACAAATCTTGGCATTGGCCAATCCTGAAGGCGCTCCAGGGTGCTGCAGCACCCACTTGGGGAACCAGCACTGTACGTGCACACTCTCCTCCTTGTGTTTTAGATTCAGCTGCAGCCACATTCCTATTACTCCCCGTACTTCCTGTTACTTTCCAGCCCTTTCTTCTATAAATTACATTTAATTCCAGCTAATTTGAAACAGCAGATACATTTGAGGGAAAATAAATGGAGAGCACATTAAGTTTTCTATTACCATAATGAGGAAATGTTGCTAATT
>JAPZEB010000017.1:9842544-9858266 GCA_029783705.1 Chaetodon striatus
GCCCATCTGCTTCAAGGTTGGACGTGTTGTTGCTTCAGAGATGGTCTTCTGCACACCTTGGTTGGAACAAGCGGTTATTTGACTTCCTGTTGCCTTTCTATCATCTTGAACCAGTCTGGCCATTCTCCTCTGAATTAACACAAAGTTGAACTGGCGTACCTAATACAGTGGCAGGTGAGTGTATATGCAATTTAATACAGTACAGAGACAAGATATTTGGTAACCGATGAAATGCACTGTGTTTTGTAATTATACACTCAGTGTGAAAAGTTGTGACCTTTGCATGTTTACCACTGTGTTACATCACCTTTTCTTTCAACAACACACAGTAAGCTTTTGGGAACTGAGCAGACTAATTGTTGAAGTTTTGAAAGTGAAATCTTGAAGATTTAAAGCCTGTGTGGAAGAATGGGCCAAAATCCCATCTGAACACTGTGTGAGATTAGTTTCCTCACACAGACAGCGTCTTGAAGCTGGCAGTGTTAACAAAGGCTTCTACAAGTATTAGATAAATTTCAGTTAATGTCTTCAGTCCTTTTATTAGTGTCATTTAGCTTGATTTCACATAATTTTCCTGGTTTGAAATATTATGTTGTCTTTATCAGTGTAGTTTTATTGAGTTAATACCAGCATCTGGTCTAAATTTAATGCGAATAGCTGCATTAGGAATGTGTTCAATTAAAAACATTTTGACTTGTAGAACATTATTTTCCCCACTGGGTGTTCAGAAGAATTCACAAATCATTGCATTCTGTTTTTATCTACATTTCATACACAATCCCATCTTTTTTTTTTGACCCGGAGTTGGCAAGCCAGCATCACCCCCACTCTCAACATATAAATATAGAGATCCCCTGTCATCACTGTGGACTGTATGGAGTTGTAATTTGTAATTAGCTGTGATGTTTAAAGGGACAGTTTAACCCCAAATAATCCCCAAATCATAATTTATCCCCAAAATATATGTAGCGAAACACATTTCGTACCAGTGAATATGTTCCAAAGCTGGATTTTGAGTTGTTCGTATTATAACAAATGTCAGTGGGATTTTTAAATGGTGGAGTTGAAGTTGTAGTTGTAGTTTGGCTCGATAGCGCCACTGTGCATCTGCTGAAGTTTTGCTAAGCTAACTGTTTAGCAAGGCCCTGGACTTCCATATGGACTGACAGTAAAGGTGGAGACTTTGAGAACTGAAGTGACTACTTTGCATTTCAGATGGTAAAGAAAGACACTTGCTAAGCTAGCTGTTTAGCAAGGCTCTGCACTTCCATTTGGACTGGCAGTGAAGGTGGAGACTGGGAGAACAGAAGTACTACTTTGCATTTCAGATGGTAAAGAAAGACACTTTGGATTTCATGAACGGAGGCATGGGGGTGATCAGAGTAGTGGTCATGGGGAAACAGCAGGGGCAAGGTCTGTGTGAGTCTGGGTTTGAGTGCATGTTTTGAACTTGTGAAGGGGCTGTATTCAAGTTAAAGTGGGCTGTTCTGTTGCCCCCTCATCATTCACCATTCACCTCGAGCATGTTCATTCCCACGGCTATTAAAACCCCTATCCATTGTAATATGATTTTTCGGATTTAGACATCTTGTTTCCATGGCAGGACAAAAACTGAATTATCATAAAACATCTTAAAACCCTCTTGGACCTCTTCTTAAAGCATGCTGGGTAACAGGAGCAAATGTGCCCCGGACGGCCGTACAGCAGCTCCAGTTACTGTAAATCACAATGCTCTAAATGTCATAAAAAAGATATGAGCAGCCTTTGCTTTATGGCAACATAAAATCTTATGATTCTGTCCGAGGCTAAAACAGCCATGCAGAGGGCTTTTGGTTTTTAAAGCCATCAGGCGAGGCTAATTCTGTGAGAACCACTCATCACTATGCGCTGATGAATAACCAGGTTTGACAGAATTAACAGCATTGTGGCCTCAGTATTATACATGTGCAGTGTGCATGGGCGATCCTTTAATTGAGTTTGTACGGAGTGTATCTTCATATTAATGGTATTATTTTCATGGGGTTTGCGTCAACCCAGCAGGATATTGGCATTATTCATAAATGAGAACATACACTAGTTTTTGCTTTGAAAACATGCTGTGCTTATGAGCCCTCTTTTTCTGGAGTGCACTTCCATATAAGAGCCTTTTTGCTGATACTCGAATGGAAATGGGATGAATTAATCAGGAAAATATTCTGAAGTACCAGGGTCCGTCTTGAGTGTTACTTTCCTTTTGTCCTCTGCAAATAGCGCGGATATGAAAGCACTGATTGGAACAAGCATGCTGGGAAAGTGGACATAGTGGAACATTTGGTCTCTCATTGCAGTTCTTTCCATCCAGCTTGGTTTCCATTTTCTTTGGTGCTCTGACCTTGTCACTGCTGATTTTCTCTACTTTTTGAAAGTAAGGGTTTGCTGCAGTCGGTAATATGTTCATCAAACTTACTATAGAGTGATCTCTGTTGAGAGTTAGGGCTGAAACATACCCTAGGAATGTGCTTCGCAAGCATTCACTTCGGCCTGTCGTCTCTTAAAACAAGATGTTGGACTTCTAGTGGTGGGAAGTACGTTTAATCATGTACGCTACTTGAGTGCAAATTTAAGGTACTTAAACTTCACTTGAGAATTTTTACGCCTTCATTTCATCAGGGAATATTGTACTTATTACTCATGACAGTTAGTCATCAAAGATCCCCCTTCACTCAAAAAGTTGTTTTCCTTCTGTCTGTGTCCCCTAAAATGTCTGACCTTGACTAGACTTGTTCGTGCAATGTTTCTGTGCAAGGTTCGTCACTTAAAGAGGTGTTTTTACATTCCTCTACTGAAGGGGGCAATGTCTGTGCATTTCCCTAAAATCTCAGCTTCAAACGTACAGCGGGAAAGTTAGATTGAGTACATCATCTATACAAAAGCCAAAGAGACTTTGACACAACACCTACAAATCAACCGGAAACCACCAGTGCAGAGCGGACTTCTGAGCATAGAGAGCAGTTAGCATTAGCATCGCGGAAGTTTTAATGGCAAACATGGTAGAGTACTGCACCAATGTGAACACCTTAACAACATAGCAGTGGCATCCAAATTTGCAACTAAAGTTTAAAATGGTTGCCAGGTGGCAAAAAAAGCATGCGCTCGATCCTTAAATAAAACAACAGATTTTCTCCAGTCCTTCCATTTACGCAGGATAAGCCTTCTGGCTAGAAGTGAGCAGAAAGAGACAATGTCAACTTGGGCTCTACTTAAGTTAACATCTAAAGGAGTTACTCCAAATGTTGCCATGGACATAGATGGGGCAACCAGCCATCCAAACATTGTTGAAAATATTTGAATATTAAATCTTCAAATGAACACGTTTTGGACATGACCAGAACATGTGACGTAAAGTGGCTAAAGACTGTTTACACCTGATGCACGTAGGATCTGTATCACTGCTAATCTTAGCCAACCGAGCTCCGGACCAGTGGAGTTGGTGTACAATCTTGAATTGAACAACCACATGTCTCAGACAACTAGAGGATCTCCCATCTCTGCTTTAAAGAGTCCAAGGCTGCAAGATGAGTATTGAGTAATTCATAGATTTGACTATGGATTGTTTTTTATCTATGTTATATTCAAGAACAGAATCTGAGGGATGGGCAAGGGCAGGAAGGGAAACACAACTGAGCTGGAAGCACATGTAAAAGTGTACTCAGGGGATGTCGAATTTTTTAAACAATGGGTCAAAAGAGGCACAAGTGCCATCAATGTAAAGATCCCGTAGTGAGGTGATTTCAAAGAAACCTTTTAAAGGATTCTGCACAACTGTGTTAGTCCCTCAGCTAAGGACAAATTAAGCCTTAGGTGTCATACATATGAAAAAAAAAATTGGGGTGTTTTATGCAAAGGGTCCCTGTGCTGTAATGCCAACACTAGTCACATTGATGCCCACTGCTTTTTTACCAGTCAAATGGTCACTGGTCCAGCCAGAGGAAGACCGAGCCAGTCCTGGAGAAAGCGAAACAAGCAGCTGTGATTGGAGGGGTGGAGGCCAGATCCAAAATTTCTCAATAAGGGATAAAGAGCAGATCTGCTTCCAGCTGATTTTTAGAGCTTTTTTTTTCTCCTTTTTATGTAGAAACAGCATGTTAAACAAAATATTGTTAAATTAATTAGTATTTGTACGTACTTTAAAACATGTCTGGAGGGGGAGTTTAATATCCTGTTTTGTTGAAATGATTGAGCAACACACTGAAGTGGGGTTGCAGCTAACAATTATTTTCATTATCAGATTAGTCTGCCAGTTAGTTTTCTCGGGTAATGCCATTAAATCAGTGGAATATATGAAAATGCTTTTCAGAGGAAAAGGGATGATGTATAAAAGGCAAAGCTGCATAAGCCCATACATACCACTGTGTTTATATATGAGACCAGCCATGGATCGATTGGCATTTGCAGTAATCGTCATAGTGCCTCAGCGTAGCCATTTCCCTGGAATGACTTTGATTTCTCCGCCTCAGTTGTGCGGATGTGTCACTTACAGGAATTGTAATCGCTTTAATAAGTTGCATGTGCGCCGGGGAAGAATGAGCTGATTAAGCCACCGCCGCCGAATCCCGGCTGCTGCATAGAGACCGTCTCTCTCCGTTCATCACAAGACCCCGGTTGTTCTGCTCCCAGGAAACACAGCCAGACACACACAGATTAATTCTGAGCACTTGTACTTGGTCAACAAAAAAAAAGTGCATTACTAATTATGTCAAATTCACCAGAAAATCTCCCCGGCGGACCGAGGGGAAATGTTATGATTAGACTTTGCAGGCAGTGCTGCCAAATCACCTGCGATTGTGCACGGGTCTCCTCAGGTTTTACTGGGAAAAAAACCCCACTTCACACTAGCAGGTTAATACCCTTGCCCACCCATCTACACACACAGGCACGCACACACAGCAGCGGTATACAAACTGACACACGCTCTGATCACCACGTAGTCGACCAGAATTTTCCAACACTTCCACTTTCTTAGGGCTTGCTGGCGTGAAGCAAAAACATAAATCAATAACACATCTAGGCTGATCTGGGAGAGAGGGGTGTTGCCGACTGAGACCATTTTTAACCACAGAGCAAAAACAGCATTGGTCTCTTTGCTGCAGTGTTTGTCCTGCTCTGCACACATTTTTTTTCTGATCAGTCAAGCAAAAGAACAGCCTCTGATCACTGTGATCTTGTTATACAGCTTTCAAGTGAATGTGCATGCATGTTTGAGAGTGTGTAGGGAGAAAATGTTGCTGCTAATAATAAACTTGAGGAGTGGGGGGAAAACATGGCTTGCAGCATTACTGAGCGGCATTTCTTTCTCTACCTGTTTTTCTGCCATGCTGCTCATGAAATTTTCATTAGAAAAACCTGCAATTAATGTAGTTAATAGTTCAATTTTTTGCCTCTGCTCATTTTAATTTGAGCCCAATGGAGAATAGGGGCGATGTAATATGTATGACACAGTCTTGTATTAAAATATCCGGGATAAAGTCATGGTAATCTTTGAAAGAGTAAGCCAAATGTTTACCTGGCGTCCTAGTCGTTGGCATGAAAGGCTTTAGTCTTTACTGAAAGCACACAAGGACACAGAAGGACACTGTGACCTTTTCGTCCATTTTATTCTCTTGAGTATGATATCTCAAGAGTACCTTGACATTTCCACAGATTTGGCACAAACATCCTCTTGAACTCAGCGATGAACTGATAACATTTTGTTGGTCAAAGGTCAAGGTCACTGTGACCTTCCATCCATCTCATTCTCGTGAAAATGATATGTAAGAAAGGAGGACATTTCCTCAAATTTGGCACAACAGTCCACTTTGACTCAGTGAGAACTGATTGGAGCTTGGCTGTCAAATGTCAAGGTCACAGTGACCTTCCCTCTATTTTATTGTCGTGACTGTGGTATCTCAAGAACACTTTGTGCAAATTTCCTCAAATTTTGCACAAAAGTCCTCTCGAACTCAGAGTTGAACTTATTTGAATCTGGTGGTCAAGGGTCAACGTCACGGCGACCTTCCATTATTTTATTGTCGTGGAACTTGGTATCTCAAGAGTACCTTGACGGCATTTCCTCATAGTTGGCACAAACGTCCACTTGGACTCAGTCATGAACTGATAAGATTTTGGTGATCAAAAGTCAAAGTCACTGTGACCTGCCGTCCATCTCATTCTCGTTAATGTAATATTTGAACAACACTTAGGCACAAATGTCCACTTGGACTCAACGAGAACTGATTGGACTCCAAATTACAAACAAATGTCTAGTTAGACAAAGTGATAGGGTTATGATATTTCATGTCCAAAAAGTTAAACTTCACCGTGACACAAAACACTGATTGGGGTTTGGTGGTCGAAGGTCAAGGTCACTGTAACCCTCCATCTGTTTTATTCTTGTGAACGTGATATCTCAAGAGTACTGTGAGGGCATTTCCTTGAGTTTGGCACAAATGTCTACTTGGACTCAGTGACAACTGATTGGACTCACAAAACACACATTTTTGTCCATAAGTCAAGAGTTCATAAGCTGTTTATGTCAAAATTACAAACAGGTGTCTCATATGTGATGAAGTGATGGCATTTCATATCCAAAAGGGTAAAGGTCAGCTTCACTTTGACATCATAATGGTTTGCAAAGGCACTTTTCTAGCCACTATTCAATGCCACAATCTGATATTTGGTTGGATATTGGTGACACTAATCTTGAGAGCCCACATTGAAACTGCGCTGATGTGACATAGGCTTGGACACTTGCAGTTGCGTCTCTGTCTGCCCCACTAAATTTGTGCTAGACTTATTCTTTCATGTCTATATTTCAAGTCTTGATGGTGCTTTTTGTGGCCGGCTTTGGACATTGGTGGTGTGTAGCTGTGAAATCAACTCGCCAGCCTCTCTTGCTTTGAGAATCTGTTAGCTAGTCAGGTCAAGGTTTTCAGATGTGAATACCAGTAAACATCAAGGAAAAGATAGAATGAGCACCAGCTGAAATAGTGTCCTGCTAGCTTTTGTACAGGCACTGGAAAATAAAGTGGATGACCGTGTCACATCAGGTTTGAATGGGATATTAGGAACTGTGATATCATTTGATTAACCTGAAACTTAGCTGAATCCTGAACAGCACTATTTAACCAGGTGACGTGCATTGCCAAGCCACGTTTTCTTTCTCTACCTCTTTCTCTGCCTTTAATGTAGTTGATAGTGCATTTGCCTCTACTCATGTATATTATTTTAACCCAAGGGAGAATAGGGGCAAAATAATATGTCTAATGCAGCCCTGTATTAAAGTAGCCGCCGTAAAGTCATGGTCATCTTTGCAAGAGTGAGCCAAATGTTTACCTGGTGTCCCAGGAGTTGGGATGAAGGGTTTAATCTTTACTGAAAGCACGCAAGGACACACACATGGCCGCTGAGAGCCACAAAGCTGGTATAAATCCAGCACAGGTGAAATCCTGGGATAGCACCTGTTTCCATAGTCTGCTGGGTGATGCAGCTTCTCGAGGTGTCTGATTGATTTTTCTCCTCCAGGCTAACACCAATCACAGTTTCAGTTGCAGGGAAAGTGAAGCTCTGTTTACTTCAATTTTGGAAGAGGAGTCCCCCACTGGAATTCATATGACTCAACATTTAAAATATGGAAGATATAAAGTATATAAAGATCATATCCATGCTGTAGTGCTTTTTGTGTGCTGTACTTGATTGTGAAGCTTATGCTTGACCTTGAAAATAGTTGCAGTCAGGTGGGTTGGTGATGGTGACAAAAAAGGTCTATCTCTGTAGGGACTGTGTCCATGATGTTGTCAAGACACTTAGAATAATAATCTGAGTCTATCAGTGGCATAAAAGCACTTCTAGTGGACATAATTTGACAGAAAATCATGCTCCAAGTGGTTACATTGCAGCCCACTTTGCCATCCTGCTCAGTACTGGATCAATTTCAAAAGTCGTTCTCTGGGAGAAGTCTAGAAATGGACCTTGGGTGAAGTGCGTTATATATGTTGCACTTCAATGAATTCACCTTGTGAGTGTAGTGGCAGACGAGCAGAATATAATCTTTTAGTCAGATTTTTATAGCAAAAAAAGAAAAAAAAATAAACCAAACAAACAAAAAATAAGACAGAAAATTTCCTCAAAGAGGCCCAGACAACTTCAAAGAAACACAAAACAACCACAAGGAGACGCGCAGTTACTACAAAGACACACAATGACCAAACAAGGGGGAAAATTTGTTGATGAGACACAAAATTACCTCAAAGAGTCTCTAACCCCTACAAAGAGACACAAAATGACCACAAGGAGACACAAAATGGCGATAAAGATACGTGAAACAACCACAAAGCGACACATACTGACAACAAGGATACAAAAACTTACCTCAGAGAGACCCTTACAACTACAAACAGACACAAAACAACCACAACACGATACAAAATGGCTGCAAGGACACACAAAACGACCACCAACAGACCAAGTACAACTCCAGATGGATTCAAAACAACCACAAAGAGACACAAAACAACCACATGTGTGAACCAAAAAAGACAAAAAAATTACCTCAATAAGCCAAACAGGGAGTGGATGCTGTTATTCCAGTGCAAGTAACATTAAAGCCTGGAATTTTCAGCACTGGCTCCAGGGAAAATCTGTAAAAGTCCAATGAAATACACATAATGTAATTTAGGGTGTATAGAGCCAGCATATTTTCACATCTAACCAATGAAGGGTTTATTTGAGCTAAACCAGAGGAGACTTTTCTGTTGACTGTCAGTAAGGTGTGTTTTACAATGCCTAAATTATTGCTACAATTACTGTTTATGTAAATAGAGTCTAGAGCTGGAAAGTGGTGGATTTCCCCCCCACCGGGTTGGGAGTGAGTTACTGCCCAAGTTAAGGAGTTCAAGTATCTCGGGGCTTTGTTTATGAGTAAGTGTGGAATGAAGAGGGAGATGGATCAAGAGTTTGGCGTGGGGTCTTCAGTGATGTGGGTGCTGTGCAGGACTGTCGTGGGGAAGAGGGGGCTGGTCCATCTACGTTTTGGTAGTGACCAAAAGAATGAGATCCGGATAAAAGCAGCCGAAATGAGTTTCCTCCGTGGGGTGTCTGGGCTCAGCCTTAGAGATAGGAGAAGGAGCTCGGACATCCAGAAGGAGCTTGAGGTAAAGCTGCTGCTCCTTCGCATTGAAAGGGGTCAGCTGTGGTAGTTCGGGCATCTGATCAGGATCCTCCTGGGTGCCTTCTGTTGGAGGTGTTTCAGGCATGTCCCACTGGTAGGAGGCCCCGAGGCAGACCCAGAACATGCTGGAGGGATTGCATATCTCATCTGGCCTGTGAACCTCTCGGGGTTCCCCAGGAGGAGCTGGAAAGCCTTTCTTAGTGCCGGCTGGATGGCTGGATGGAGTTTGGTTGGTTTGGCAAAGATGATTTCGGGCTGTTTCTGGTAAACAAAAAAGTCTTTAACTGAAAGGTCTATCTCTGGATCCTTTCCATAATGTTTTCAGACACTTAGAAAAACAATCTGCACTTTTAGTGGACGAAAATTGATGAAAAGTTGCTCAAGTCGAGAGAAGTTACAAACTTTTCTCAGTATGATCAGTGACACAGCAGTATCTATCTAAAGTTTTCTAACATTAGTAATCACAAGCTAATAGTCATACCAGACAAAGTATTGCTGTAAGGCACCAAAAGCCCTGAGTGTATTGAACTGAGCAAGTGTGTGTTCTATTGCTAATGAAACCGACATTTCATTTGTAGGAGGAACAATGAGAATTTCTTCATTGAGAAGTAACATACTCACACTTTGAAGCGAAACTGAATTGAAAAGACGAAGATCATCTCCAGGGTTTAGAGGAAATATAGTTTTCATTTTGTAGATATTAGTATTTTCAGAATGAATGTATTTAAACAGAAGAGTGCCCCAACAAGAATGAGTCATGGCCAAGAAATCAGCAACATTAAGAACATAAAAAAAACATTAAAAACTATAATTGAATAGATGAAATATGAATTCAGGAATGTCATGTAACAAGAGAAGTGAGCAATCAATGCATAACAAATGCTGAGGATTTATGGTGACAGCCTATGACACTGTTTGTCTTACCACTTGTGAAAGAAACTGCCACTCATTGTTCATTCAGTGTCCTTCGTAGCTGAGATAAAAAAAAATGAGCAGCGCAGCTATAAAGCTCCATATCTCCTGGGTCACAAGTGACATTGATAATACAAACCACAGGTGTTAATAACTTGCAAAGACAGATGTTTTTAATGCGACTTGGATACAAAATACGGTGGATTTAGGAGATTTCTACAGCAACAGAGCGCTGCTGTCCGCCGGGAGTAGATACTACAAGCCAGGGAGGATTGTCAGGGCATTAGTGAGGTATCAGTAGCCAAACACACTCCAGCGATGTCTCCTCCTCTTCCCCTCCTCTTTTTATTTTACCGCTCGCTAGCCGGTGGCAGCGCTTGGCCCCTCCTCACTCATCTTTGCTCTCACTTCTCTTTCTTCCTCTCCGTCACCCTGTCTTCCTCTTTCTGCTCGGATTAGCTGTAATATCTACCAGGGAGACCGGGCCAATGGAATCCCAACCACATCACACGGGCTTACAGTTGGAAAACAAGCATTAAGAGAGGGGGGATTAAGGATGAAACCCTGCTAAAGAGCAATGTGTGCACATGGATGTTTGTGCATGCAATTGTGCAAGACAGACTGAGACAACACACAAGGGAGCTGCATGAATGGGTTGGGAGCAATAGGAGGGGAAGGTGAAGTGCTCCATTGTTGAGGAGCCTCTAAAGGAGATGCCAAACCACCTCTGATTTCGTAGACACCTGTAGAACTGAACCAGCAACAAAATACAGGAAAAGTCTCATTTGCGCCCGCTCTTGACTGCATACCCTCCTCTCTTTTGTCATTCCCCTTTTTTTCACCGCAGACTTTTCACCCACACTCTCTCCTCTCATTCTCTGTTACTCTCGCTACTTCCCCTCCTTTCCCTTTTCTTTGTCATAATAGCCTGCAGATGCTATTCATTTCACAAGCAGGGTGTAGGTGGAAGCATTCTACCCAGAGCGGTGCTTTTGCGAAATCGGTGCCAACGCTGGTGCTGCTCAGTCTGATTCAAGCCAGCAGCATCCCCACCCCCTTCTTTTTTTTCATACTTGTTCAAGGTTTTAGTAGACTTCTTAAATATCTGTTGCGCTGATGACATCCTGAGTAGCAACACATGGAGATACAGAAAAAAAAATAAACCCAACAAGGAGTTCTTTTGAAGAAAAAGAGCAACATATCGATTCAGAATTAGGATTTTCAAATTGAGGTGTCATTCTGTCGAGAAAAGGCGCGCCTGAAAAGCTGTCTTGCCTTTCAGATGATTTTGTTTGTGTGACACCATCATAAATTACTCGGCAGACGGAACAATACGGCGCACACTGCAGCACCCAAATCAGCCGAATGAGTCAGTCCGCTGAAAACAAGCATAATGAAGGCTTTGTCAGTGATACTGCAGAACCATCCCAGTCAGTGTACAGTGTAATTACATCTTATAACAGTCTGTCTACAAATAAATGATTAGCTCTCGGTGGTGATACAGTGGCGGTTCTTTCAGTGTTAACCTTGAGAGAGAATAGAGGGGCAGGCTGAATGGATCCTTTGTCTCTCAGTCAAGGAAATATAGAGGTGTGGTAATGGTGGTCATCTAACAAGACAGGCTGAGGGAATTTTTATGCCTCTCTACCGGTGATAGCCAGGGCCAGAGTGAGTTATGTTTGGAGTTGTGTGTGTGTGTGTGTGGAGTTTTTGTGATATGATATCGCAAGAAGGCCTTCCTCAAATTCGGCACAAACATCCACATGGACCTAATAAGAACTGATTGGAATTTGGTGGTCAAAGGTCATGGTCACTGTGACCTTCCATACATTTTATTCGAGTGAGTGTTGTATCTCAGGAGTACCTTGAGGAAATTTCCTCAAATTTGGCACAAATGTGGAGTTGGACTGAAGACCAAATTGTTTAGATTTTGGTGGTCAAAGGTCAAGGTCACCACGACCTTGCAGCCGTTCCATTCTTGTGAACAAGATATATCAAGAGGGCCGTCAGGGATGTCCACTTTGAGGGTCAAGGTCACTGTAACCTCACAAAATTTTGGCCATAACTCAAGAATTCAGATGTTGATTATGTCAAAATTGCAAACAAATATCTCATTAATAAAGTGATGAAGTGATGATAGTTCATGTCCAAAAGGTTAAAGGTCAACTTTACTGTGACCTCTTAATGATGCAAAAACACTTGCCTAGCCATCACTCAGGAACAGAAGGGGGAGATATTTGGTTGGATTTTGGTGACCCTGATCTCGGGTGCCCACCTTGAAACTGTGCTGATAGTTAAATTGGTGCCACGCACTTACAGTTGCGTCTCTTGTCAGCCCCGCTAAATCTGTGCTAAAATTGTCCTTGAGTCTATATTGGAAGTGTTCGTGGTACTTTTTGTGGTTAGCTTTGGACATTGGTGGTGTGTAGCTTTGAGTCAATTAACAGGATGTGGAAAGCGACTTGCCAGTCGGTAAACCCTCTTTCTTTGACAAATGTGCTAGCTAGTTAGGTCAAGGTCTTAAAATGTGAACACCAGTTAACATCAAGGAAAATATTTAGAGGAAGCCATTCTGTCGGTGTTGGAAATAAACTGGACGCCTTCTGTGTTGCATCCGTTTCAAGTAGGATATTAGGAACTGTGGTGTCCTTTGAGTGATCGAAACATGGCTAAATACTGAAGAGCACCATTTAAGCGGATGACTCTTTTTCCTATATGCTGATCTGACAGATCAGAGGACTCTGGGAGAGAAGGGGAGGAGGCATGTGCTTTAAGGTGAATAAGGACTGGTGTGATGGCGGGAATGTGAGGTGCTGTCCTGTTCCTGCTGTAGACTGTTAAACGCTGTTCAGAGCTGGTTGCAGAATGGCGCTGCCCGTATTCAGGTCGCGTGACCAAACAGCCGTCTTGTCGAGGTCCCCGGGAAATGTGGACAGTTAAAGTATACCTCAACCAGAAGCCATGGATTACCAGAACCATCTGGAAACTTGGACAATTGTAAAGCAGCAGCCAAAAATGTAAGAAGACGCAAGAAATCCCATTTCACTGGAGTAGTTCCTTATATAATTCCACCTGGCAAAGAAATGACTGATTGATTAACTGATTGATTGTCCAGATCTTCAGTCTTGCTGAGTTGAAGATGTTTGTGAAGCATCTAGGCTTTAGAGCCGTCGCCTCTTTGCAGCAGCATCTGTATTTGAAGCATTTTCTTATTGCCATGGCTGCATATGAGTACGTACAGACATGGGTGTTAACTGCAATTCCATTGTTTGCGGCGACATGCAGTTGGGGGGCGGTAATTCTAGTTTTCATGTAAAACACACAGAAAGAACATAAATTAGCAATGTTTTCAGTTTGATAAGGTTTGTGATTGAAATTATTGTATGATATTGTTGTAATTTAAGCAAAACATCTGTGCAGCCAGGGACATTTTACACTTGCATAAAGAGAAGCAGCTGTATTCCTTTGCACTTTCTAGCACTTAAACCAGGCAAAAGAGAAAAGAATATGAATGCAACACAGTTGTGAAAAACATTGTTGAAGGGGAATAATTGAGATGCTAATTCAACTTTTAAAACAAAGATAGCAGTGATATCAACACTTCTATTGAAGATGGAAAAGTCTTTCAAACCTGAATAATAATTTAAACACAATATACCGACAAGACTGAGTATGAGAAAAAGCTTAAATGAAATAACCTTGATTTAAGAGTCATGTATGAGTGTAGCAGGAAAGTGGATACAGGTCATTGCCGTGCCTCCATTTCATAATAATGTATGACTGAAGTTTGATTCATATAAAGCATGAGTGAACACAATCGATAAGCATTAAGATGTAAAACACTTAATGCTCTCAGGATAAATCCAGCTGACGTGCTCATTGGCATTAACTTATAACTTATGGGCATTCCTAGTTATTTCTTTTATAGCAGGAAAGAAATTAAGCCTTAATCACATAAATCACAAGAATTCACTGCTGAAAGAAAGTTGATTAATATCGAATTTTACAAAGTGAAATAAAGAAAGTTCCAGATACTGAAGAGCTGCGAGCGCTTTGTAGCAAACATCCATCAGATGCTAGGTTAAAAGCTAAAATGTCACATTTTGCACATCATAAGTAAATTGACCAAAGTTTGAAATTCACAAGGCTTTCGGAAATGGAGGTCATACTGTCTGATCTACTGTAAGAAGCTGATATGAAAGCGGCACACTTTGCTTTACTAATGATGCCTGTGTCAAAATGTTGAATGCCGACAGCTTTCTCCATCCTCGTATCTGCTGACTTGGAAATCTTTCATGCCCTGTAGCTGCAGCACACACAGCAGATAATAAAAAAAATAAGAAAGACTGAAAGGCACCACACGCACACATAGAAAAAAGTCCAAGGACACAAACAGAGAAATCAAGATATGTAACCTCAAAATGCCACAGTGAGAGGACGCCCACCCGGAGCTGAAGAATGCAGAGGGCAATTTTCACTTATACTCAAAGGGTTCATTGCTCTTCCCCAAGCTGCACTCAAATGACTCATTGGATGAGAGGAAGGACACCTGGAGCAGCAGGCGGTCCGATCGATACCCAGCAGGCGCTCACGATATAAGGGGTCAGCGTGTTGAGCGGCTGATTGGTGGAAAGCCCAAAATAACTCTCAGCCTGTCATGGCATCTGTGACCCCATCATTGACACGGCACTTGGCTTGATTGGAGCAACGTCAACAAATACAGACTCCAGGATGGAGCTGTATTGAATTTTCAGCTTCTCAGTCTTTTGAGTTTTCAGATTTTTGAGGTGACATGCTCTGCTTTGGTTGGTGTGTTGTGCTTGTTCAGATTGCTAGGAAATCTTTACCTGTTTTTTATGTCTCCTGTAGAGAGGAAAATACCTACACCCCCCATTACGTCCCCCGGCACACCTGCTATGATGTAACATAAAAGTGGATGCGCGTCTGAGGATGGAAGGATACAAGGATCCTTGTATAAACTTGTACCATGACAATTATTTCCAAATAATCATCCAGTGACAACCCTTATTTTCATGTCGCAACCCTTGGGTGGGGCTCCAGACGAAATTATTGATCACATATAAACAATACAATTAACTCTCATCCTACCAACATGTTTAACATACAAGGACCACCAACAAAGCTACTATAAGAACCAACAATCACAGCAAAATGATAACTTTTTTCCTCTCAAAACATCATAAGCTATGTAATTAATGCTGTTAAAATGCATTATTATTGCTTTTTTATGTACAGTTCATATTGAACGTGATCTTACCATAAGAAAAGCAGTGTTCGGGGTCATTGAGAGGGCACATGACGAAATGTGTACTTTTTAAAGGTACTGATTTAATCAGAAAACAATGGATTGCAACTGTGAGATATGACAAAAAGTCACGCTGTGCTCATAACCATTTTTATGTATTACCATGAAAAATAATGGGTTCAAATGCGTACATTTTCCATGTAATCATGAGCCAATAAGTCGTGGAAGTCTTTTGTCCGGGACTCTTCCCTGGGACTCTCCCAAGGATAGAGGTAGGCAACCTGCGACTCCAAAGGCCACATGCTAGCCCCTCTTTAATGGCTGCCAAAAATTAGGCTGCATGGCAACACATTCTCACTC
>JAPZEB010000017.1:9893208-9904463 GCA_029783705.1 Chaetodon striatus
AGGATTTTTTCTCTGTGAGCGGGTAACAAACCAGTAGCTCTCCAGTTAATATATTGATATTTGCGGGTCACAGTGGTGCTCCATGGTCGCAAAATGTGACTTACTAGTCGCAGTCTGGAGCTCTGGCCCTGCCTGCTCATGTTACACCCAGGAGAGAGCGGTCTGGATGGACAGGGGAGTGCACATGACGTATCATGTTCGTGAGACATGAGAACCGAAATGCAGAGGAAAGTCTCATCTCATGCCAGTGGCCTAAAAAAATGACGTTACAATTTATGTTTGTGATATAGTCATTTTATACATGTTGAACAAGAAGCAATACACTGAGTCTAATCGATATATGGCACACCCCTACATGAGGTTAATAAGTGTCATGGGTGGAATTTGCGACACACCTGGCAATTTTTGTAACTTTTGGTTTTACTGTTTTTTCTGCATGCTTTCACACTATCAGTGAGAAAATGAAGGAGGAGTCATGAGTATAAAACAATAGGGCTTCTGCAGCAAATGTCAGTGCTTGGACCTCTAATAAGTCACAAGACTAAGGCCATGCTCGCAGCTTTGTTCGGCTTTAGTAAAGTAAATGGAACAGGACATTGCCTCTGTTGTAACATTGTCATGTCAGAAGTCTAAATGAAATGGCCAAAGGAAGACACACCAGTGCATAAGCTGTTGATTTGAGTATGGTGAGGTTCGGAGAAAGCGGAAAAATCCATTAAAGGGCAGCCTCCCACATAAAAGAGTTTCAGTACCCAAATCGGAGCCAGCAGTTCCTTTTCTATAATATAAAAATTCATGCAAATTATTAAACTTCCAAGACAAGATGTGGCTTTTAAAATGGCTCAAAGCAATGTTGTGATTTCTTGAGACATTTCAGCACCTTACCCAGAGCTGTAGTTTCTATATAAACACAACAAGTGACGTAGTTCCAACTGTTTGATTCCCTGACTTCATATTTGCCCCCCACCTCCCATAAATGCACTTGAAATCCAATAGCCACCACAATCTGAGGATGCAGACAAGCAGCTCACACACTGAAGAGTAAGCAAACCCACACTGAACGCAATACAGGCTAAATTGAATATTGATTGTTGGTAATCCATGCGCGCCGACTCTATATGAAATAGTGGTAAAGAGACAAAGCACGCTGTACTCACTGATCTCCCTCGGCTAATTCTCAAACTCCCCCTGAGCAGTTCTCCTTTGGAGTCCATTGTGACCGTAGCAATCGGATCAGGGTTACATTACCAGACCGCTCCGTTTCTGAGAAAGCCAATCATCGCCATCAGGGCGTGATGGCGAAATTGACGTCATTTTTCATCGAGAGCTGATCATCTTTATTGCCACATCAAAGAGAAGAGATTCTATAGCGTGTGATGGAGGTTTGGGGAATATAGCAGGGAGTAGTTAATGAAGCACATTACAGTAGAGAGATGACATGGATTTTGAGGGCTTGAAATTGGCACCACAGATGCTCATCAAGCAATCAGCACTATTTGGATGTAATTTTATGGTAATCCTTTCATTTTCTGAGCCATTTTGTTCATTTCATGGATTGTCGACGCGACTCTGAAGAGACTCTGGGAGAAAATGGCACATGGCACACAATAAACTGAGGCTCCAAATTCAAATGAGAGGAATGCATCACGGTTGAAAATGCTACTCTGAGTCGCTTAGCGAATAATTGTGTAACATATGAATGAATGCACAAGTTTCAATTACGACAAACAGCAGTGATTGTATTTATGAAGCACATGGACAATGAGATAGAGAGTCGAATACAGCCTCCGAAAAATGACTGTTTACTTCGGCCCAGAAGAGCACTGTGAAGTGTGGTGGAGCTGAATTATGTCTCATATACACAATTATTATTTTTATCACACCAGACACAGTCCTGCTGCCTTGTGATGTATTCACAATCACGCTTACTCTGCATTCAAAAGGAAAAGTTCTCAAAATACTGTACATATGTCGGAGCTAAAGGTCTTATCTTTCAACGAGCACAATTATTTTTCTTTAATTATACCAACCTACATAACCAAGCTGGGTGAAAAAATCAGTGATGTTTCTGGAAGCCCACGCTATCACCGCTAACACTTGTGTTAATTTTCAAGAGGCACCGAGAGCCATATTAGCTCCACAAGTGGACAAACAACACTCCAATCAGCACTTGCAAACTATACTTGTCAGTGAAAAATCTAAACCTATTGACACTGGAAAAGTTACTGTGCACTGCCTATCAGTCATCTTGATAAAGTAGCTGTCATTTTTAAATGGTGGTTATCTGTCTTTGAAGTGTTATTACTAATTATACTCCTCAACTTCCTGCAGAAGCTCGGTGACAGAAATGATTAAGGTTTCTAAGCAGTGTGGAAAACTAAGGAATTTGATTTTTAGTATTTTCAAATTTGCTGGATAAGTATGGGGGGAAAAAAGAGTATAGAAAAATGTTTGTTTCTGCTATATAAAATTCAAATTCTCAAAAAAATAAGTGTGAGAGAGTGCACGCCAGAGCGGGCTTAATGTTGTTGAAAGAAAGGCATTTGGCCGAATGCCTGTCCAAGCCATGTTTTTTGTGCCCTCAAATTCACTGTCAATGTAGAGGCATGAAAGGCGCACTCAAAAATGAGAGTAAAATCGTCACAGTACGCAAGTGTTCTCAAGCTATAGCTGTGCTGCTTTGGTACCAACCCAGTCTCACTCCAAAGTCGTCGAAATTCTTGACTTTAGGCCTCAGACACCAAAGAAAAAAGCCATCCTTTCAAGTCGGCATGATACGCGGCTGATCCGGCGTTGTCAGGGGAAAAAATGGCAGGAGAAGAACGAGAAAGTTAAGGCGAGGAAAGTCTAAGGAAAGTCTGAAGACTTGCTTCCCGTTTGCTTCCCGTACATTTGTTGAGCCAAACCTTGTTCTTTTTTCCTAAATGCAACCATATGTGTGTGTTGGCAAAACCTAACCACATGCATTCGTTGTTGACGGAAAAAAGAAGTCGATTTGAGGGGTTGTACTGACGTAGTGCATTTATTTTGAAACCGCTTGTATGCTTTCTTGTGAAAACGGAAGTATATTTTGAAGAAAAGACAATGGATGTAACAGGCAGAATTTGACATGGTGTTTCCGAACGCCAACAACCAACACACCCAGGGTACCTTACACGTTACATCTGGATGTGGAGAGTCCATGACTAAACATCGATAAGTGACGGAGTCAGAGTGAGAATGTGTTGTTGGAACACAGCAATGTGCACGATATTGCATGTGACAAGGAACAGCCAGTCATAGTCAGTAGATATCTTTACTTCCTTCCATAAATATACAACCATGGTAATTACAGAGGAAAGCTGATCAGGCTTCCCAGGGCTTTACAATCTGTCCCCAGTTTGAACATTTTAGGACGCTTAAATATGAAGCCTGGAAAAAAATCAGCTCCAACATTGGGGTCCTTGAATGCTGGCACTGTGTAGGCGCAAGAGTAGCACCCAGCACCCCCCTCTTTGCACTTTCCAGGTGGTAAAAAAGTCCAAATCCAGACATCAACTACCAAATTAGTTTGATAGAAAATCCGGGAATATCTTATAATGGCATATATACTGTAGACAGATATGAAGCAGGTCTAAATGTTTTATTCAACTTTTTTCAACTCATTCTAACCATCTGGACTCAGACGTCACAGCCCAGTTGGCAGAAGAATACGCTGGCTTTTAACATTTCTGCAAACTACGAATATGTTACGTTGTATTTTTCATATGCATCACAACATATCTAAAGTGATGTATCTTAATGTGGAAGTCCATGACCAAATATCGACAAGTGACGAGGTCGGAATGATAATGTGTTGACAGGCCAACAAACAACAAAACTGATTTAGCAAGTCATTGCTATGTTTTTGTTGGCTTGTTATTGATCAAATGTCGGTATTTTGTAGCAAACTGTTGCTGTATTTTGAGCAGGGATAGCGCCGTGAAAAATGGTTGTTTTTTTGCTAAAACATTGCTGTGTCATCTGCGGGGATATTGCCACAAAACGCAGTTGTTTTTACTGAGACATTGCTGCTTTTCCAGCGGGGACTGTGTCCCCAGGACCCAGTATTTTCAGCCAAAACATGATCTTTTTTAACCATAACCAGGTGGTTTTGGTGCCTAAAAATAACCACACATATTTGTGGTTTGCAGAAATGCACAATGCCAACATTTTTCTGGCGACTGACTGAAATATCAAACATGTTCTGAAGAAATCTGAGTTTGGAAAAATATGCAATTATGAAATGGAAAATCTGTAGGAGCCCTGGTTTTGCAGGATTCTCAGAGCCGAGTTTACAACAATACAAGCCAATGGCTCTGTCGGATTAATTGTTAACAAGTGCTTCTGCTGTGTTGCATATTTCTATGAGCTGCTACCTGCTGGTGTAGACTAATTATTCCCACCACCCGCTGATGCTATCGTGTAAGTTATGAGCCTTGGCAGGTTAGGCGGAGCAGTCAGTTGATATAAATAAGACAATGCCTGTGACCAAATGGGTTGGTTGTCCAGCTCACATAATGGGTTTAACATTGTGCCTTCAGTATGGGCATTAACTAAAGACTAAAGCATGTATTTTTCCAACAGGATTAATTCAGCATTGGTTTAGGTGCTTTAATGGGACTTTTAGACTATTGTCTTTACGATTAAAAACACATCAGTGGTCCAAACTGTTGCACTGGGTGGGATGTTCCTACATTACCATGCACATGAGCAGTGTAGTTTATTTTTAATCAGTCCCACATACACAGTCCTCCTGCCTTAAATACTCACTAGTTCCCCAAATGTGTATTCATCCACAGCTGAAAATAGTCCCCAACAAATGCACCATTTACTCCCTTTTGAGTAACGTTTGCTTAACATTACAGTGCCCAGCTGTTTTAGGAAATTAGTGAGCCTTTTTAAAAAGAATTAAACTATATATTTGCCACTCAGCTTTTAAAGATTTATATCTTCAATAAAGGAAATGGGTTCGAGGCTGAGTGCCACAGACAGGGTGGAAGATGGAAGGTATTAAGAGATGGATTTTCGTGGGATTTCAACAATAAAATATAGCGTTATTCATTGTTTATTAATGTTGTGAGCCATTAAACTTTAGATGAGCTAAAAAGTACTTTACCACCATGACAAATAGAGGTTTAATTTGCTTATTTTATGCTGTAAGACTACCCTGCATATTTCATGGGTAATTGTACCCAGAATGCAAAGAATATATGCAATGAGACACAGAAATTAATTTCCTCACCCACAGGCTCATTCGCCTCAGCTGTCACATAATGCTCTCAGCATGAATCCGAGATTTCCACAGTGGAATTTCTATATGTGTCAGCTTTAAGCAAGATTTCATCAAAGCAACAGTTCGTTCTTCTTCTATTTTTGCACTCTTTGCCCTCTTGTTGTTCTGCGCTGCACTGAACTAAAAATATAAGTATACATGCGGTACATGCATCCAAACCCGCTCTCTCGAGCTCTGGCCCACATTTACATCATACACAGTGTGATTGCGGCAGAAGAAGAGTAAATATTTATATGGTAAATCCATTTGATTTGACTTTACACAGATGTCGAGCTGTTTGCTGGGATTTCTGTGAACAGTGTAGCCTGCGCTGTGAATCAGTAATGGGCTGTTTTTGTAGTGCTGAGAGAAAAGGTTCAATGTACATATGACAAGCGTCTGTCTGAACTGTTTATTCAAGATGTGTTGTTTATTATGCTCTCAAATTGGTATGTCGTTTTTGCCTCCATCGGTAGCTCGTCTTTAAATGGAACATCTTTTATTCTCGAGCCTTCGTTTCAAAAATCAATCTCATAAATAAACATTGGCATTTGAACGCTTTAATTAAACGAGTAAGTGGCTTGGGCCTGTTATTCCCTAAGGTTAGCATATCCCAAGACAGCAGAGTCATTTACAGCGATGCGACATATTGGGGCATTTTCCCCTCGAGTTTGTTTTCCAACAATGACAACAAACTGCAGCGTGAATCCAAAAATAGTTGGTTTTTCAAAGCCAATGTCCACGGGCAATTTACAGCTTGCTTTCAGAACAAATTGCTGATCTTAAAAAATGGTTCATATACAAGGACTTTGAAGTACAAAATGGCTCTTATCAACTTTTGCCAGCTGTTTTTAAAGACACCCGTTGCTGTGTGCATGTGTGCGCTGCATTTAAGGTTTCTCAAAATTGCTTTTCATTCATGCAAATCCCCGTCATTGAGATTCAATGTGCATCAAAAGTGCACTTACCCGAGAGACAAGTAGATTTATCGTCTAAACAAAGTCAGAGAGGAAACTTGTGCGGGTTTTGCTCCTGTTTCTGTATATTTCTCGTTAGCCTCACCGAGAACCATTTAACGGGAGGGGATATCATTATCAAACTTAAGACTAATGGTATCCTCCGCTGATGAAAGCGGCACTTTTCATCTTAAAAGCTTAAGGTAAACAGCTCCCAGAAAGACAAATTATGACATTTCCCTTTGGTTTGCAAAACCAGCATGTGTGAGAAAGCCATTCCAACTAGTAAAAGATAAGTGTAAGTGTGCTGAGCAGAGACTCTCCTCCTGCTAATAAATGTAAAATGGGTGTTTAAGACAGGATGGTGGAGATATTTCCAGGTTGTTAGATTATTGGCTGCAGTTGGAACAATTCAATTAACACTTCCACGGATGAGATTAATCAGAGACTCGGCCTTGCTTCCCCCACACCTTGCTGGTGTAATGTAAACTTAGGCTGCAGCCAGAGAGATTCATTATGGTCAGTCTTAATCCATTTTCAACATCATGGAACATGAAAGTAGTCTGAGTCAGGAGTTGGCTAGATTTAATTAAGAGGGTTCACCAGATCTCTATCAGAGAGCTTTATCTGAGAGACAAGCGTTGGAATCTGTTAGTGTGGAGCTATTTCAGATGCTGTGATTACACTTTCTCCCCGTATGAACTCCAGACACTTCAAGGAAGAAGTTCTAATGTTGTTTGACATCTTCATGCCTTGCAGGCAAAGTACAGTGTGTTGTTAATGAAAAGTTATAGTTTCGGGATTATAGTGATGCGCAGGTCAGGGTTTTTAAAGCCCGCTCAGAGCCAATCTGCGCTGCCCAACTTGCAAGCATAAGCATTAATCAACCTTTTGCACTGTAAGTAACCTTGCACAATTTTTAGGACAGAGAACTGAGACAACGACAGTTAACTTGCTGCAACTATTAGAAGTTCCTAACCGGCCTAAGTGATGCGGTGCTGTGCAGCTCACTGGCTAACTTTTGTCGGTTGTCCTGTTTCTATGTTTTCCTGTCACTCACTTTAAAAGTGCTGCGATGGAGAAAAAGCATCTGATTCATAAAGTTATAATGTGGAATTGTCTTAACTATACCTCCTAATTTCACCACAAAAACCTAAATAAGGTGGCAGTTGGCCGGAGGGACATTGCCAGTAAGCTGAAAGTTTCTGGTCACGACCATTGCTGATAACAACCTACTTGCTGTTGGCTATATCTGATGTCATTTTCAGTAAATTTCACAATATAAAATGTGTATTTTCTATTGAAAAAGTTCGAACCTAGGAAGATAGCTAGTACTCTCCAGACTGACAGGTGCCTGGTTTGTTTACATGATGTAACAGAGGTGCAGATTGGACAGAGTCAGTGTGGACAGAGAGGCACTTGCTAGATGCTAGGACATAGACAACTTCAATGGATTTTCTTGGTCAAATACGAAATAATGGAATCCCTGAGCGCAGCAGGGCTAATGAGGGGAAAAGAAGGTGGAAGGTGGACTATTGCACCATGTTTCTGTAAGTTATTAATATATCTGGAATGCTGCTTTGCCACTTATTGACCTGCTTGCCTGAAACCTGTGATATTTTCCAATAAACTAGACCCATATTTCACTGCAGGTTAGATACAGTGTGGTTGGACCATCCAGGACCATTTTGGAAACAATTAACTTTAAGAATTTTTTGTCCTGTGTCATGATTTAATTCCGTGATGAATGCATAACAACTTGTTTATGTTGTATGTCAGGTTTCTGCATATTTGAATAACTTCATTATCTAAAGTTTAGATAGATAGATAGATAGATAGATAATTTGTTTATGACAAAGTAGAAACCCAGCATTAAATGAATGACTGTTGTGTGAGCACTCAGTAAGTATTGCAGACCTGCAGAGGCTGCATTGGTTTGCATGTGTGTCCTCCTGTGTAAAAGCATCATTATAAAAATTCTTAGTGTTGTAACAGTAATTAACCTTTTGCTGTGTCTCAAACGATGCTATGTTGTGTCCTTGAATTTGAAGGAATTGGGTCTGGAAAGTCCTTGAAATGGTTCTGAATTCGACGTATAAGAAGGTGTGGAAACCCTGTAGGTCACATGTTATCATGATGCCAATTGAGCCATGACTCCTAACCACCACTCTAAAAATATCACAAAAAATCAGACTCTTTTTATCTGTTCAAAATGACTCAATGGAGGAATATTACACAATTCACACTTTTGTCAAAATTTAATTTAGTTTGTGATTAATGCTGAATGTCTAGATTACGAGATAAGCACTTGGCAGAGGAAGAGGCAGCTCACTAACCACACTCATGGTTTGCTGAGCTGTGAGGTGGATATCAAAAACACCAAATCATATGAACCAAAAAGTTTGATAAGTGAGATGAAATATCAGAGAATCTCGTCAGACACTCTGCATGGGTGGCAAACAACAAGCTAAGGTGATTCTGTCTCCACATTGGCTCTGTGTAAATGTCTTAGGTATAATGCTTCTATTTATTCTGTGCTGTGACATGATGTGACGAATAGCACTGTCAGATATATAAAACTATGCCAAATGAATTTATCACGGGATGATAAAGGCATGTAGCTGTGTTTGTGTTCGTGTTTGTGCGAATGGCGTAGGCTGCGGGGGTATTCTTTCAGGAGGTTTCGTCAGTCTGACTGCCCGCTGAGCAGCAGAGCGTACTCATTTGGCTTCACTTTCAGCGGGTGAATCCCCGCTAGAATTCACTGAAGATTACTGATATATTAAGGGATTAGTGAAAGAGGAGTGAGTGAGGGGGCATGGGCTTGGAGCCAAAGAACCGGACCAGCAGGTGAGCTGTCCTGCGTGACTGACCAGGTGATTAAGAATAGAGAAATGGGTTGACTAAGGGCAAAGGAGGGCTGAGACCGCACATAACTGGGACCATTGAGCGTTTGAGAGCTTCCACACTCATGGTTGGCTGAGCTGAGATGGATATCACACCTATCTGCTTGGCAGTTCCACTGAGCAGCTGAAGCAATTAACAGAAGAAAGGCCGAGACATTGACAGCTGACTGCTGCTATTAATGTCTTCCCTTAGATGTAATTTCTATGCCAAGAAAGGGATGTTAAAGAGTTGAAACATGCAAGGACTTTGTACGGTTTCTATAACTATAAAGGACTCCCTTTCATCGATGTGTTTCACCTGCCCTATTAGAATGGATGGGCATGAGTATTCATGTACCCGAGAACTAGATTTAAATGTCAGTGTTTGTTCAATATGAAGAGAAATGTATATTATTCTGATAGGACGATCCGTATTTTAAAAATGACAGATCTGTACGTTCAATGTTTTTAGTCAGACATTGCTCGATCTGAAGCCCAGTTCAGACCAACGATTCACAACGAGACGACACCGTGTTAGAACACTGCAGAGAGAAGTTACAGTGGTCTGAACTGGCCGTCTGAAATGAACTCAAGCTGACTGGTCAAATCGCCGATGGTTGGTTTTAGAACATCATGCACGTCACCTGTTTTAACAGCCAGTCAGCTCGAGTGAAGTTCGCTGGTCAACTCAAAATGGTGCTGTGTCCCCACCGAGCCTTCTGTTTCCATCCTCATGGTGTGCCGGTGCCAGACAGTGGGTCGCTGCTGCTGCTCACTGTATGTGCTTACACTCCCTCACACACACCCACTGTCATTGACTGATTATTGGCACTGCTGACTTATATTATTGTGGCTTATTGTGTTTACAGTCAATCTGATGCTCATTTTGTTTCTGTTACAAATGCAACTGTAGTCAGTATCTCACTATCACTATCATCATTCATATTTTAAGAAGCTACAAATTATATTCAGCCACAAAAAAAACTGGAAAGCTGGAAATCAGTACAGAAGTACAGAGAGTTGTTGCATAGAGATGATACACCATCTCATGTAGTTGCATTGGTGTGAACTGGTAGGATTTTTCAACGTTGCAGAAAGGCATGTTGCAAGTAGTTGCATGTTTCAACTTGTCTTGTTGTGAATCTTGGGTCTGAGCTGGGCTTTATAGAACACCAAAATATAAAATAAACACTATTTATACCACGTGTCATCACAAAATGTATCATCAGGTCTAACCTAACCTAAATAGGTAACAAAACATATGGAAATATTTGATCCTACTTCATAGTATATAAATTATATCCTTATTATGATAGACTTGACAGCATCTCAGAGTTATTAAAGGAACTAAAAACAAATTGTTGCCTGTCGGGGGTAAGATGTGTGTGAGGCGCCCATGTTTTTACAGACATGGATATACACTGTAACTGCAACTTGACTGGTGTGCAGAGGCATACAACCGCAAGGTGGTAATTCTACTTGAATGCAACTTCTTACCAGCCCTCAACTTTATTAAACCTTACTAATCTCCACCGGGTGTTCATTCGGACCCTATAGGTTTGAAGGTAAAGGAAGGTGCATATTGCACCTTTACCTTGAATCTACAATACACTGTCATTGTCAAGACAACTAAAACAGAGACCAAATCATGACCAAAGTGTATCGGGACCTCAAAAAGACCAAGACAGGGTGAGTCCCACATGCATCATAGTAAAATGTGGAACAAGCAAACCATAGGCACTCCTCAAATTAATCTGGAAGATCAACATTACCATAAAAACACCCACAGCAAACGAATAAAGATTCCTCTTCATTTACCTCTTTTATTACCTTACACACAGATCAGCCAAAACATTAAAACAACTGGCTGCTGGAGTAAATTACATTGATCATTTCATTACAACACAGTGTTCTACTGGGAAACGGCCTCTCCTGGCATTCATGTGGATGGACTTTGACAAAGAGCTCAAAGTCTCGCCTCCAAATTCCCCAGATTCCAATCTGATCAAGCATCCCTGGGACAGACCGGCACCCCAACTCAAGATCCACCACCAATATCCTGGTTACAGACACCACAGGCCAACCCCCTTGAGATTCTGTGTCAATGCCTTGACAGGTCAG
>JAPZEB010000017.1:9922747-9933395 GCA_029783705.1 Chaetodon striatus
AAGAGCAGTTGAATGGGTGTACCTAATTTCTAGGGGAAAGTGTGCAGAATGTTAGCACAATGAAGTACAGCGAGTTCCCGTCTTTGGTTTGTGCATTTCCAATATAGCAGTTGCAGTTTATCTCCTCTGTGGATCAGCCAAGCACTTCCTTGGTTTTCAGCTTGAATGACCACATGTGAACGGGTGAATAATGAGAAATACACATTCATTTTTATCCTCCTCAAGCTGAAATGTCATTTTGGTGGTTTTTCCACATTCAAACCAAATGCAAGTCAGGCATTAAATGTATTCAACCATACGTTTCATTTTAAACACGAAGAGACTCTTATGTTAAGCGTCCGTGTGAGTATTCACGTCAAGGAGCATCATTTCAAATTATTATATAAATCTGGGCCACATGGGAGAGATAAGCCAGGATTCATTTGCTTGCTTTCATATGCATGCTTGTGCAGTGTAAGAATCCATGCAGGATTTTTTTTTTCTGTTTGTTTGCACAAGATTGGCCTCCCCACTCTTTGCTTTGGACCACAGATGTTAAAGACGGCCTTGTTTTTATGGGCTTCATCATAAAGTAGGATGATGTAATCAATGCACGTCACTCATCGGAAGTTTTCAACAAGATTCACTTTGTGTTTTGGGCTGCGGCCAAATGGAAATTTGAGAATGCACTTAACTGGAATCTGAAATTAAACAAACACAAGGCCAATGAGTGACCACTCTAAAGTTCCCCAGCTAAGTGGCCATTTGATGAACAAAGTGCTTGTTGCACCCACATTCTCAAATTCATGCTCTTACAGTACATGTGTGCTTGTGAGTAAAGCAGTGCTTGGGAGTTTCGAGTCAACTGTGCTACTGTAATTATCTCCTAGCCCGAGGATGGAAACATCATCGCTCTGTGGGGATGACACAATGGCTGATGACTGCATTAATACACCTTAATTTAACATCACGAGAATCAGAGCTGGGTCTCAGAGTGAAACAAAATAGTTACAAGCACAGGGGGGTTGAATGGAGTTGGATTTTCTGAGTTTTTGACTTTTTAATTCATTGAAGTGTGAAACTAGGATATTCGGCATATTAACTGCACCGTTTTCTTTCCTGGAGAATATTTCTGTGAAACATGCAACTGGGGAAAACACATGCTAAAAACAGAAAGTTCTTTGCTTAATCAGACATTTATTTCAGCCAAGGAGTGCTTAAGTTGTCTTTGGTGATTTGCTGTGTTCTAACAGTGGATGTTTTTGGGGAACAAATGAACTGATAATGGCTGATTCATGCATGCATTTTCCCCCCTGCTGCGATAAACACCGCTGCATATCTGTGAAGCCAAAATAAATTGCTGCTTTTTGTAGCTCTAGGGGTGGTAAAGCCTGCCCGTTGGTTGGTCGAACAGTACTTTGGCTCGCACAGAAATGTCTTAAAAACTATGAAGTGAATTGCCATGAAATGTGGTACACACATTCATAGTGCTGATAGGATAAATCCTATTGTCTTAGCTGACAAGCAAGTCTAAATTTGACCTTTATATCATCACATAGCTGCAGAACGAATGACCCTTCTGTTGGCTTTGGCTTTACTTCGTGCTAATCAGCAAAAGTTAGCATGCTAACATGCTCAACTGTGATGCTGAACATGGCTGTAAACCAGGGGTAGCCAACATAGTGCCTGCAAGAATGCCATGCAATTGATCAGACGGCCCAAAATTCCAATGCCCCATTTGCCACATTGGATGAAAAGCAGTACAAAAGACACACACATTCCAACATCCAATTGAGCTGGTGCTGGACCAAAGAAACGTCTGGCAAAGTAGGAAACAAATAAGTCGCACACCAAGCAGCTTCAAGTCTGAGGAAGAGCCGTGGGCTTGAAATGTCACTGCATTAAAATCCTCTTAAAAGGGAGCTGCTTGGTGTTTAGTCTTATTTGTTTTCTACTTTGCCATTGGACACAAAATGTCTGAGCTCCGAGCTCCATGCAGATAGCTGCATTTGATCCTATTTTTACCAACTGTAGTGACTAGCCCTATACTTAACTTGCTACTGGTTGCTTATTAGCTAAATTGTTTGGAGATGTAATCAGAAAACTACTCCCGGTCTTTACCAGTGCTGTATATCATCGTTTGTTTATTTTCTCACCATTGTACATTGTAGTTTCTTTTTGGTGTCCCTGAGTGGCATTTCCCAATAGCATTTGAGGCTTTTCTGCCATAAAACGTGGGTGTTTTAGGCCAAAACATTATCTTTTCCTAACCCTTACAAAAAAGTTTTTGTGCCTCAACGTAAAGTTTCAACATATCTGCCACAAAACGAAAATTATAAAAACATGCAATGTGTAAATTTTTGGGCGACTGGATTGTCTGACTACCTTGGGTGTATATTTTCAGAAAATTGTGACTTTTGAGCAATAGGTGCTTGGTTTTTTTTTGCGATAACAGGTTGACGGAGAGATGGACTTTTGGTCCAGTGTGACATATTTCAGACTAACAAGGCATCAGAATTTTGTGCCGTCAAAACAATGGCCAGTCTCGACTGGGAGCCAATGAGTCACCCACAGGGCAGGTTCTAAAAATAACTGCAGCCAAGCCAGCCATCATTCACATCTCCATCGTCAACTCAGCCGACGATATAACCGTAGTGGAACCATACAGTGTCACTCATGATGAATGCATTCAAACAGTTCAGATCAAGCTGACGGGGAGAGCTGAGGACGAAAAAGCAAAGTTAGCAAAGGGATAAATGTGTAACTATGTCTGGTTTTCAAACTAAGGTGTTAATACATATATAATAATAAAATTAGTATAATATATTCAGAAGAATCATGGAGCATGTTGCCTATGCCCCTTATAAATAAAAGACATAACAAATAAGTTGTGAGGAATATGTCTTTATTCTTTGATTTTGGGGTTGCTGGGTAAATTAAAAAAAAGAAACTGGCAATGATTGATACATTTGAGTTGAGGGTACCTCTGACTACTGACGAAAAATCAAGCATGCAAACTGTATCACTTTGGAGATATTCCAAAGTAAAAGTCCTGTATTCTGTATTCCTACCTTTATAACACATTCTCACTCCGACCTCGTCACATATTGACGTTTGGTCATGGACTTTCCACGTCCAGATACGATGTGCAAGGGTAACTGGGGTGCGTTGGTTGTTGACGATCTTTGACACCATGTCAAGTTAGCCTGTTACATGCATTGCCTGTTTTCAAAATAACAATAGAAGTGAATTCACTTTTTTTTCCTCAACAACTAACGCACATGGTTGGTTTTAGGACAAAAAAACAGTGTTTGGTTTTATAATCTTACGGCTTTCCCAGGTGAACGTCAGTGTTTGTGGAACCCCTTCACGACCCCTCCCACCTGCCCCACTCGGACTTTCGTTGCCTTAATTTTCATTTCCGTTCTGTCGCATTTCCCCTGACACAGCAGGGTGATAATAAATATAACAGCGATCGGCCGCGTATCATGCTGACATTAAAGGATGGCTGTTTGTCAGTTGCTGATGCCACAAGTCACTGCCCAAGCGCCGGATTTTGACGACTTTGGACCGGGTTGACCTTGAAATTGCTAAATTTTTTAATACTTACTTACTTACAGATGTTTTTTTTTTTTGAAACATCAAAAAGAGGTTTAGGGGCTTAAACTTTAAAGTCTAGTATTGTACAGAAATGTCACAAATGCCATATTGTAGGACTTTGAAATGTTAAAACAGATTAATTGTTGAGTTACTGAGAATTCATAAAGCTTGCATTTTCCTTGATTACTTTGGAAAATATTCTTAATAATGATTGTAAGCAATTATAAGCAATAAAGAGTGAACACAGACAGTCTTCTAATATATGTAGCCTGTTAAAAATGCATGATAATCATTATTTCAAGGCAAACCAAGCAAAATTATATTATTCAGAGAGAATTTATCAAACAAGTAGTCCTCCATTTGACTCTCTACCCTTCAGGTAGCTCTCAGTGTCAAAAAGGTTGCTGACCCCTGCTGTAAAGTCTTAATCTTATTCAATAGTTATCTTTTTATTCAAGTCTTAAGACGTGTCTTTGAGTCCAGACGTTACGCCACAGATCATATTTTACTTTGAAATGTATTTTGAAGATTAAGCCCTGATCTGAGCCCTATGCGAACTCCCAGGTTACTGAAATCCAGGTTCAGGTGTCACTGTGGAGAGTGTCAGCAGCCCCCTGACCTGCAAACGCTTTCATTCCCCCCTTTCAGCCCGCATTGATCTCTGTATAGAGAACCCCTCTTATGAAGAGCGAATTACCGGGGCTCCGACCCTCGATGCCTCCCTCTGAGCTCACGTACAGACACATGCACACACTTTGGAAAACTGTCCCTCAGCACATAAAGAGGAACCTTGCGGAGTGAAGATAGCGGCACAGACAGCCATGGAGTGCCAGCGATAATGGCCATCTCCTGGCAGCCCAAAGAGCCGTGACGGGCCGCCATTCCCTGCCACCGGCTCCCTGCCACCGATAAGGACGGGGCAGGAGGAGAGACACTGCGGCGGGTGATCTCTTTCTCCCACAGCATATTCACTCGCTTGCCGTGCCGGCCAGATAGCCTGATGCACTGTACAAGCTGCAGCTTGTATGCTGTTGACTCATAGAATATGCATGTGTGCACCTGAGTGCTGAGACCATAATCGAGGGCAGAAAGAGAAGTGTTTGCTTGCTTGTACAATTCCACTTTAGATAAATAGTGATGTGATTTGCTAAATGATCCAAAAACTAAATCATAAATATCTTAACCTTAAGTTTAGCATGAGCTAAAATCAGTTAAACTGTATTTAATCTGTAATTAATGAGTCATTTATCAATAGCCTGCTCTGACACTGTATCAGTATTATTTCTCTTTTTGCTCCCAACCAATTTCCTACCGAGTCCAATTAGTAAATTAACCTAGAAAATGAGCATGGATAAATGACCCATTATCGTGGTGAATTATACTGGCAGTGTGATGGCAATTTTGGCCCCCCTCTGCCCGCTGCCTGTGTCAGTTCCCTGCTTGGTAAGAGAGCTAAAAGATGTCACACACACGCGCACGCACACACCACAGTTTAGATATAAAGCAGACTGGGAAAATAATCAGTATGATTATCAGGGACAGCCAGACTCCACTAACAGAGATCTCTGAGAAGAGAGGTCTGTTTCAGAAGCTGCTCATTCATCCTGGCTGCAGTTAAATCACTGAGTTTGCCAAATGCAATGTCCTAAAACTTGTAAATCATTTTGAGAAACTGTTTAACTTTCCAGTACTCCCAAAAATACTTGAAAAAAGGCCAGGGTTTGAAATAAAATCAGAAAATGAAGAGAGAACCAGTGGGCCTGGAATGTAACTTCTGCATTCTGGGTAAAATTGAAGACTCATAATGAAATATTTTATATCTTTATGATACTTCCAGCCATCTTTGGATTCTGTTCAACCCATGGAGGAAACATTTTACTTTCATTGGGCTTTCATGCCTACCTAAAGGGGTAGTTTGGATTTTTTGAAGTGGGGATGAGGAGATACTTATCCATATTCTTTGTATTACCTAAAATAAGCTCAGCACGCCCGCACTTTGGAGAACCAGACAGAACCACCAACACTGAAGCTAAGCAGTGTATCGGGGGTTAAATCAGAGTCACCAAAGTCACACAATAACACCACTTTTGCACTTTTTGCCAATTGCTTTGAAGACCAACCCGGACTAACTCTGAAGTTGTCAAAATCCAGTGATTAGTTGGTGACTTCTGGTGTCAGACACCGACGAAAAAGCATTTTGCACTGACATGATACATGGCTATTCACCGTTACTGTTCAACTGCACTTGGCAGCATCAGGGGGAAATGCCGCAGGGCAACAAAGAAAGTTAAGATGGCGGAAGTCCGAGTAGGACACAAGGGAGGGGTGGTGGATGGGTCCTACAACCATCGATTTCCACCCAGGAAGCAAGTGTTGTGCTTTCCGTATGATTGTAAAGCCAAACCTTGTTCTTTTTCCCGAAACTCAACCACATGCTTGTATTGTTTAAACCAAACCATGAACATGTGTTGGAAAATGTAACCATGTGCATTTGTTGATGAAGGGGGAAAAAAAAAAAAGTCAATTTGCGGTGTTGTACCGACGTAGTGCATTTATTTTGAATAGGGACTGTATGCAAATGGTATATTTCCTGTTAAAATGGGGGTGTATTTTGAAAACAGACGATGCATGTAACAGGCTGAAGTTGGCACAGCATCCCAAAATGTTGACAACCAATGCACCCAGGCTACCTTGCACTTTTGACCAAATGCCGATACGAGAATGTGTTGAAGACAGCCATATAATGGCTTGAGTTAGCCACTGGCAAGGTAAAGCAGCGAAAGTACTCTCAAGATAATGTACATTTAAACTGATACGGCTAATCGAAGCTGTTACATTTCTCTCTTCAAAGCCACCAGACTCCATTGACAACAACAGTCAGTTTAACTTGTTGAATACGAGAGTTGCTGGTTTAGCGCTGCATTACTTAGTTAGTTTTTTTGTCATTGTGTGACTTTGGTAAATCTGAACTAACCCGTTCAGCATTAAAGTCACACAGCATCACAATTAACTAACTGACAGAGGCAGCAGTAGACTTGCAACGCTCGTTTTTTTTTGTGTGAGATAAAATCACTGTTTTTGTGAATGGAGTCTGGCTTTGAAGAGAGCATTGATAAGTTTCATTTTAAGTTCAGTCCCCAGTCCGAAAATGCTGCCTGACAGTTTCAGAAAGCAGTGAAAATGTTCTAAATATAATGTAAGCCTGACCCTTCCACACCAGCACATTGCTTGATTACCGTGGTGGCATCCTGCCTGCTTCTCCAAACTGGAAGCATTACAATGGCCATGTACTGTGGGTAATACACTGTCTATGAATAGGTACCTCATTCAGCCCCACTTAAAAAAATCTGAACTAATGCTTTGGAAGATTAGGCTGGTAATAATCTATATGTGTTATTGCCAATGGACCTCAGCTAAGCTTCAACATATTTGGCTCTCAGCCTGAAGCCCATTTGGTTCCTCCTGAAGATGCAAATCTTTTAAAACGAGATACAAATATATAGTCTCACTTGTAAATGAGGCTAATTAATTTCCTTAGAGAGCTGGTTACTGTAGAAACTCAAACAGGGGTAACCAGTGCATTTGTTGGGGACTATTTTCGGCTGTGGATTAATACAAATTGAGTACTTACAGCAGCAGGATGGTGTTAAGTGGGAACAGGTTAACATGCAGATAATTAGGGAATGTTTTTCTGTATGCACGTCTGCATATGGCCCATTATGGGTGTGTGTTGGTGTGTGGGGAGAAGGCCCATATGTGTGGGTTTCTGTTGCAAAGACAAACCGGCCTCAAGACAGAGATGGAGAGGATGAATTTTGGGTCCAAAACAGGAGAGGTTTCATGATGGATAGTACTCCAGCTAATAGTTTGTTGGCACCGAGACAGACAGCAACAGCAGGCTGCGGTCGAGAAGTGTCGTTTCCTGAGAAGAGACAGTGCGGCCGCCACATGAGCCATGGCTCCGTCTAGCACTGTTGGATCGTTCCCCCTACTCTAAATGGTAATGCCTCCCCAGGGCAACGCAGCATGGTACTACATATGGAGCTACAGCGTGCTCTCCAGTGGGTGTGTGTGGTCGGTCCAGTCATGTTTGTGTGTGTGTGTGTGGTCTTAGGATGGAGAGTAGCGAGCGTGCAGAGCAGCTGCGTCCTCGGCATTCAGCTGGTGGTCACTTCACCCAATCGAACTGGATCTCACGCACTGTTGATCCAATCACCTCGGCCGTCAAGCGCCATTGAGCCAATCAGCTAGGACATCGCACTCTGTCGAGCTTTGGACCGCACTCAGGTTTAGGCACTGGGGTACATTTTGGCACAACAACAATATTACAACTCGAACATGTAAGGACAGATAAGAGCTCTTCTTCTTCTCCTCTGCTAAAAGAATATGACCTCACACTTTTTACGTCACCAGGCCTACAGCTGTTCATCTCAGTCATAAGTGAGCATGTGCAAACACACATGCTGAGCCCCTTTACACTCAGCCGTGTCAGTTGACATGCACCATGATCTATGTTAATGAGGAATTAACGAGACCCTGTCAGATATGAATGAGTCATTAACATGTTCATGTCGGGAGCATCTGTGGGGCCTCGATGACACACGAACAGAAAATTAATGGAGAATCTGTCGATTAAATAAATCCTTTATTGCTATCTGTCTGTCTAACCGTCTCTCTGTCTGCTGTATCTTTCTATCCATCTAATTACATGATACTGAAGACAGCAAGCATATAGACTCTATTGTGGGGCTTTTCTTCTGAGTTCCAGTCCTTGTTGTCGAACATAAGAGGTTTCTTGAAAATGGCAATTGCTGTAAAGTGTTTAATACTCACTAGTTTGAGAACTCCATTTTGGCCTACCGTACACACTCGGCCAATGTCTTCCTTTTCTAAGTCTTTCTTTAATGCTTACCATGTAGTTTAGGCCTATAATCACATTCTTGTTGTATTCCCATGATTGTATGACGTTAGTTGCGTGGATTATGAAGCCAAATGTGACCAAAGATTGTGATTTCCTCTCCCACCAATAGAAATTTGAGGCAATTAAATCCAGCTACTCTAAATTTCTCTCCAGCAGATAGGCAACAGAGATAGAAACCTGGTCTTACTCCGAAGTTGTCGAAATCTGGCACTTAGGCAGTGACTTGCAGTGTCAGACACTGATGAAAAAAGGCGGCCACTCATGTCAGCATGATACGCGGCCGGTTGCTGTTATAGTATAATGGCGCCTGCTGATGTCAGGAGGAAACGCAACAGGACAAGAAAAGAAATAAGGCAGTCAACGTCAAAGTCGGAGCGGGGCGGGCGTGAGGGGTGGTGGACTGGTCCTACAACCATCAGACTTTCACCCTGGAGAGCTGTGTTTGTGTCCTGTGAGATCATAAAGCCGAACCCTATTCTTTTTTTCCTAAACCCAACCTCATGCGTTAGTTGTTGAAGGAAGAAAAAGTTCAATTTGCGGTGTTGTACAGACGTATTTTGAAAGACGACAATGCATGTAACAGGCAGAACTTGAGACGGCGTCAGAGAACGTCAACAACCAACACACCTCGGGTACCTTGCACATTGTATCTGGACGTGGAAAGTCCATGACCAAATTTTCTTATGTGACGAGGCCAGAGTGAGAATGGGGTGACATTTGATATTGGCTGTTGTGTTTACATGCGTGTTTGTTTACATGAGAATGTCACCAACATTTTAGCCAACATGATGCCACATGGGTGGGCTTACCCAAGTGGGCCCCAGATAAGACACCCATTTTGGACCCGTACCCGCTTTGTACCCAGGTAGCTCCAGCTCCCACTTGGGTAAACCCACCCATGTGAGCAATTGGCATGGGGCCAATATGGAACACGTGGACAGTCCAAACTAGAGCCCACTTTTTAGCCCGTTTATCACCCTCATGGACGCCACATACAAAGGCTGGCTGGGTGGTTACCACTACAGGCCTAGGCAATGGTACACATAAAAATGGCCGTCCTGCTGTGTTGATTTCAAATGGAATGTCTGTTTGATTCACATCCTGTGTCTGTGGGCCAACCTCGCTCATGCTTTTGTGGCTAAATGTGAACAAGTCCCTGCAGCCAGGGTCTGAAAACAGTTTAAAAGCCTTCCTAGAAAAGTTGCTGTTGCTGCATATTGATGCCCGTAGTTTTGGAGTTAAATGCTCGACAATTACATTTGGGTGTCCACATATTTTTGGCCGAGCAATGTACATTTTCTAAAGGAAGAAAAGATGCAAATAATCAGAGGAATACAAAACAAAGATCCTCAGTGTAACCCAGAAGACACATTCATTCGAACATAAAACTAGGATAGAACAAAGTTGATAGCATTATGTAATAAGAAGTGGTCTCACAGGCTTCCCCTTCACTTGTAATATCCAGATACATATTTGGCAGCCAAGAGAGCTGTTTCGTTCATGTCTTCCAAAAATTTTTACCCTCGTTTGAGTAAAAGATTTCTTGGCTTATAAAGATATGATAATCAGATGATATCTGTCTCGATATAGTGCAAAGCTGTCTCTCTATCTCAGTTTCACAACAGATCAATGCCGGACTGAAATGGTGTCTCCCACAGAGAGTGACTGGTGTTATTTCCTGTGGATATGGCGATCGTGTGTACATCCATATCCCCGACTCATTAAGGCTCAAACTAATTAGGCGGACGCTGAATTAACCACACACATTTCTGCACGGAGCTCTCAAAATTCAAGGACTTAAAATCGCTTCATTTCTGTGACCGCCGCCATCCATATTACTTTCATACTTTCACTGAGCTTCTTGAACTGTGAAGCCAGAGAATTGAGGAGAGAGGCCCACTCACGTAATGACTCACCAAATCCAAAGGCACGACTTGGAGTTAATGGCTATGTGGGGTGCGTTCGCATTTCAAAACAAGGTCACAGTCTGCTTCTGAGGCAAACCCCCGATCAGGAGCATGTGATTTATGAGTCAGCAGTGCTCTACAGGGGTCTGTGGATGTGCTTTTTTCCCTGCCTGAGCTGTAATGAATGGAATCTAGAAGGCGTTAATTTGGTGGCACAGAGGACTAACTGCCTCATCTCCTC
>JAPZEB010000017.1:9952640-9965334 GCA_029783705.1 Chaetodon striatus
TCATTGTTCATTTGAGTCAAAGCATACAGTTTGAAAACGAGGCGCGGCTCCAACTAGAAAACAGTGTTTTGATATGAGACCATCTCTTCAAGAAAGTAAAAAAAAAAGCGTACTTAGGTGTCAAACGAACTTGAATTCCATTGAACCAAACCAAACATTACAGGTGTGAAAGCAGCCTAAGCCTCAGCTTTACTTCATTATAAATGCTAATTAGCAAATGTAAAAATGCTAACAGGCTAAACTGCAGCCTGGTGAATATTCCCTGCCAAACATCAGCCTGTTGCACATGCACAGTGAGCACGTAAGCCTGCTGTTAGCTCAAAGCATCTCTCTGACGCAGTACTTTCTCACATAGCCACGAGCATGGCTATAGTTTTGTTTGATGTTAGCACCTTTGATCATCAGTACACTGATTTTGTCTTAAAGTTTGTAACAAAAGCAAGAAAAAAGGAGCCAGTCACAGGTGAGTTAGGTGATGATGAGAACATGTTGCATGAAAGCTTATCATGTTGATCAATACTTTAAATATTTCAGAATACCTGTGCAGTTTCCAGAAAGATGTCAGTGCCTTGGCTGATTTTGCCTCCTGATCCTGATGTAGAAATCATGTGTGACGGCGCTGGAGGGGTCAGGGAGAAGAGAGGCAGAGAAAGTTTTGAGTAATATTTATACTGGCGTGGTTTGACTCAATGGTGCCTGTTCCTGGCATCCTAAATCCCTGGTTGGCCCGGGCCACGGTGACAGTTGGTGGCAGCTTCTGTCAGGCGCACCGCATGGACAACCACGAAACTGTCAGAGAGCGGGAGTGAGAGGGGGAGTGAACAACAGACAGACATGATATCCGAAAGGAATCAGTAAAGGTGAACAGGCAATTCATTGCACAATGAAGCAAGAAAAGGGAAAGATGAAAGGCTCTGACTTGAGTAAAATTAAGGGTGATGGGTAGAAAGGGAAGTAGAAATACAAAAGTGTGCTGAAGTGGGAGGAATAGGACAAGCTGAAAAGTGAATAATACAGGTTGAGCCTTTGAAGCGCTGATCTTTAGATCAGAGTAGAGAATGACATTAGCACAGACTCGGTCTTTTTTGTCTGCCAAGCCACAATGAAAAAAGATCCTCATTATCAGCCGTGTTCTTTAAAGACATTTTACTCATTATTAGTGGATTTATGAATGTAGGGCGCAATTATTCGATATTAATTTACTGCACATGTCATGCTATACATTGTATTTCAGGGCCGCACTTTCACAGCCATGAAAGTGAGCTGTATGAAATTTAAATGTAATTCAATTCAAAAGCATACAGCTGCACGATCCATTGTGCAAACACATCAAATCCTGCCTCATTCTCGGTGCAGCATTCACTGCCAGTTCAATGTGATTGGGATTTACAATCCAATCCAATTCATACTTAAATTGAGAGCGTTATCCCATTCAGCCGCAGAATTCAGAAAATGAGTGCGATTCAGTTTACAATGCAGAGAATTCTATTTAGCAGGGAATTCCAGCTTTAACGGTCTGCACCGGTATTGTCATGGGACGCACCATCGCAATTAGGGAGACTGTTGACCTTAAACCTTTGAATTTCATTGCAGAAAGGCCGGAAGAAGACGTCTATGCCTTGCCCCACTCCCCCCTCGCATAATCCCCAGAGTCTCCTCTCTCAGGCCTGGCAGGAGTCGGTGACCTCTCCTTTGTGACTGAATTAATCCGCGGGCCTGAGATAATGGCCATGTCACAGCCACCGGCAGGATGTGGCAGGAGAATAATCAGCCCACCACCGTGCCATTTCAATCCCGGCGGCAATGATCGATTCGCCACAGAAAAAAAAAAAACAAAAAAAAACATGTTTCTTCGCTCATTCGCCAGCATGCATGAAATGAGAATTAAGATTACAGGGTTTGCAGGCGTAGCAGACAGGCACACCTCAGTGATCGGTTTTGATGCTTCGCTCGGTATTTTGGCACAAGATGTTTTTTGTGTATCTTGAATCTGCATTGAGACATGTTTGGAGAGATGTTGGCAAAGTGAGGCTCAAAGCGAGGCCCATGAACATCTGGCTTTTTTCTTTCGTCGGAAAAGTTACAATTGGTGTTCATCTCGGGACAAATGACTCAGCAGTCGTCACAGGTATTTATCAGCTGCAGCTCTGATTGGCAGGATGGAAATATGACACCTTGTTGGATGTGCATTTCTCACGACTCGATGCAATCTCTTTCAAAGCAGTGCTCTCACATCGTTTTTTGACCATCATAGTCGGCAGGCTAGCCATTAGGAAATATGGGCAAAGGGACAACATTTTTCAAAGTGGACCCCTCTATCATGACTGCCATAGAATCATATCCATCATAGGATCATGTCATCAATGAAAAAATAATACTTAAAATAAATATTGGTCAAATTGTGTGCATAGCTGAAACAGCATAAAGAGTATATGGCTGTCAACTGTCAGTTTCCCAGTCATACAAGGATTCACGTAATCGCAACACTGTTAAGAAACCCCGGTATGCAAAAGATCATTTTCAAAAATGGCAGTGTTCCTTTTCCCCTCCGCAAAATTTAGCATTACTTTGGAGCATGTGGCTCTTTTTCCAACAAGATAGTTGGTACCAACGAATGGGCCGAATGGGCCGCATCATTTTACAACATCTGCGGGGGGTTAGTGGGAATATCAGATGACACATTGCATTGTGTTTTGATGATATAAATACATATATTTATCATGTTAATACATTTAAATTGTCTTGTCAGTGATATAAGTCAGTAAGGAAATCATTGTACTTTCCTATTTAAAGGTCAGCCATAGGCCTTTCCGTGCTCCCCCTTTTGGCCTTGGGCTGGGGTCACCCGTCCCCTTTGTCACCCCCTGACGGCAGGCCTGGTAGTTGGCACCGGGTTTGAAAGAGAGACTAAATGAATAACAGGTATAAAAAAAAGCATTAACCACTGTTACAGTCTCACAGCCTACATGCTGTTTTCTACTGTTTACTAACGCCATTTTCTGGTGCATTTGTGATTTTGAACGTGACCCACTGGTAAAAAGAAGTGGTGGCTGTTGAAATTTTAAAGTTAAAGACAAAATCCTGAAGTTTAAAAAAGCCTTTCTCGTGCATGATGAGTGCCTTTATTTCTTTATTTTTTTAAGAATCTAGTTCGTGCAAACACTTTCTTTTTGGCATTTTATATGAGACATAGAGTAAATGAAATATAACTATTTTAATCTTAGATTTGATTGTTTCTTGATTGAAGCATCTGTCGTACATGATGTGTTCCAAAAGGATCAGAAAATTGAAAACCTGACCTCAGGTTTCTTTTCTTCACAGTTTCTGTCTATGATAAATGTTATATATTTGGCAACTTTATTGCGTCCGCATCGGCAACAGCCTGACTGGGGGCATCATGATTTTGTGATGTCTGTCCATCCCATTCTTGTGAACATGATATCTTAAGAACACCTTTAGGGAATGTGTCCAAACATGGCACAAATGCCCACTAAGACTCAACAATGAACTAAGTAGATTTTGGTGGTCAAAAGTCAAAGGTCAAGGTTACTGTGACCTGGTCTGTCTCATTCTCATGAATGCAATATCTAAAGAAGGCCTTGAGAGAGTTTCCTCAAATTTGGCACAGACGGACTCAACGGTAACTGATTAGATTTTGATTGTCAAATTCAAAGCTAAAGGTCACTGTGACCTCACAAAACATGTTTTTTTGCCATAATACATATGCTACTTATGACAAAAGTTCACACAAATGTCTAACACAAGGTCAAAAGGTGAACGTCAACTTCACTGTGACGTCTTTATGTTTTTCAAAAACACTTTTCTGGCCATTATTCAGCGTCGTAACTAAGGAACATAGAGGGAGACATTTGGTCAGATACTGACTTACTCTAGAGTAAAGAAAACGTGCCTTTCAAACGAACTTGCAGGTTTTGGGGTTCTGAGGGTATTTAAAATAAAAATACAACAATTCAAAGTTGAATGTCTGTCCCCGAAGCCAAACCAGAAAACACAAATCCCACCCCAGTGCCTAAAAAATTATTTGAAGTGCCTCCCCCGTTGTGCACCGTCCCCTCCCCTCTCATAAATAATAAACTGTCCCTTCCACATATCATCTAAAATATTGTATCTCTAAATGTGTAGCTGTAAAAGAAAATTCAGTTTCTTATGTTTGCAAGTTTTTTGTAGTCGAATGTGGCAACAGGCAAATTGTTTTTGAGAATGTACAATTGTACTTTGGGGGCGTTCTGACTGGCAGAATTGCATATTGTCAAAGTGAGTCTGACTAGCCGGCTGAGACCAAATAACAGTCTCTGTTCAAAGAACAGGGAGTCGCTCCCAGCTGGGGATGAAACACAATGGTGTATATCTTGTGCGAGGAGACAGCAGAATTGTAAATCTTTACTTTGTGTTGAGGAGCTGCTGTTTGAGCAGTGCGAACATTTCAGTCTGAACTGCAGAAACAAAACAAAAAAAAAGTTTTCATGTTAGCGCGAGAGGGAAAATGCAGTGACAAGAGCTCTTATGAAACATCACGCTCCAGTCATCTGCTTCTAACCCTTTGTCCTGTTAAAATGAGTCTGAACCCAGTGCTCTTCCTCAGTGGGAACCTTAGGTCATCAGTGCAGATGAACTCTTTGGGGAGGAGAGGAAACTGTACATTTTATCAAAAGCTAAGGCCCCTTTGTCATGAAAGTGCAACCAAGTCCTTAAAAGGGGCAGAATGTAAGATTTAGGGGGATTTATTGGCAGCTAGTGGTGAGGATTGCATATTTTGAACCAGCTGAAACTTCTCCTGGTTACGTTTTTCTTTTAGGATGTTTGTATCATGAGCTGACGTGTCCGCAGAGGTCTCTTTCTCTCTAAAACAAACAGATCTGGTGGTGGATCAGATCAGGGTATGTAAGAACGATCAATGATCAATGTTTTTTAGTCACTGTTAGACCAGTAGTTAGCCCACCGCTTTTTGATGCTCAACTTTCTTCCTTGATATCTTAAGATCCAGACGTTCAGGTGGTTTTTATTGGGAGCCGAATTATTAACAGGAGCCTTCTACTCTCTAAGACAAATGAACCCACTTATTTAAACCGATAAAAACACAAAATAAAGCCGTTTCAGGTTACAAATCAGCATTCCTCCAATGCTGTTTGCCATGTCGGACATGGCCCACTAGCCAAGCACCTGCTAATATGCACTCACCTTTTTTCTCTGATAACTTAAGATCCAGACTTTCAGGAGGCTTTAAACTGGAACTGAATTATCCACAAAGGTCTCTACCTCCTCAAAACGAGGATGATTTAAAGTTTTTTAAGTTTTGCATAAAGAAATTTGTGTTTTTTTCAAAGCTGCTTGTCAGAGATTGGCTTTCAGCTATGCAAATGTCCCTATCTAGGGCAAAGTAATAATGATCCTTACAGAATTGGTATGACTTTTACCTCCTCTAAATAGTCGAGTTTGATCGCTCCGCCAGGGCCATGACTGACCCAGGTGGGGCCGATCCGAGGACCTAGCTAAACCATCCAATCCGTAGTACCGACGGGCGGTGTGTACAAAGGGCAGGGAATAATCAACGTGGCTTATGACCCATGCATACTGTGAATTCCTTGTTCATGGAAAATAACTGCAATCCCCAATCCCTACCATGTGTAGGGTTCAGCAGGTTACCCACGCCTCTCAGCGAAGAGTAAGTCTGTCCATTCTGGGCTGCTGTAGAAACATGGTGATGCAACATGGTGATCTCAATAAATGAGGACACGCTGTCTATGCAGATGTAAACTACTCATTCTAAGGTAACGAGTACCCAATGTTTCTTTTCTTCAGGTGATTTTACACTAAAGAAAACATACTTATAATACCATAATCAGTGTCTGCCATGATATCCTCTTAAATCCTTTAATTAAGCCACAAAGAGTGAGTTCATTAAAGCCAGGAAATGCTGTAAGTTTGCTCTTTTTGGGAACATATGTGTGAAAATGCACTGTGGCTACGAAGTCAACGCTCATTATGCATGTGTTAACTTGTCTTATTTCAAAATCACGAAGCTACTTATCATGTCCCGTGTGAATTTTCAGATGTGCAATAATGAGCAGTTTTGCAGTAACCTCTGTATTATTTTCTATCCAGTCACCTCATGCATGCCCTTTCTGTACCACACGCTGTTCTGCTGCAATGACAAGCGAAGACTAGTTAATCAGAATCATAATTATTGTGGTTTGTTTGCTCTAAAAATGCACACAAACAGCTGGTGGAGGAGAGCGCCTGAACAAAGACATGGATTACTTCTATTTTTATTTGCCCCTGCCTCCTTCTTGGAGTAGGGAGAGTGAGGAGAATTGTGGGAGAGTGGCGTCAACGGCTTCATGTTTTAGTAAATCTGACGGGGAAAAAAACGCCTACACACCTTCACTGGAAGGCTCTTCCTGCTGACAGTAGCACACAATAATTCTTGGTGTTTGAGGCTGCTGTGCCTCGTCATGACACTCATCCTCTATTTGCATTTTGCTTATTTTGATTGTATGGCCTGAAACTGCCATTTATCCTCAACGATGGCCAAATAAGACACATTAGTATACAGGATTTGATACAATAAGCTCCTTTTCATATAGGAATAATGATTATTCATGTTGTCTTTTTATGAGTGTGAACACTGCATTGCTCATCTGTCTGCTTCATACAAATGCTGGACCTTCAGTCTCCGGCAACCTACGAGACTTCCCTCAGCAGTAGCCTGGAAATCAGAAACTGCCTCCGAGGCCTTTAGGTTTTATTACTGAATCACTCTTCGCCAAACTCAATCGAGTCACCTCCTCCCACAGAGGCAGAAAAGCCTCCCATCACTTGTGGGTTGGCCCGATCTCAGTGTGCTTGTAGAGGGCTGGTGAAATATTCAGCTCAGCCCAATCATAAGATCAATATGTTTGTTTGAGTGGCAGGAAATTTTGAATTTTTACCAGGATCATCATAAGCAGACCTCTCGCCTGCCTCTGCTTGACTTCATTCTCTTGACAAAAAAGAAACACTTTGACGCCACCAGACTAATTTGGGTATGAGTGATACATTTCCAGACTGTTTGCAGAAAATGTGAGACACAGCTGCAGCTGAGAGTCTGGCAGCTTTAAAGGAGCAGGGTGTAAGATTTAGGGGGATTTAGTGGCATCCAGTGGCGGGATTCCAGATTGCAACCAGCTGAAATGTTCGTGTTCACGAGCCACATTATCAGCAGACATCTCCTCTCCAAAACAAACTGACCCAGTGATTAAAAGCAGAAATAATACTGAATAAAGCAGTTACACATTACAAATGAGTGTTTCTCAAACAGGCAGCTAGCCCAGGACCTGCTAATGAGTGTTTACCTCTTTTCTGATCCATAATTTTAGGACATTTTTACAGAGAGCCAAGTCATCCACAGAGGTCTCCTCCTCTCCAAAACAAATGGACCTGTTGATTTAAACGGCTAAAAGTACTAATTAAAGCAGTTTCACGCATCAAATCCGTCTTTATTTGATGTTATTCAGCTCGTTGGACAACAGCTGTTAGCCCAGCACGTGCTAATGTGTGCTCAACTTGTTGCTCTGATAACTCAAGATCCATACATTCAGGAGGTTTCTACTGAGGTCTCCTCCTCTCCAAAAAAAACAAACCTGTAAAAATGCTACATTCAACAGTATCACCTAAAAAAAATTGTGTTTTTGCAATGCTCTTGCCGTGGAGGAGCTGCTAACTACAGTGGCTAATGAGAAAGATGAATGGCCCTATCTAGAGCCAGTGTCTGTTCTGGGCTACTGTAGAAACATGATGGACTCAGTGGACGAGGACTCCTACCTTTGTAGATAAAATGGCTTATTATAAAATGTTGAAAACATGGCAGACCTTACTTTCAGGTGATTATACACAAACGAAAATGTACTTATTATATTATATTCCACTTGTGCCAATGTATCCCTCTAATTCCAACACACTAGACCTTTAAAACCAGCTCTCAGCTGCTGCTAGGAACATTAACATCAATGACATGCCTGTCAAAGATGCTGCAGTAATAGTGAAGTCTGATTAGCCTCTGATGCCACATACGCCGATGACATTGACCTATCATCTTAAAACGTCCTTTTTCTGTCGACCTCCAAGACACTGTTTTGAAATTAAAGTCCACAGTGAAGCATCGCTGAGCGACACTAAAGTGGCAGGGGCGGCCTCTCATTAATATATATATATTAAATTAGCTTGTCTGTATTCAGAAAAATGGCCGCTCATTTTAATTGGCTTTATTACCATAATTATTTGACGGGAACCTTTTCGTCTTGATGGATGACCTTATTAATACGTAGAAGGAAACTGCCACAATCCTCGGCAACGGAGCGGCTCGGGCCACTCATTAACACTGTCAGCGCTCCTCCGCTTCTTCTATTCTATTCATGTTACAAGCATACACCTGATCAACACATCATTAGCATTCGAGGCTGACATATAGACCGGTGAGGTGATAGATGGATGCTTTGGTTTTGATTGCCTGAGCATAGATCTGCATCGGTTTAAATGTAGTATTTGAAGATAAATGTGGGATAACTGCGACTATAGCTGATAGAATCACTTTTATTACCTTACAAAAGGGTGTATGGGAAAGAATCGAAGTCATATCTTCCTGTCTGAGCGTCATACCTGGATTTATTGTAGCCTTCTCTCAGCTGCTTGCTGATGTACAGAAAACTACACTCGCTGATGTTGCCATATGCAGAAACAGGTTGCAGCCCGAGGACAGAGGGAGAGAGGAGGGATAAAAGCAAAGAAATCCAGACACAGAAATGGTAGGGTGAAAGAGATAAGAGGGAAATAAAGACTAATAGATTAGACACAGGACTCAGAAGTGCAGAGAGAAAAAGGAAGAATAGAAAAATAGCAAAGAAATGGTCAAAGCTTGTGTTTTATTTCCATCTGAGCATCGGTCTTTTTTGGAAAAAGGAATGGGGATGAGGGCGTTATCTTGCACCTATGTTTACCGGCCCCATTCTTCTTACGTTTCCATAAATATGAACACAATACCCGAGCAAATGGGATTTACTCTATCACAGTGTGATGCTCCAGTTTGTGTGCAATCTGGGATAGAAATCATCTCAGTGATGGAGGACAAAGATGACAGGGGTTATGAGACAATACCCAGGTCATGCTGGAGTCTATGTTTGTCTGAGTGCGACTGTAGGATGCCTATGAATATTTTGTGGTTACTTTTTTTTTACATATTGTATTCTAATCGTATGCATGTGCCTGTGTGTGAGCTCCTTGTATGCACTGAGGTGTCATTTTGCGAATCGCTTCCCAACACTCTCTAGCACCTTTGACATCTAGAAGCTCTGATTGCAAGGTAGCAATTGAAAAGCAGAATTGGAGCCCTGGCCGTTAACCCCCCTCCTTTATTTCTATCATGGCTGATGATTGCATTGCCACTTGGAGCTCAGCTTTTTCCCTTCTGGCAACTCATCTGCCCTCTGACACAGCCTCAATTGTCTGACTGGCTTTCAACAGGTTTGGTGTTCGATTTGTTGACAGAACGGTCCTTAAGGAATATTATTCTCATTGTCCTACAGCTCCTCCGATTGACTGCCAAACAACTGCATACCCTCCTATGTTTTGCATTGTACTTGAGATTTGGGTCGTTGTGCTAAAAATGATGTCATTTGTGGAAAAATTACCCACCCTTTAAATCACCAAGAAGCCCACAAGCTTTTTGTTTTCCTCATGTTTTTATTTAGATAAATGAACGCAAGAGGGCTTAAGGATTTCTTAACAGGCTTGTCAAATTGCAAACATTTAAGAACCACAAAAACTTCATCAATGACCTTCATAGTTAATCTAAAAAAAACCTACTGTATTGGGAGTCCTGTGAGAGCCAATACATGTCTATAAAGAATTCCAAGATCCCTTCCTTGAACAACTTCATATGTATGAGGGTGGAGAATGGTCTTTTTTAGAGGAAACAGGGGATCTATAGGAGGAGGTAGTAGCTGAGATGCAGCTCAGCACAGTGTGTCAAGTCTCTAGTCATAAATCTGTAATAAACATTGTGCTTTGGTTCAGTTCCTATTCAAACTTTGAAAGTTTAAAGTGTATAGGGGCTTAGAGCATTTTGATGGAAGGATATGTGGATTACATAGTTTGGGTTACAGCCATTTGTTTCACATATTTGATGCTAAATTTAACCATAATTTACCACTAAAGAATTTATAAAAATAATCAGAAATTCCTCCAAAATATCACATTAAGACCCCAAGACCTTGAGGAAAATCATAGAAATACCCTTGTTGTGATTTAGTGTGAGAAACTTTTGAAATGTGGAGATTACTGTAAGAACTGCTTTTTTTTTTGGTGATGAGATGGCCAGCACTTCTGTTCTGGGAACTGCTGAAAAACCCCTTTACTGACAATATGCCTATGAAAGTCATCCATCCTGAGTATGCTCGAGGTTTCTTGTTTGTGGTTGTAAAGATTCATGAAGCTGTGATTATGCTAGAGGTCAGTATAGGTCATTTCATACAGTGATATCCATTTCAACAACCCGGTCTTACTCAGAAGTCATTGAAATCTGGTGCTTGGTCGGTGACTTATGGTGTCAGACTTTACACACAACTGAAAGAATGTGTATGCAGACCAGACCACCTCCGAATGTGGTCTGAGCAATCAGATGTCAAGATGTATTGAGGATGCATTTGGTGGGTTCGGACCTGTACATAAAGCAACCTGGTCTCTTTCCGAAGTCGTCGAATAACTGCACTTGGTCAGTGATTTCCGGCGTCAGACACCAAGGAAAAAAGGTGCCTTTTTATGTTGGCATATGCAGCCAGTCAGTGTTATTGTTCAATGGCACCCAGCGACATCCCGGGGAAGCGTGGAGGGACAACAACCGAAGCTAAGGCGTCGGAAGTCCTAGTAGGGTGGTTGGGTCTAACAACGACCGACTTTGACCCGGGAGGCTGGTGTTCACTTCCCGAAAGATTGTAAAGTAAATCCTGTTCTTTTGTTGCCTAAACCCAACCATGTGCATGTGTTAGCAAAATGTAACCACATGCATTTGTTGTGGAAGGGCAAAAACAAACCTCAGTTTGTGGTGTTGTACTGATGTAGTGCATTTATTTTGATACCGACTGTATATAAACTGTACATTTCCTATGAGAACAAAGGTGTATATTGAAAACAATGCATGCAATGCATGTAATAGGCAAAACTTGACATGGCATCTCAGAACATCAATAACCAGCACACCCAGGGCACATTGCACATCATATCTCGACATGGAAAGTCGAACACCAAACATTGATTTGATAATGTCTGAGTGAGAATGTGTTGGTTTCAAAGAAATGGCCTCACTACAATGAAACAGCTGCTATGGGGGCTAACATCATCACACATGAATGTAATTGGGCTCATTAAAACCACAAGAGTTTCAGCTTTCCAGTCATACCCAATTTTTGCAATTGCAAGACTGTTTAGAGACCCCAGGATGCAGAAATATTCAAGCAGCATTGCCTAAATTGGCATTGGAACTAGTATGAAGTCGGCATATCTATAAAAGGGAGACTGGTGAGTACCTATAAAGCCCATTTTTATTCAGATGTCTTGAGGTGAGAGGTCATGGAACCTTTTGAAAATGACCATGCCAGTTTCCCCTTGCCAAAATGTAGCCTAACTTTGGAGTGCTATTAAACCCTCACTTCTAGTTTCCTATGATACTATTATCATCACTCTAAAAGACAGTAATGTCGTCTGGGAATGCTGGCGTCCCCACAGAGTGGAAAAGGTTAATGGTTACAGTATGAAGAACACCTTAAGTTTCTGTGTTACTTATTGCTTTCCTCTGGATCCCAGAAAGCCCAAGAATCCCTAATTTTTGATTCACGTAAGCAGTCAAACTACTACTGCCGATCACTGATCTAAGGCCATTATTTAGCCTTAAATATAACCATCTTTAAGTCATTCTGACAATCTCAGAACTGAAAATCTTCTCTAAAGAAAGAGGTGAATACAACTTAGACATGTGCCTTCAGCATACCTTTCAACTCCCTGTGGTACATCAAGATTAAAGGTGTTTCGACTTCAGAGATCAACTGTAAATTTGTTTCTTTCAAATCCGATGGGGATATATGACTAGCTGTATTTAGAGGTTTTGATCACAGAAGCTGACAACAGACAGCTGAAGGTTGCAAAGACTGCCTTTACTAGTCATGAGACGTTTGGTCTTAAATATGTATTGGTCCAATAAAAGCAAGTAGCACAAAAGATTTAGCGAGTCATGCAACAGGTAGTGTAACTAACCATTTCGCACACTTTCAGACACATCTAAGGGGACTTTGATGAACTTTGGTGCAGTTGTATTTTGAAATGAACTTTTCCCTCAGGCTCATTTCATTAATTTATTGAGTGGCCCAAGGGCTGCGTGCATAATTTCTCCAGTGGGCTGATATGATGAACCACGAATGCCAAAATATAAAAAGTACAAATCAAACCTGCAAATATACAACAAAGCCTGCAAAGTTTGCATATTGAACACCCTGTATCACCACTGGCCTTGTTAATGTCTTTATTCTTTGATTTTTAGGTTGCTGGAAATTAAAATTGAAATATTATTCCTTATTTTAAGGACAACATACAGACACAAAACTCAAGTATTTTTTACTGTATCAGTAAAAGATATTCCAAAGTAAAAGTC
>JAPZEB010000017.1:10008541-10022662 GCA_029783705.1 Chaetodon striatus
TTATATTGATTCCCCATTCATTATCCCAAGTTTGTTTTTTTTTTCTCACCAACTTCACAACCGTGTTTCATCAACGTTGCATTTTAATGAGATTTTTAAGCCACCTATTATAATTTTTTTAATCTTCCACCAAGTTGTTTTTACGTGGAATAAGCGTCCTCCAGATGACATCACTCAGAGAACAAATTCAGTTCATTAACCTTCGATAACTCCCACACCAAACTGCAGTTTTGCATTATCAAACAATTCCGCTTTGTTTTCCCACAAAGTGACACCTTAAATGCCTTTCAACCCTTTTTTTTTTGGATCAGAGGAAAACAAATGGTGCAGAAATAATATCGCTGTGCAGCTGCCAGTTACAATAACACATATTTAACACAAGTGCAAACATCTGTTAAGTAGGTTTTTATTTGCAGGATGAGGATCGGCAGCTTTTCAGACACAAAAATTCAACATGTTTTTAGAGGCGAGTCCCCTTTTGTTTTCATGCTAACAACTCTTTGCGTGGGCTGTGCTGATTTTATGTTGATCTTCGTCTCAGATTAATTAGCTGAATTGTAAATGAAACTGGTAGAAGATGAAGTTGCTGCCAGGATTAGTACGTGTGCGTTTTGTTCTCTGGTTGTTTTACAGCAAACAAGCCATGTTTGACAGTTTGATTGCACCAAGTCTTTGGTTGAAACCAATAATGGAAAATTTTGATTTGTTGCATTTGGATAGTCTAAATTCATGCCGCCTAATTACAAGCAAACCGAGGCTTGTAAACAAAAGTTACAATGCATGTCTCATACTTACGTGTTGGAGAGAATTTTATGCCTCCACAGTGGTGATAGTCTTGGCCAGAGGCATTAAGTTTTTGGCTTTTCTTTCCCATTCTCTTGAGCAAAATATCTCAATAAAACCTTTATGTAATTTCTTCTAATTTGGCACAAACGTCCATTTGCACTCAACAATGAACTAAACTGAGCATAGTGTTAGTTTAGGCAAGGCATGACGTCAGCTGATATCAAACAGCCCGATTAACTGATGAAGCAGCTGATTAATAGAGGGGAGTCAGCTGATGGTTCACATGATTCCTTTCCATGCAATCATTTGGCAAATCTCAATTAGAGTGCCCTACTTAAACTGCTTGCTGCCTTCTCTGTGAGCCAGTTTGCACCCCAGCTCCTCCTTTCTATGCTGTGTCTGACTTATCAGTGTCTCTTCTGTTTGTTATTGACGCTGCTCTGTTCTGTTCCCGGGTGGTCTTTGCCGCTTTCCATGTATGCACATGGAAGGGCAGAGAGGTGTGCTCTCTCTGCCTTAGGGCGTTTTACATAGGTGCATGGAAGAGGCTTTCTCTATAGGCCTGTGGAAAGGCAGAGAAGCCCCAAAACAGAGTCATACTGCCAAATATACTGCAAATGGTAGTAAAGTTTTCTTTGACTTTAAGTTTGGTGGTCAAACATCAAAGGTCAATGCCCCTTACTCTTAGTGTTATAACTAAGGAGTAAAACAGGAGACATTTGGTCAGATGCTGACTTTGTGACACTAATCTTTGGCGTCCACCCTGAAACTGTGCTGATTGTATAGATCTTCTGCTGTCAGGGGGGAAGATGGGTGTGAAGCACTTGTGTTTTCATGGACATGGGTGTAAACTAAAGGGTTTGCAAAGGCATACAACCGCAAGGCTGTAATTCTAGTTGGTAGCCAGTTGTTTTGTAACATTACAGGTGTGGGATGAGATGTATGAATGGGATGGATGAAAATGTAATTACAGTATCAATGACTTTAGATCTCATTTTTACTTGGTGTTGAAATGTGATCTGTATCAAGATACATTACCTGGATAATAACATCTACACAACAGTCTTTGTATTAACACCTGGCATAATGAATCATTCTCATTATCTCAGTTCTGCCCACGTAGTAATCGGATATCTTTATGCAAATGACCTTTGTCTATTGGTCTCACTTAATGCAACTTAGTAAGGAAGGGGTCTTCTGAATTGAAGGAAGAAGAGGAGTTAGAGAACCTTTCAATATGTGGGCGAGCTATTTTATTAATGAGAATATGGCTGAACAGTACAGATTGCATTTGCACCTGTTTGAGATCTCCAAGTCCAGATGTGGTGCAGTCGATCCTCATGCATCGTTAAGCATCCTAATGGCAATGCATTCTGCTTGCATAAACTAGGCAACAGTGCTTCTATCAGCAGTTACACTTGGGCATGTTTTAAATGTAAATATATATATATATATATGTTTTATAATACTAAGATACTATTTAGATATCATATGTTTTACTTGAAATTTACCTTTAACTTACTTTAAGTAGACTTGAAGTTAACTTAATTGTACCCACTAACAACATTGCAATGGATTTTTTATGCACAATATGCACCAGTATTGTGATTTCAATTCACTTGCGTCCTTCTGATACTTTCTTCGGAGAAATTTCTCCATGTGAGCATAATATGATCATCATACCAAATTACAGTTAAGTCGGGAACACTTTAGTCAAAGGAAACTTTATTTCCATTTGCAGTATTATATTTGGCAGTTTGCCTCTGTCCTGGGGCCTCTCTGCCTTTCCTTGAGCCTATGCAAAAAGCCTCTTCCATTGGCCTACACGGGAAGCAGAGAGACCACACCTTTCTGCCCTTCCACGTGCAAATGAGGAAAGCCTGAGGCAGAGAGAGCAAACCTCCCTGCCCTTCCAGGGGCAGCAGCAAAGATCTCCCAGGAACAGAACAGAGCAGCATCCAGGACAAACTGAAATGACATTGATAAGTCAGAAACAGCATGAAAAGGAGAAGCTGGGGTGGAGGCGGGTTGCAAAGCGGCTTGCAGAGGAACCGGCAACAGTAGGCAGGCCAGAGCAGTTTAAATGATGCGCCCTGAATGAGATTTGCTAATTGGTTGCATGGATAGGAATCATGTGATCTATCAGCTAACTCCCTTCTATCAATGAGCTGCTCCATCACTTGATTGGGCTGTTTGAGATCAGCTGATGGAGCTGGGATGTGAGCTGAACTTGACATTGTGACCTGTGTGAACTAATGCTATGTTTTTGTTACTGTCTTTTGTTGCCCTGAAACATGAGTTGCTGCCGGCTCACACCCCCATCTGTTCAGGTGGTGCACTTATTTGAGTGTCATTGTTCTCACCTGCCCGACTGAAACAAACTGAGGGAGCAAACGCTCCAGAGCTCCAATAAGCCGCTCCCAACATGCTTAATCATGCCCTGAGATTGAACAGAGCCGCAGCAGAGCACTTATAGTGGGAGCAGAAGTGCGGCGTAAGTGCAGGCTTGAGAAATGGACTGCGACGCCTGATAAACATGCTCGTGCCATAAAGCTGTCATTCCCTTGTCACTGCAAAAGCAAACGGAGAAAAGGCCGGGCCTGCTCTCCTTTTACTGAATGACAAGATGACAGGGACATGCTGCGTGTTCCTGACAGCGCTCAACATATACTCTTGATAAAGTCATCAAAGCCTCTGCTGTTTATCAATACTGCTGTTTGCAGGAGATTAGCAAGACATGCTGTATTTATATGTATGCTGTTTGCATTTGTGTGAGGCATGGACAGTTTTATACCACCACATTTAAGCACAAACATCATTATAATAGTATACTAGTTATCAGCATGGCTCAAAAACGTGGTATGTGAAAAAAGAGTCCTGGAACAAGTTCAGTTTTTCAATGAAATTTTTATCACTCTAGTCACCCAAGAGAGCACAAGCTTTCTCATTTTGTATTTACATGTCTGTCAAACCACTAACCTTAAAATCACAGCGATGAGGCACTTCTAATTTTGACTCAGCAGAAATTGGCCCGACAAGACAGACAATAGTGGGAGCTGGAGTACTTGACAGGGACTGAATAGTTTATTCACAAAAGGAAAAAGCGCTGTTATTCATAGATGGTACAGTTGTTTTTGATGTCGAAACACATTTTCTGTCTCGCCATTGTTTATATGGATTTAGCCGAGCATTTCTGAATCAGACAATAGTATTATGGTTTCACATCACTGTGTTCAGCTCCTTTGTGTTGTTACCAAAGCTGGGTCAAAATGTTATTTGAAATCCCCATGGGATTACCAACAGAAGTAGCATTTTCAGTGAGTGCTTACAGGCCACTTGCGAGGCCAATTTAATCCATTTGAAAATGTGAGCTTTCACCGTCTGTCTCAATAGGGAGTGATATTTCTTTTAGAATATAGTCAGATTTTAGTGATTCATCCTATTAACTCTCAGGGTCTACTGACCAACGAGCGTCTGATTGTGTTATGTTCTGCTCTGTGTTTGTGTCTGCAGTCCCTCCGGTGTTGTCGGTGTTCCAGCCATCCTTCAACGCCACGGCCGACTACCAGGAATCAGTCACCTTTACTTGCATCACCTCCGGATCTCCCGACCCTGTGGTCACATGGCACAGGTACTTCCTTAATACCCATCACTGCTCTCTGACATACAGCTCCGAGAGATATTGGACAGGAAAACATCAGGCTTTGAAAAACTGGAGGGCTCTCAAAGATGTAGACTGGCGATATAAACGAGTGGATTCACAAATATTACACCCATTCCAAAACCATGAGCATTAATCTGCTGCTGTAACAGCCTACTCTCCTCTGGGAAGACTTTCCATAAGATTTTGGACCCTGGCTGCAGGGATTTGCTCCCATTCAGCCACAAGAGCATTAGTGGGGTTGGGTGCTGATATTGGGTGATAAGCTCTTCATTGCATTGGCGTTCCAGTTCATCCCAGAGGAGTTGTTTGAGCCAAATGAGGGAAACCATTGCTCTACTGAGCTGGCTTTGCGCACAGGGGCACTGACGACTGCTGCATTTTACTAGTTATCAATTACTCCCAAAAAGCAATAAAGTAGTTGATTAATCATGGGAGATAGATGGTAGATGCTTAGATGCTAATTGCGATAGCAATTAATTATACTGATGTGTGATGGTGATACACAGCTTAGCATGAGAGAGTATAACATAGCACAGTTTGAAAAAAATGGTTGATGTCCCTAAAGCCATCTGTGAACACTGCAGCAAGTGGTCAAATATCCGTTCCATTAAAATGTAATAAAAGACTTCAATAAAAGTGATCGGACGTTTAGAGAAGTCTTTGGTTGTTGCCTCTCCACTGCGTTCACTCCGTTGACACTTCTCCTTGCTCACGTTGCCACTGTTAGTGCTAGCGATAAGCAGATGTTGCTTTCAATAGTTCTGTTGTGGTAGCCTTACATGGATTGCAGCTGGCTGTTTTATCTACTCTGATAAAGTATATCTACACTGTTGATTGTCGTTGAGCATTGGGAAATCTGTTTCTTTTGGTCTTTTCCTGTATGTCTGCTGTTTTAGTGCCCCACGCTGCACTATGTAAAGGCTCATTAAAACTCCCTTAAAGTATGAAAATACAGCATTTGAATCATTGTAAATGTCATTGCCCTCATACTTCCAGGTATCCTTTGTGTTGGCATAGATACAGCAAATAGATAGCACAAGTGGGCAGATAAAAGTTTCACACAACAAATGAGGTGACAGTGGAGGTCATAATGATGTACCTTTAAATGGAGGCAGCATTATAGATGGTGTGGACGGAGAATTCTTTTCACTATATTTACTTTAAATGACTATATATTATTAGGTATCGACAATGTGTTACGTTCTGCCATTATTTGAAAGTTGTCATCTCCTATGGTTGTACCTTACTTGAACTATGCTACACTGCCTCCAAGATCTCCAGTGGCATTGCTCTGTGTTGTTCGAAGCCATGAGCTTTCAGAAAATGAGCGCAGCGTACAGAAAGGAGGCTCCGTCCATCTCTGTATTTAGTGTTGAGCGTAAAAAAGTCCCTCAGTTCAAACATAAAAACTATGGCTTTATTACTACACGGTGCTAAACCCACAGATGAAAGATTAGTCTACAAGGATGCACAGTGTTGACGAGTAGTTTTGACAGTTGAGAAGTTTACCATTCTGTGAAACACTTACTGTCATGTTAAAACAGGAAAGGGCCTTCACACAATTGTATAAGTTATTAGACGGTATAAGGGGCTGAACCCAAACCATAAAAAACAGCTACAAACCAGAGGTCCACATACTTTTGACATTAAGTATATGAACTAGGGTTGAATATTTTCGTTATCTTTCATATTCAGGTACTCATTAAATTACTATTACACATCAAATTATTATAGAGTACTTGAGTTCTCGTATTTAGCCAATTTGACCATAAATTCGACCATATAACTCAAAAATTAGCAGACTTTCTGTTGCTGCTCATACATTTGGTTAGATGCAGCACCGAAGGACCATCTCCGGAGCCGCTCTCTTCCCCGTCATATCAACTTCTGCTCAGTTAACATGAGCTAACACAGCAGCAGCGGCTAACATCCAAAACCAAGCTGTTAAAAGGTCCTGACGAACTTAAACCAACACCAAAATGACCGAAATCACAGAAACTCTAAAAACTGTATATATAAAAGTAATGTCCACATGTGGGACTGGGTGGTGATTATGACTTTATTTAGAACAAGTACTGATATACCCGAATACCCAAGGACTCAACCACTTAATTTAAGCTTACCTGACCTGCTTCAGATAACACAACATATATGCTTATTTGTGATTATGTGATTATGCACCTATAATCATTACAAATGTACTCATCTTTATTTGTACCCATATATGTGTCCATATCCCCTTGAGAAAAAGCCTACATATACATGGTTTTAAATTTTTGGTTCCAAATCAAGCAGATATTCTTTCACAGTCCTAACGGAGGAATTTATAGTCCGCCCTCACACATTGCTCTAAGCAACCACACAATAGTATCACATGCCACGTAGCGCCAGTGTGAAAATTTGCACCTGAAGAGCATTTGACTCCCCACTATCCACTCTCCAGCTCGACATCCAGTAATTAGCTTGCACCCACTCAGCAGGCAATGGTAACGAGCTGTTTGCACCTGAGCATCTATTGATAACACTTTATTGGCATTCCAGTGAAGTTCATGCAGTTTTTTTTTCCTATACTGCACTTGTTTTTTTCTTCCAGTTAATTCCTCTTAATGGACCATAGCAGTGTTGCTGTATGTTTTAGCCCATTTAGTACAAATCAATTATACCTTGCATAGCTGCTGACTGTTTTCCTAAAGCATACTGTAGTGTTTTCGATTTTTGAATGTGCACTTCCTACCTTCTGGGCAGCTATTAATTTCACTACAGTGCTAAAATCAACCTGCATTGAAAGATTCTTGAAGTAATCCATCACATTGAAGAGCATGTCTATTGTAGTTTTTTCTCTTTATTTCAAAGTTACATTATTGTTGCATGATAATGCAGGGTAGAAATCATTTTTGAAATGACACAACAATGATGTGGCTTTGACAGGAGACATCCCACACTGTTTTAACTGTGATGCATCACCAACCTCGGGCAGGTGTCTGTGAGTTGTTTTTCATGCTGTGCTGAAATGAATGGAAGTCAATGGCTGCCCTGAAGGAACTGTATGAAAACACACATGCAAAAACCTGCATTGAAAAAAATGCTTGTAGGATTTGCAGTGATGAAGCTAAAGGCCTTTGCATACAAAGATCATGTTCTATGTGTGTTTTTTTATTACGTCTGATAAAAAACGTTACACACAGAAACCTTTCACACCAACACAATTCTCACTCTGACCTCGTCACATATGTCGACTAAGGTTATGTTATTTTCACGTCAAGATATGATGGGCAAGGTACGCTGGGTGTGTTGGTTGTTGACGCTCTGGGGCACCGTGTCAACTTTTGACTGTTACATGCATTGTCTTCTTTCAATATACACTTCAGTTTTCACAGGAAATGTGCTGCTTGCAGACAGTCTCTACAGTCTTTCAAAATAAATGCCCTATGTTGGTACAACAATGCAAATGGATACACACGTGGTTAGCTTTAGGCAAGAAAAGCATGTGGTTGGGTTTAGGTAAAAATAACATCACAATCTTGCAGGAAGTGAACACCAGCCTCCCTCCCGGATAAAAGTAGGTGGTTGTTGGACCCTCCCTCCTGCACTACTCAGACTCCTGCTGCCTTAACTTTTGTTATTGTCCCACCCCATTTCCCTCTGATGGGCTTGGTTAAGCAATAATGACGATTGGCCAGGTATCATGCCAATGTGAAAAGATGTCAGATTAATGCACTTTCCCCCACTTGCTCTCTGCTTGTACATACCAACTCCCGTCGAGGCTCTTTTTCTTTGCTCCTACGGCAGCTCGACTCCTCTCCTCAGCATTGATGAATAACATGTTTAACAAAGAATGGATGAGGAGGGACTCGTTGAGGTCAAGAAATATCCCGAAGCTAACAGGCCCACAGCCCCTTAATTATAAAGACAGTGGCCTGAAAGATAACACCTGGTGAGTCATAGCTCTGGAGATCGGCCCTTCAGGTGAGAAATCAAGTTTAATTAGGGGCTCTTCACACATAATTTTAAGCTCATTCAAAGGTGAAGGAAGAACAGATCTTTCAGTAAAAGTAGTATTAATTATGCATGGTCGTCTCTTGACGAGCTGCAGCGCGATGCATCCATTGTGCGCTAGGGGCGGCACCCTTCAGCTAAAGAGCATGTCCAAGCCTTCTTTGATTAGCCTTGTACAAAACAGGGTAGTCTGACATCACAAATTCGCAGAAGTCCTGATGGCTCATTTAAAGGCACAGTCTTGAATACAGATTGAATTTCTCTGTGGATGTACTGTTTTGATGCTTTCACAGCATTTATACAGCACCTATACCTGCCTCCTGCCTTTATATAAACAAATCCACGGACATTGGACTTTTAATGACAGACTAACATTTCAGAGTTATTGTGTAATACTATTGACACAACATGAGGTCCAACCTGGCCTAACAGCGAAGTCATCAAAATGCGGTGCATTTACAACGTCAGTTTATGGCTGCGACGCTGTTATAGGATGATAAAAAGATGCCTTCTATTGTTTTAAAGGGCTGGAATATGTGTCTGGCTGGAGAAAACACTGAATTTGTTTTTAAAAAAAAAGCCTATTAAGTATGTATGATTTTTAAAAATACTTAAAAATATGTAATCTGAGTTTTAAGATTACTCAGATTACTTAGGATAGAAAAGGGGTCTGTTAAGGAAAAAAGTTAGGAACCACTGCTCTATGTAACACACTGACTATGGATAAGTTCCCCACACAACTCCACTTCAAAAGACCCGAACTATACCTTTAAAGCTTTGTCTTGAACACACAGCTCACTGCACTACTTTCAACATTTCTTTAAAACATCTATTCAGAATTCAGCCATACCTAAGGTGATGGGGGCGTCTGTTTCCAGCGGCGCCCACAGGGGCTTGGATATGGTTTGGCGCTCTACGGAGGATGACCTGCTTCCTTCACTTGTTCTAGACTCAACTGGCTTAAGACCAGTTGGGGACGAGGAGAGGGGAGAGATCTGTGACTCTTTCGGTCTGGCTGGAGATCCCTGATGATCCATCTTTTCAGGAGTTGTCACGACTCTACTCTTTGCTTTAAAGGAGTCACTCCTGTCCTCTGGTGCTGAAGGTGTCCTGGACTCCTGCTGGGGTGCTTTTTTGAGAGGGCTCGGCCCAGGAACAGGAGAGTCTTCTTTCAGGTCAGGAAGGGAGTCGCCTCTCTCCTGGATGAGCTGGTAGAGGAGTTCAATGGGAGCTCCGCTGCTTTCTGACAACGTTACACCGAGCTGTCGTAGATGGAGGCGGGCGTGGCTGGAGAGCCCTCGTCTTGTCTCAAAGTACGTTCCACAGACCTCACATATGACGGGCTGCGTGTTGGCTGTGGGGAAGTTCAGAGAGTACTTTGTCATCACAAGTTAAAAGGGAGAACTTAAGTCAGTGTTGCTAGTCAAGACAAAGAACAAGCCTGAAGCTTGTATAGTAATGAGCTAATTAAGATCTTGCCATGTGACAACAGACATGACAACCTTTACTTAGGTCAAAATTATATAGCGTCAAGAACAGAAATTAACACAAATACAGGAAGGCACCACTCTTACTTTTTCTCTCTTAAACTCAGGTTATCTGCTGATACAGGGTCTTACTTTTCCCTCAATTTAAAATCTGCTGCACATCACACTGAGATCACTGGGGATGAACAATAATGGATTTTTTTTTTGCAGATATCCAATATGCCGATATAAATGATACCAATATCATATATTCACTTTTGTCCCCACCTAATTTTAGTGTTCATCAAGTCTCTTATGTGGTGGAATTGACATCATATTATGCATGCATACTCTAAACATGATGGCCCACCAGTAGATGAAGACATAAAATACAACACTTTTCTATATATGTAATATTCACTCATTGTGCAAAATAAGAAAGAGCATGTTGGCCAATTCTAATGGTTCACAAAGCCAATATTGGCCGATACAGATGATGTGCCAGTATTACCATACATCCCTAGTATGTATAAAATGTAATTATTATTCAGTTCATTTTTAATTACTATCATTTATGTAAATACTATTTATAACAGTGTCCACTACCTGGTGAATCCATGGCTGCTGATAATGTTGTGGGTTTCTTTTGTGGGATGAGGAAGTTGACAATCTGCAAAACCTGTGTACAGGAATGGAGGAGGATTGTATGAATAAAGGTATACGCTGAAAATATACATTAAGTAATGTTAATTAATGTAAAAATTAATGCATGAATGAAATTAATTAATGAAATAATGCAACTTCCCTGCATTGCCCTAACTCTGACCTGTTGCTCTGTCAGACAGCTAATATTAAAATATCGTGACATGATCGTAACATCGCGGCAACTTCTTGTTGCCCGTTAAGAAACATTTTAACTGTGGTTCACAACATGTTATTATCAGAGAAACGTCTCCTTTTGGTTACTGCTGCACTTACTACATGAATTAATAGTACTGTTCACAATAAGCATGTCCTAAAGCGACACTAAACAGACTAATCATAAAACTGTACCTGGCTAAATCATCTTGTACCGTCTCAGTTGAAGCTATAAAAGCTAACTTAGGATACCTCTGTTGCGCCCTTTGTTTTGCTCTGGAACCATGCTAACGTTAGCTGCATGCTAGCTCAAGTTAAATGTAATTTAAGCTTAACAGCGACAAGCTACACATCCTAAACTCTGTACTAGAGGCCAAACAACAATTATCAATCACAGATAGGAGTTAACTCACCTAAAAGCTTGAATAGTCTGCCTCAGTACAGCAGTTTAGGGCACTGACGAGATTAGCGGAAGTGGTGCTCACATTCCCGGTGATGAATGTTTTCAAAATAAAAGCCCTAATGTTGTATTAACAGAGCTTCAGGTGAGCAAAGCTGCCCTCTAGTGACAAAGAGAGGCAGGTGGTCCCAACCCTTTTCTTTAAATGACCCCCTCTCTATCACTGAGTAAACTGACGACTCCTGACTAAGTGACATATTTTATAGATATGATATATATTATAGTCAGTGCATAACAATGACAATACAGGAAAACTAATAAACTGTACAATTAACCAAATAGTAAAATAAAATAACTGCATAACTGATCTGTATAGAGAGAGCGTTTTAGATGAATTTTGAGCAGATAATTTCTAGATAACATTGATCATAAATAATTTATCCTGATATTTGTGGGAGCTGTTTTCTATGATTCTCTGTCTGTGTTTGTATTATTTTTAACAATCTTACATACTAGCTGCGTACTTTTCTAATTCAGGACAAGGCTGTTTAGCAGATAGTACCTTTATCCTGTGAGATGTTCTTGCAAGTTTATATACTGAATAATAATCCATGCTTTAAAAACAATGATGTCATTGAGTTTTGATGATGAGATCAAGGCCCACTGTATACTTAAAAAAAAAAGTTTTCTTATGCCCCCTCAAATCTAGAAGGCCTCATGACCCCCGGTGAAGCTTTGACAACAACTAAAGGAGGTTGGGCCCCCAGGATGGCAGCCACTGCACTAAATATAATGCATTATTTATTTTTCAGTGACTAGTAACTATTGTCTGTCTTAAAAGTCACCCATTTAATATTACTAGTATGCAAACAAAGACTTGCTTTTAACTAGGCCCTGTTTATTTTATATAAAAGCAATCATATAACATGTCTTAGTTTTTTAGTGCTTTTTAGGATGTGACGTTTATTACAACTGATTTATCTGACATTTAAATGGAGGTTTAAACTTAAACTAGTCAACTAAGTTAAGAAAACGCTAAAAAAAAAACAATAAAAACTGAGCACAATTGAATATATGAGGTAAACATTGTCTAAAAAATACGGCGAAACAACATTTACTGAAAAAAAATCATCAAAAAACGTGCATGATTATGAAAACAGTATTTCGTTGAGTTAGTTAGTGAGCATGAAAAAATAAGATTAACCTGCTAGTATTTCTGGTAGTGATGTTTAATCGACTAGTCAACTAATCGTGCACATCCCTTGTAAAGAGGCTTACTGTTTATAAGTTCTGTGTATTTCAAATACGTCAACATATCTGAAACATTCAGTTCAATTCAATTCAAAGAGCTTTAGTTATCCCAAAGGATATTCTTGAGCCAGAATATACTTCAAGTACAGTAACACAAATAACAGTAACAACGATTATTGTTCACTCAAAAAAAACAAAAAACAAAATGAATGTTCATAAAACCAGTAGCAACCAGAACAACCAGTAGGTCAGGCTCACACACTGAAAGTCTAACAATAAGTTACACAAATTACATTTATTTATGCGTGCCCACAAAGAGATGCAGGTACACGCTACAATTCTTTACTTTGAAAGAAGTTATTTTCACTTCCGGAGTCCACAGCAGGCCCCGCCCACTCCTTGCTCTTAGCCGTCCCTCCCACAGACTGAAGGTCCCTCCTTTTGAGTGCTCTCCTCCTGCCAGCAGCGGACCCCTACTCTGCAAACTTCTCCTCGTCTTTACGTGCAGTCAGGTGAGTGTGAACTTTTTTTATTTGACCGACTCTTCGCTGTCAGACGTTCACATCATGTCAGCGCAGCTCGGGCAGAGCAGAAACAGTCTGGTCTGAAACAGAGAGACGACAAAGAAACCGGCTTACTGCATCAAGCTAACGTTAAGCTAGCCAGGCAGTGCGGGTCAGTTGCTTCCCTCCTCCTTAAGTGTTTGGGCCTGTTTCTGGCTCTTTCTTTGTCCCTGTGCTGCAGGCTGGCACACACACTGCTCAGTGCCCACCACGCTTTGTTCAACGTTGCTGCCACCTCACATGACAAATTGCAAAGCTTTGACCCCGCAGCGCTGAACTTTGACCAAGCAATGACTGCAAATGGCGCATTTAAATGAACAAAGACGGCTAAGCATTGTTCGCTTTTGTCCGGTTTTTAATCATGAGAAGTGCAGTCAAATAAGTATGTGCACACCGTATGTACTGTACCACCAAACTGTAGCTAGAATACAAAGAAAGAATAGGAATAATCACCACATGGCTGCTGTGAAGGCCTGGTTGAATCAATGCTGTGTTTAGTTTTCTTAATTAACTGTCCTGCATTTTTATATAACTGCAAAGTTCAGAGCTTAATTAACAAAAACACATGTACACCCATCATATAAAACATGTACATAACCAACTGTGTATATATCCAATAAGTATCCCCGTCGGTTTGTAACTGTCATGGTTATGTAACCCACTTAACATGCTATTGTTCTCTGCGGGCTGAACATGACTTTCATGTGACTTTAAATCAGGATCAGGAAGCATCAGGAATTTTCTCTTGACTATATTTTCTATCTCTCCTCAGTCATTTGCCACCACCACCACCATGTCTGCTGGAAACGCTAAGATTGGCATGCCTGCCCCGGCCTTTAAAGCCACAGCTGTAGTTGATGGACAGTTCAAGGAAATCCAGCTGTCAGACTACCAAGGTAACTTTCACATTGACAGTGCACACCACCAGTAGCAGAAGTATTTGCGAGTGCTACTGTCTCTGAGGAATTTCTTTATTTGCTTTTGTTTTCATTTTCTTTTCATGTCATATCTAATGTTGGTTGAGCAGGATCAACTTGTTTCCTTTTTCCCTCTGTGCTCTTCAGGGAAGTATGTCGTCTTCTTCTTCTACCCTCTGGACTTCACATTTGTGTGTCCCACCGAGATCATAGCTTTCAG
>JAPZEB010000017.1:10057866-10070359 GCA_029783705.1 Chaetodon striatus
AGACAAACACTTGTCTTTATCTGGACACATTTTCCCCACAAATACAACATGCTAATGTTTTTAGCACAAGCCTATGGTATTTGACAATATATAAATTAGCCCAGCGGCTAGCAGACTTTTACTCTACTCATATGAAGCCAGAAACAACAGCAACATTTAACAAAGGTAACAATACAGAATTCAGCTCCATTATAACTCACAAGGTTCACCAACAAAACAACCGTCTTATACTAAACACGTTTTCCAAACAAATACAACACTCTTACAGTACGTTATTAGCACAAGCCTATGGCGATGTACATTGTATAAATTAGCCTAGCAGGAAGCTGAGATTTCCTATACCCATATAAAACCAGGCTAAATCACACACAAGACATAAAATGCTATTTTTGTGGAGTCTTTATTGTCTTCACAATTTATTGTTTCTCATTTTTGAAATAAAAGTAAATATGGCTATTCTCTGAGATTTAAGTGGGAAATTATGTCAGCCACATTGGTTATTTACGCCTGGGTGTAAATAACATTATTGGCTTGGGAAACCTGGGTTCGATAATAGCATCTGCCTTAGTATTATGTATGTACTTTTTAAAATGTATACTGCAGCTCTGAAATAATTCAAATGCTTTGATTATTTCCTCTTCCCAGATGTACCATCAAATCCATACTCGGTGCGTCTCTCAGCTGTTTCCCAACGCTTGGCAACCGTCACCTTCATGAAGCCCGACTCGCATGGCGGCGTCCCCATTAGCTACTACCTTGTTCAATACAAGGAGGTCGGCTCACAGGACTGGAGGGACGTCAAGTCACACAGCATCCAGAGTGAGTGGGAATTATTTTCATTTAATGACCTTAACAGTGACAGAAAAAGGTTTTCACATCATTTTTTTTCCTTTACAGATAATTGCTTTATTATGCACTTGTAGTGTGACACGTAAGGAACATCAGTGTGCTGTGAGGTGGGCCTCATTATGCACAACACGTTCTTATTGTGAAGACGGCTAAAAGCCCTCTTAAACACATGTCTATTTCCATCTCCGTTTCCTGACTGAGGCAAGTTGAATGTGTCAGATCAATAAGGAAGCTTTCACATGCTCAGCTTGGTTCAAAGACAGAGCCGATTTCCATTAGGTTTGTTAAAAAGGACCTATCATGGTCATTTTCAGGATTTGGTTTCCTACAAGAACAGCTATACATGCTTCAACATTCAAAAACCACTTTATTTCCCCGTACCGTCGATGCTGGAACACCTGTATTCACCCTTTCTGTGAGACGCCTCTTTTTAGCGTCACTTTGTACTATGAAAAATCACCAATAAAAAGCTTTCAAAATCAAAATCTTCACAACAAGACAGGTTCCAGCAGGAATTTGATCTGAAATCAGAGAGAAATTTACAACATCGGCAACCAAGATTAAATGTTTCCCTGACGTTAGCATGTAGCTATATGTAGCAGTGTACTTGCAGCCCCAGAAAGACCCTGAAGGGGTATCTAGTAGCACTTTTTTAACACTATATGTTTCTATTTTTTCCATCAACATGACCAAATAAAAAGTTGTCAACACTTTCTCCTTATTGTCGAGATATTCCGGGAATAGGTGTTTTCATTGCTATAAGGTGGAGACACTGTCACACATCTTGTAAAATAGAGCAACACTGCAATGTCCAATCCAAATGAAGATCTGCTGGACAACAGAAAAAGATATTGTTTACAGAGAGGAAAATGTTTACAGAGAGGAAAATGCCGACACCAACAGAAAAGTTTTACGTTTGCATAAGCCATGGAGATGTTGGCGAACTCAGACTCTGACAATTCCCGTTTTGATCAACGTTCTGAATCTAATGTGGGGGAAGAAGCAAACGAGTTTGGCGGCACAAAATGGGATCTCCATGACGGTGACAGTGACCACTGATGAGACGACCACAGAGAGCGTGTTCTGCTGTACCTCAAAGAGAATATTATTCTCATTATTAGCATCATTATTTTTATCTATACAATTCAACTTGGCGTGAGGAAATAAGAAGAAAACCTAAAATGTAAATGTGAAATTGATTTTGTGCTTAAACATGAGTTTTTCTCAGCTTTTTTTCCGAAATGTTTTTTTTTTTGTTTGTTTTTTCAAGTGTTGATAAAAAAGGAATGGGACACGATAGAATAAAAGGGGTTTTCATGTATATTTTGATGAATTTACTGTTTATATATTCATATAACAAATAATTCTGTGGGTCTTGAAAGATTAGTGAATATCTTCAAAAATGCTGTTGGTGGCTGGCAACTTAAAGATACAATTTTGGCAGGAAAAGTGTGAACAACATAGGCAACCACGACTACATGTTTCCCTGATGTTAGCATGTAGCTACATGTAGCAATGTACTTACAGCTCCAGAATGACGAAAAAGACTATGACGCTACTTTCCAACGCTATATCTGTTTATGTTTTCCATCAACATGAACTAATAAAAACTTATCAGATAACAAAGTAAAGACTTTACAAATCAATCTACGTTGATTTACGTTTTCATATAAATATAATGGAACTTAGTTTTCACTGGAGCTACTTTCTTTTGAAGAAAAAGTTAATATGAAATTGTTAGTTAAAATTTTGATGTTTACTGTGATGGATCAAACAAATCAAACAAATTTCAACAGTGTGCTAATTAATTTGATGACCATGTTGAATTCAATGGAAACCAATGGCTGCTTTAACAAGTAGGAAAAAAATAAAACATGACATTGAACTCCAATGGTCGGAAAACAGTTGGTAATTAATAAAATACTTAGAATTTGTAGTTAAGGGCTTAAACTTGCAAAAATCCTGGTATATTTCTTTCTATAATTTCAGGTTTTCTTGTTAAATGTTTGTAAAAAAAAAAACAAAAAAAAAACACAAACACAATTCATGGTAAGCTGTTTTTCATTCATAATAGACAGTATTTTTTTTTTTTTAATTTAACCTTCATGAAACTAAGAAGACCCACTGAGATTGAAAATATCTTTTAAAAAAGTGACCTGGCCAACTTAGCACGTCTCCATCTCCACATTCTTTTCATCGATTGATACAAGTGTTTCTAATTTTAGATCTTTTTGAAGATTGTTCCATGTCCAAGGTGCAGAAAGAAAGTAGTAAAGAAACGTATGTAAAAGCAAAGCCTTGCCATTATGCTGTGTTTAGAAGTGTTTTTGTTACATGAATTTAATTTCTTCCATTCATATTGGAAATTATGAGTTTAAAGACCCCTCAGTGATCAAACCCTGTCATAAACATTTGAGACATATTTAGTTTTTTTATTCAGTCCAAAACTTCTGCTTACCAGACCATCCCAACCACCACACACCGAACACCACACACGGGCAGAAGCCGTATCACATCATCTGCCATGCGATCCTTCAAAGCCTCAGCCCTGAGATGTTGTTGCGTCTTGACGGACCTCAAACACCTCGTGGGGGAGAGTGCCAGAACCCAACTGAGCTGAAAGAGCGCACGCCTTCTCCTCCTATGCTTTACGACTTCAAATTGATTTCTGAGCCTGTTGGTGGAGAGTACACCATGAGGTGAAGGATGGATGGATGGCTGGGAAATGGAAGCCAGAGGACTAATGGTCGGGTGATAAGCAGGTCTGACAAACCTGAAGGGCTTACAGCTAATACCCTTCATTTCAGAGTCAATTACAATATGTAGATGTGGTGAGGCGAATACTAAACCACAGGTCAGAAATATCAGGAGCAGAACTGGATAAATAAAGTCGTAAATTTCCTGCCTAGTTAGATAAATTTAGCTCTTTACTCAAAATTATGAATAAAATATTAAACAAAGTGGACTAATTACAAACCAGTAAGTGGCATCATAGAATCATAGAGGCCACTTCAGATATTATCAGCAGAGGATCCTTCCACCATAAACTCTCCAATATAATGAGATGCCTGGACTTGTTTCGTTTGAATGCTTCTGCCCAAATTGAAATGTCTGCTTATAGCCTGGGAAGTAACCTAGCACCGCTGCAAATTGAAGAATTTGTTTTGAGTTCCAGGACTAAAGAACTGCAAAAGCACCTATTACCATTCAAGTATTTAATTTGTGCAGACTGACAAAAACAACAACTTTCACTCAAGCTCATTACGCTGCCGACTCTCAGCTGCCTTTTCTGAATAGTGAAGGTTATGTAAATAGACTCTAGTGACTGTAGAATTTAAATAGGAATCTGTAATGTGGTCTGATAATGAGATCTGGTGTTTCCTTCAATGGTCGATGTAAATTACAACATGAATGTAACAGTACTGGTTTATTGGCAACATAGCAATATTCTTTATGATAATGTTCTCTGATCTCAGGAGATTCACAAAGACTTGTTTAATTTTGGCATCGGTAAACATCTTTCTTATTTGCTGCCAATTACAGTAGTTGATTATAAATATATGTTTGCAATGTAAAGACTATCTTGCACTGCCTTGATAATAATATTCTCATGCTAGTTATTATTAGTCTTTTAGTGGAGCGCTGCTGCTCCTTTATTTAAATTATGTCATAGCAATACAGCTAAAGCTTCTATACAGTGAGACTGGCAACAATTGAGCACAGATCTTTTGTTGTCAACAAGTCTAAAACAAACACTAACAGGCAGAAGGTCTACTTGGATCATAGACTATATTACAGTAGACGATGTAGCCACCTTGATGTCACCCATTGGTTTGTGAACTACTGTTTTGAATAATTTTAATCAAGTGGGACGTTGGGTTCTCACAGGGCCTCTCCAAAACCGGACCCTACCCATTCCCACTCCATCGTGGAGTGTAACTCTGTTTGTAGTCACCTTCACAGCTGAATAAACTACTCTTCATCAAGGTGTAGGGGTTAAACACCGCGGCAAGCTTTGGGACAAACTTCACTCTTTGCAAACTTTACTCTTCACACGATGTATTTTTCTCTTAGAAAAAAATGTTATGTGGACACTGACCCCGGGACACTTACGATTTGGCTTCACTTTTCAGACCCGGAGGCTATGTCCACTTCTTTTTCACCGTCTGTGGGTTAGAAATACATTTAGCACAGCACTGAGATACAGAATGCAGGGAAAAGTATGTGGACACTCTAACATTACATTATTATGTGATTGTTGACCCTCTGATTCCAAAACCATGAGAATTTCAGTTTCCATCATCCTCTACGATCAACCTCTATAATCCTATTTAATTTTTATTTCTTCTTAATTTTTAAAATTCAAATTATATTTACATTTTTAATGCTTAGACTTTTCCTGTTTTTGACATTTACTATGTACCAAAACTTGCCATACACAGGGTTGTGCGTTGCCAATTCCACCATCAGCATGTGGTTATTTTATGTACTGTCCACTAGAGGGCATTCCAACATTACCAATTAACATGAGGAATTACCAATAAGCGATTGCTTTCTTGCTAAGTAAAAAATTAAGCTCAGGCACAAAATAAATAACATTGACGGGGCAGCTTTGGTGAAAATTTTCATTTCAGTGGGCACATTTCTTTCTGCTACATTTCTGATATTGTAAGGTCAGGTCAGGGGTAGGCTACCTGTGGCTCCAGAGCCCCATGTTGCTCATTGGCCCCTCTTCAATGGCTCTCCATGACTTCAGAATAGTTCTATGAAAATTAATAATGTTAGCTTTTAAGATCTTGATTTTTATTCGTCACCGTTGAAGGCTGAAAGTGATTTGTAAATTCTCCAGCTGTAAAAGTGCGTAGCCTAAACACTGAACAAAAAATGTTAGAACATTTCATCAACTAAAATGTGCTTCGTCGGTCTACAGCCTGGTGCCTTTACCTCTAAATTTTGCCAAACCTCAATAGCAATGGATGGTCTTGAGTCCCCCTAGCTAAGCTTGCTATGAATTCTAAATCCAAAAAAGGGAAGAAAAAAAAAGACTTTGCTTTGGTTCATTTGCTTTCACCACCAATATTACAAGGTTAAAGAACCAAATAGTTATAAAAAGCCCACATCAGAGCAGCTTCATTGTGTTAAAACATGCAAATGGATGCTCATTAAGAGTTAATAGGCTGTGCTACCAACATGATAGGGCTCAAATGTGTGTTTTGCGGCACCAGGCATTCTATTTTTCTTTTGTTATGGCCAAAAATTGGTCTTTTGATAATAAAGGTTGCAGACTCCTGGGTTGGAGGCTAATGTTAGCACATTGTACGGGATATTGTGATTCAGAAAACCTTGTAGTTCATCAGAAACGTCAAAAACATTTCCTTTTTTTTCGTGCCGATCAAACCCCCGGGAACAGCACCAGGCTTTGAAGCCAATTTTAGCTGGAAGACCGTGGAATTACATCGTCCAGGTCCATCATGTGTTGCCATGGGGCTTAAAAAGACTTTAATGTTTTACTATAGACTTTCAAGCCTTCGAAACGGCAAATTTCACTATCTTTTGGTGCGATAAAATATGAAAGCTCAGAAGGGCCACACAATTCAATCATTTAAAGCTTTTTTTGGCTTCATGCGCCACTGATCACCTTTATGGAGATGAACAGGGCCCCACCTCCAACGCTGTTTCCAGTCCTCTTAATACATCCATGATGTGGATAGGCCAAGACAAGAAGGGCAAGATTTGGCGAGATCGTTAACCAACCAAATTAAAAAAACAAAAAAACAAAGCAAATTCAAATTAGTAATTTCAGCATTCTATTCGTTTTATTTTTTCTTGTTATTCAGTCTTAAAGGTTAGAGTGAGGTTGAGTTCAGGCCAACTGGGAAAACCATTTCTTTTTCTTTTCATCTAACCAGCACATTGTTGGTGTTTGTTCTTTTTCTCTTCCCCTCTGCAATATTGTTGCTGTCTCTTGAAACCGTGAAAAACTAATGATCCACTCTGGTATCTTCATGATTGATGGTAGCTTTATATTTCCCGGTGACACGAACTCTGGTCTTTTCTCTCTCTAGCAACGGTGGTGCTGACAGGGCTGGAGCCCAACACGACGTACGAGGTCCGAGTGGCAGCTGTCAACGGGAAGGGTCAGGGAGAGTTCAGCCACACGGAGACCTTCCAGACTTTACCCATCCGTGAGTCCGTTTCCTCTGTTCTTCCCAGCACGCTGCTCATTTCCCGACACATTCTTCAAAATAAGAGCTTCTCATCTCGTTAAGATCGAACCCAAAAGGCATCTTCAGGACTATTCTAACAGCCATTTCTATACGTATCCACTCATAATCACTTTTATTCATCACTACAATGGCTTTATAGCAATTAGAATTGCTAATTATTGGCACATCCCAACATTTAAGAGATGTTGATGTGCAGGAGATGATCAAGTGCAAACCCCAGAGTAAGGAAATGTTCCACAAAAGGGTTCCACAAACTCAGATAAAACAGCTATGAAGATTTATTTGGATTAATATGAGAAACATGGTCCTGATTGCAGAGGCAGAAATAAATAAATATGAGATAGGAATGCAAACATGCTGCAAAATATATTCAAAGCATCAGCACCTTAGTGAAATGAGTCCTATTTGCCATCTTATGAAACTCCGGTGTGCTTATATGTGAAATAGTTACAACCTCCTCATATTTCAGTGATATGAATCCAGATTATTGGAGCTTGGAATAGATCCTGTCAAATTTGTGCCTTGATGTAAAACATTAAAAATTATATACTGCAGGGGTTTTATGATAAGCATTTTATTTATTCTGGCAATCTGGCACAGCAGGATTGTAGTAAATCTCGGCGAGGCTGTAGAAAAAGTATTTCCACCGTTAATATTATACAGCAGTGCAGCTACTGAGAATAAATGTAAGAAAGAAGACCCAATTAGCAAAATACAGTGAATAATAAGAACCCCCAGTCAACATTAGTTATAGCCAGGCAGTGGGAGTTGCCTCGTAATATGAATTTAATTCAGCTTTAAACCTTCTCTCTCCTTGTACTGCATCCTTATCTCATATCTCACATTGCCACCTGCTCCCCTCCTTGGGAATGCACACACAGGCAGAGAAAAAACACACAAAGACATATTGTTTCGCATCTCCACTGAAGCCTCCTCCTTGTGTCTCCCTCAGGAGAGCCGAGTCCACCGGCGGTCCACGGGCAAAGAGGAATGGGCCACACCTACAGGCTGGGTCTGGTCAAGCAGGACGACGGAGGGATGCCAATCGTGGAGTACATAGTCAAGTACAAGACTGTGAGTAATTAAGAGTGTTTATAGTCAGACTGGGCTACTTTGATCAGATCTGTCACCGGAATAAAATGCTGACATTGAGCATGTCTGCAAACCACAGATCCGTTACATTTGTACGTTTCAAACCTGTAAATGTACACATATATGAGCTGACTTTGTCATAGTGGGGTTGAGGGCATGCTGGATAGCAGGACAACAGTCTTGTACATGCTTATACTTCACAAGAGCTAGCTCAAAGTTCAGTTCACACAGATTCAAATGAACTAGATCATAGTTTAGAATTTGAAGTTTACAGTCCCCAAACTTAACTTGTTCACGTTCATTTCCTCGTTTTGTTTATGTTCATTTCCAGGTTCATACTTGTGTTTTGAGTTGTCTTCTAGAACATGTTTACACTTTAACAATCTGGTCTTCCTCCAAAGTCGTCAGTGACTTCTGGAGTCAGACATTGATGAAAAATGCAGACATGAAAGCACGGCATTGGGAAGTCTTTTTTGGCTTCATGCACCATAAACAACTTTCATAGTAAGGAACGGGGCCTCAAATTGAACCCGGTCTCACTCCAAAGTCATCGAAAGCCAGCGCTTTGTTAGTGACTTCTGGAGTCAGATACCAATGAAAAAGCCGTCCTTTCACATAGCCATGATAGGCAGCCAGTCATCACTTTTGTTTTACGGCGCCTTGCGGCATCAGGGTAAAACATGACAGGACAGCGATGAAAGTTAAGGTGGCAGAGGTCCAAGTACGGTGGGCAGCAGGGGTACTTCCACCCAGGAGGCTGGTGTTCGCTTCCCATATGATTGTAAAGACAAACCCTGTTCTTTTTTCCTAAACCCAACCATGTGCGTACCAAGATGTCAGTAACCTATGCACCCACGGTACCTTGCACATCGTATGCAAGATACCTTTGGTGTAAAGTCCATGACCAAATGTCAAAATGTGACGAGGTTGGAGTGAGAATGTGTGAGCTTTAAAGGTCCAAAACCACTTCACTGTCTTCATAATGTCTGTGCTGGAACACCTATATTAACCCTTTGTCTGAAACGCTCTGTCTTTTTAAGCATCTCTCCTGAAAAAGCCCAGGCTGTTCTGAGTGCTTAGCTTTTTCAGGTCTCCCAAATCTCTGTCTTTGCACTATCATTACAACTGGGGAATCACTGTAGTGGAGTAGAGTGGCACTTTCTACTATGAGAAATCGCCACTAAAAGCTTCTAACCCCATGCAGACATGTTCCAGATTGAACCCTAACCTTAACCCTGACCCTTCCCTGACATTAGCATGTAGCTACCTGAGGCAGTGTAGGGTATGTTAAATAAATACTTGCAGTAGCGTGCCTGGAGCTGATGACCATATAAAGAAATCTGTCACACTATGAACAGTCTGAAGTCTGAGGTTTTTGCTCACAGGGAAACTTTGCACACATTTACTATGGACGTTCCATATTGTAACATAATACAGGATAGACAAAATATGTAAGAGTATAATAAGTCCACTTTAAATGAAAGAAATTCTTGTGACCATTTTCTGCTCCTGCTCAAATATCCATATGGAATGGCTTCAGCAGTACTGGTTTCTACGCTGTCTGAAGTGGCAGTTGCTCTAGTCATGCAGATGTTGTGTCGAAATCTGTTTCCCTGTCAAATAGTGTTTCCCTCGTTAAGATTAATAGCACCCATGGATGTTTGAAGAGAACTTGATAAAGAATTCGACAGCACATTCCCACTCTGATCTCATCACATATTTATGTTCGGTCATGGACTTTTTGCATGCAAGGTACCCTGGGTGTGTTGGTTGTTGACATTCTGGGACACCATGTCAACTTCAGTCTGTTATACACATTTTCTAAACACACCTCCATTTTGACAGGAATTGTGGAGTTTGTGTACAGTCCTTCAACAACAAATGCACATGATTTTGTTTTGCCAACACACGTGGGTTTAGGTAAAAAGAACAGGGTTTGGCTCCACAAAAGCATACTCCAGCCTCCCCGGTGAAAGTTGGTGGTCATTGGATCCATAAACCACCCCTCCCAACCAACCTACTCGGACCTCCGTTGCCTTAATTTTCATTGTTGTGCCCCCATGTTTCCCCCTGATGCCACTGGGTGCTGTTAAACAATAACTGCGACTGGTCATGTGTCATGCCGATGCGGAGGGACATCTTTTTTCGTGGGTGCCTGATGCCGAAAGTGACCGCGCTGGATTTCGACAACTTCGGAGTGAGACCAAGTTCAATTCAAGGCCCCATTCAATACTATATAAGTTGCTCATGGCACATGAAGCCAAAAAAGTTTGACTTCCCGAGTAGAAAATTACAGGGATTTTCTGCATCACTGGGCCCATAGACCAAGCGCATCAGAGTATGGCTGAGCAGCTAACTTAGCCCTTTGCTAACCTAAGTGGGGATAAAATGATTGAGTCGTGCAGCACTTTTAGCCCGAATGGATCAAATGTGATAATGAAATGAGTCATTTTGTGGGGGTTGTGACATTAAAAAAAAACGTATGCTGATTTACACACGTCTCTTCCACAATGTAAGTTATGGGAAGATGTCTTTCTAGGCTCCATGGCATCATGTGACACACCCAGAAATTGTAATTCCATGTTTGGTCACTGTGTAAAATTGGCTGCAGTGGGTCCCTGGGTGCTTGGTAGCACCTTCTTGATACTTACGTAAAGGAAAACCGATATGTGTTTCTGTTTGAAACACATATTGACACAGCACAGGCATGCGAGGTTGCGAAAATGAGCAATTCTTACAACCAAAAGCATAAGTTGCAAACTGATGTATTCAGTTTACATCTCACCAGAAATATGAGCAGGTTCAATGGATGCACTCTTTCAGCGCATTCAAGTACAACACTTGACATTGGCAGCATTTCCAGCGGTGGTTGTAGCGACAAAACTGGGTAATTTAAGCAAAAACTTGATCTATTCCTAACCTCAGTCAGAACCACAGAATCATAAAGTTTCCGCATATCCGGTACTTACATACTTGTTGTTTGCAGAAATGAACAATACCAACATTTATTCTGGGAATTAAGTTGCAGAATGTCCCTCTGCTCTGAATGAATCAAGGCAGCCACTTACTAAATTAACAAAAATGAGAACCATCCAACTTGGAGGAGGCGTTTTCTTTCATTTTGAAGTGTGTAATTTTGCCACACATAAAAGACACCAAAACAGCTCCAAATTATAGCTTTTTCTTTGTGTTTGACACAATAGCGACACTGAATGTGACACTGGGAATGCATTTTCCTCTCAGACAAGTGCGCATGACTCACTAGCCTGATAGCTTCCCAACGACTGAGTTGAGAGGGTGCGTTGGTGGCAAAATTAATAATGTTCTGCTTGAGAATCTCTATTTCTCCATCCTTGTGTTGCTTACAATTCATGTTTTTAAAGAGTACACACAAGCTCTCAGAATTCACTCATCCATTTAAGTAGTTCATTTTTTTGTGTGTGTAAAATAGCAGCTTAAACTCACAAGATAAGGAGAGCGACTGAGATGAGGCCAGGAAGCAGAATAGATGGCACTCATACAAAAACTCTCCACAGGACTAAGTGGATTTGAGCTTGTCCAAATCTCCTATCTCCCCAGTGCTAATGTGTCCAAGCAGGCATTTCTGTGTCTCATTGAGAGAGTGACAGCGATTTAAAATAATGCTGCTGCAGATGAAAACACGCTGTGGAAAAAAAGAGGGTCAGGAAGTCTCAGCGAGGCTTTTGAAGGCCGAGCAGGAAGCCGGTGTGGGGATGCTTCACACCCCGGTAATCACACAGCCTTGTGTGGCATCAAGAACTGCTTCATCATGGAGGGCCATGCATAAAGGATGGAAACAGATTATGCATACACACACACACACACACACACAAACAGACCCATCATGGTCACTTGACAATCCAGACAAATGTTAAACACAGTCACAATTTTGTCAACTTTTTTTAAGGCTTAATCCTTGTTAGTTTTTATCATATTTAGTCAACCTTATCCTGATCCTGAAGTTTCCACTCCGCAGATAGCCACTATGGCATTATGTTTTCTGGTTGTCCGTGAGTTCTTTTCATTTCCATGAGGGACGTATCTCAAGAATGCCTTGGGGAATTTCTTTAAATTGGCACAAACTCATTGGGCTCAACTGAGTTGAGTTGAGTTGATTAGATTTTGGTGGTCAAAGGTCAAGGTCACTGTTCCCTTGCATCCGTCCTATTCTCCTGAACATAATTTGTCAAGAATGGCTTGAAGGAAATTCCTTAACTTTGGCACAAATATCCACTTGGACTCAGCAAAGAAGTCATTTGACTTAGTGGTCAAGGTCACTGTGTCCTTGCATCTGTCTTATTCAC
>JAPZEB010000017.1:10084007-10100891 GCA_029783705.1 Chaetodon striatus
AGACTTTCACCCAGGAGACAGCAGTTTGTGTCCCTTGAGAAACTAGAAGTCAATATTGACTTCTCTTAACTTTATGGACTTGCATTCTTTACATTGTTACATGTCGTACTCACGTTCCTTTATGATGTACTTACGCTTTTATTGCAAATTTTTTCATTTAATATGGCAAAATGAGAGAAGATACTGTACATTTTCCTGCGGCGTTAAAACCTTTTGTTTGCCATGACTACCCAAAATGACACATGTCAACTTTGGGGACAACCAGTGACAGACTCGCATTCCAACAGTCACATTTTTTGACACCAGGTTAATGTGAAATGGTTGCAGTTTCGCACCAAAACTACGTGGTTACATTTTGATAAAGGATCACGGTTTGGGTTGAAATAAGTAATTTTGTTGTATGATTAAGTGATGTACACAAGTTACCTGACATTAATACATGATGTAACTTAACCATAGGAACCTAAAATAACTCAACTTTCTTGGTTTTACATGGAACACAAATAATGGTCTCCTGAGTCAAAGTCCTGTGTTTGTTTGACCGATCCACCCTGACTTCCTTTGTCAGCAGACTTTTTCGGACTAGAGATTAGATCCCACTTTTTTCGTTGTCTCTACCACAAGAACTAAGAATGATTAGCGTTTTTGAACATTTTTTGAGGGACTTTTTTAGCTCCTATTTTGGAGTAGGTACTCTGCCAGCACAAGAGGAACACTGAGTGATGTAAGTGTACATTGACTGGTCGAACGCAGCCAATGCAGTTCCAGCATCCGCCATTTTTAAAAACCTGTTTGGCATGTAGCAACAAACACAAGACATAAAATACTCATGATGAAAAAGTGAAAAGAAAACATGGACAAATGGACAAACAATGAAGTCCAAGCTTTAATGAGAAGAGTTGCAATGGTGGAAATACCTGGAATTTTGACTTTGTTCTACCAACTACTGACCAGCTTACAGAACATCACTTCAGTGTTCCCATTTGTGGTGCAAATGCAAACAAAAGAAGCCCTTGACGGCATATAGTCCTTCAGGGGAGCTACCACATGGGCAGCTATTGTCAGGGAGTCCCTAGAACTGTTTGGTCCAAAAACACCTTTTGTTGCTCTTAATATGTCACCTGACTTCCTCCTTTGGCCCTTTCATAATTAGCCAGACCAGATGAGATATGTAATCTCTTCAGCAAGTTCTGGGTCTCTGGGCCTTGGTTTCTCTGTTTTGTGTTGACTTGAATTTACTTGTATTGTTAGATGAATACTACTTGTAAATTGTCCAAATTTTTTGGTTTTCAAACACAGCCAAAAACAAGCCATTTTGTAGAATGTTGTTTGAAATCTGACTCTTCATTGGTCTGTATTGACGATGCCAACTCAAATGAACGTCTTGGGAAAATACTGGAGATTGTTTTGCGCTCCAAGAAGGCACATTTCAAAGATAACCGCTCTTACTTTTGGTATTTTTAAGCTGAAATAATTTTGCCACCGAGTCAGCCTAAATGAGCAGAATTCAAAATGACACAAGTCCTCGGAGGAAATTGTAAAAATGAATCCAGATTCAGTTTCTGTCCCGTTTGCCAGGTTAATATCATAGAGCAGCTTCTAAGTGACTGTGATGTGTCGGTGAGTTTTAACTGCGCAGAAAGAAGTTTAGAAAAAGACTCTTTAGTATGCAGCATGACTCGACACTGTGACGACTTTGTGAAGAGTCTGTGGAGACTGAGCAGTGTTAAACTTGTTGGTGACACCTTGTTGAACATGTATTCTTTGTCAGGGCATCGTTAAGAATCAACACTGTGCTGTTAAAATATCATCCCACCGAAAGCACTGCCTGGAGGACTTAGTGAAGTGAGGAGAAACGGTGAAAAATAAATTAAAACAACACAAAAAAAATTAATAAAAAAACTTTTGAAATAAATGTCTTCTCCCTGCTGCAGCCCTCTCTCTTCACTACATTATGAGCCAATTTAAAGAACAGAAAGTTTTTTTCTGACATTCAGCGTTGGCTCGAGTCAATTTTGGAGGCTTTTAGCAGCGTTAATGTGTTTTAACGGTTAAAAAAAGGGTCGTGCTGGACTGCAATGAACTTTTTGTTTAAGTGCAGTTCATGCATTTAAATCTGTGGCTTTAAACTTGAATTTCCGTGACAGAGATCAAGGTAGATACACTTGAATTACTCAAAAAGTTCAGACAGCAGCAATTACAGGAAAGTGGACCAAATTTCTTTGAAGTCTTTTTGGGGGTTGATTGTTAAGGATGTGCATATTCTTCTAAGTTAAGAGTAATTTCCCATGGTTTTTCATTTCCTCTTCGTCGGCTCTTGAGTGCACTCGAGTCGCATCAAGGCTTCCTCCTTGGAAATGGACACAAGGAAGGACTCATCCCTCTCCTTCAAACCAGGCAGGCTTTAATGATTATGTTTAACTCTCCGAGGGCCTACTCAAACAAACTTTCCCTTCAACACTTCAGCACTTAAGAGGAATCCTCAGTCACTTCCACAAATGATTATGTTTATCCCCCTACAGATTAGCGCCCGCCACCTTCCCAATCAATGAATGCCCATTGGGTCGTCATTAATCGAGTGGCGTCCCCTCAGATCCAATGGTCCGACAGTCAATCACTGCTCAGGCCTAATGAGTTTGTATTGTCAAAGTGAGATGTGTATGAATGGCTTCAGGTGCCACACAAGCAGTCGGATCTCTAGCAATTGAGTAAAACTGCTAATGGGCCTATATATCAACAAGTAATCAGAAGAAGTCAGTAAAAGGGTTAATAGAGCAGGGAAATAAGAATTAATGGCCACGGAGTTGAAGAGTTTGTGAGAAGTCGAGTCAAACAGAAGAAATCTGTTATTTCCAAGAGGCGCTAAGGAAAACACTTTGGTGATAAGCAAGAGTAGATACCGTCTTTTTGTCATCCGAGGTGGTTACGATATAAAGAATAGGTAAACACAGACTTGTTTTAACAAAAGTAAGTTACTTCTACACACTGAGTTGTTAGAGTTTATTAGAAACACTTGTCAAGTAGTACTTTCTATGGCTGTGGACATTGAAGCTACAAGATATTGGATGAATTGAGCGCAATATTGTGCTGTAACCAGAGTCTGATATAATATTTTTTTCAATACCTGCTACTGTTGCAGTCAAGCTTTTTTTGTTTTTAGTCTGCCACTTTTAAAAACCGTGTAGTAAATGATAACATTTAGATCATTTATATGTCATTTAATGTAAATAATGATGTCATCAGTGTTGGATATGTAAGAATGATTCTTCAACAATCAGCAATCATGATTTTTTTTTTTTTGTCCCTGTCAGAAAAAAAGAAAAGCAAAACTTAATTTCTCTTTTTTTTTCATCACACTTATTTGACACCAAAAAAAAAAACAAAAAAAAAAACATAATAATTAAATGATGGATCAATCATTATTTTTATTATATAAAAGTGGCCTTTTATGCATGGGTTTTTGCTATATTTTCTTTGTCCCTGAGCCAAATTTTGGACATTCGACACTGCTTAATTCTGGATTTAACATTCATATAATATTACCTTAAAAAGCAAATGACACATACAAATATAGACTGTAAAATTAACAGACATAGCCACCTGTCATTTTGCGGACTCCAGTTTCGAAGCCTTGAGTCTGGTTTTTTGGGTGTCACCATCTTGGAGCGAGGGATGGATCTGACTGAGAAGGTGAGGACACTTAAGGCAGACAGCCTGATACTGAGCAGCCTGCTCTTAATTATGTGTAACTTTAAGCTTTAATAAAATTTAAACTGGTACAATTGTAATGAACATTTTACTTCTGCCTTAAAGTTGTGCATTTTAACATTGGGGTCTATGGGGATTGACTCGCATCTGAAGCTAGCCTTAAGTGGCCATTAGATGAACTGCAGTTCACTCATTCCCACTCCAATCTTGGTACCTGGTTGGTTGTTCACGTTCTGGGACGCTGTGTCAACTTCAGCCTGTTACAAATCCGTTTTCACAGGAAATGTACAGTTTGCATACAGTCTCTTTTGAAATAAATGCATGTCAGTACAACACCGCAAACTGATGTATTATTCCTTCAACAACTAACCTATATGATCACATTTTGCCAAGACATGCTCATGGTTCGGTTATGGGAGAAAATAAATTGATTTTGCTATACATTCAAATGGGAAGCAAACACCACTCTCCTGGGTGGAAGTCGGTGGTTGTGGGACCCATCCACCAGTCATCCCAACCGACCTACTCAGACTTTTGGCCCCCATAACTTTTGCTGTTGTCTCCCTGTGTTTCCCCGTGACCCCACTAGGCGCTGTTAAACAATAATAGCAACCGACCGCGTATCGTGCCGATGTGAAACTATGGCTTTTTTCATCTGTGTCTGATGTCGGAAGTCACCGAACAAGTGGCAGTTTTTGACTTTGGCGTGAGACTAGGTTGAATTTCAATGAAATGTGTCATGTGTTGTATCATATATTTGTATTCTACATCTTTTAACATTAAAAAAAAAGTGTCCCTTTGGGTCACGGTCATTTTCATCACACTGTACAGAATGTAAAATCAGGGAGTTTTTAGGGACACTGGAGACTTGGGTCTTGTGGAGCTGCAACATTTATTCGTAGACAAAGTGAAATTTACACTGTACATTTACTTACACATGACTATATTGCCTTCAGATGAAATTGATACATAAGGGTAGAAAAGTCTATCCATTAGGGGTGTATAGTATGTGCGCATGTATCATTGGTTAGAATTCAGTGAACTCCAACTGTCCGTCAAAACAAATAACTACAGCCAATAGATTTTCTTCTATTTAAAGGTTATGACATGTCTTTCTGTTGTGACTTTATACACCACTGCCAACAATTTACCTGCATGTGTTCGCCTGTAACACTGAATTCTTGATGGGTAACCTTTCCCATTTACTCTTTGTTGTGCGTAATAAGTGGGCTTTACCTTCTTCTCAGCGCTTACATGGCAACACAGTTAGTACACCCGACTTCTTTTCTCTCCAGGTTCAGACTCTCTGCTCTCTCACGTACCATTGTTCCCTTTAAAACAACAGCAGGTAGCATCAAGTAATACCCTCAGGCAAAGGGAACACAGAAACAATAACACTACTTATGGTGCTGCACATTCCAATTAAATATTAACAATTGGACTAATAATGACATAATAAAATGAAAACAGTAATTAAGGCTGCACGCAGAAATAATTGCATTGAGCATATTGAATGCAGACTTGAAGGGTGCAATGAAAGCAATTATACTTTATGCTCCTACTGTATTACCATTATTTGCAACGTACTCAATGCATATGATCATTTTAACTTTTATTTTATGAGATTAAACTGACCAGATATTCTTTTTAATCTTATTTTAATTACTATAATCTTAACTAGGCTGGATAAGTAGCATGTACCACTGCTACCACAGCAATTTATAGCCTGAACTAATTTGCTAATTTGGGCCTTTAAAATATTTAAAACTCAAAAATATACCTCATATTTTATTCACATAGAATATATGGACCATTTTTGACCTGCTTGCCAGATTTAAATTGAGAATGAAAGCTGCCTTTTGATAAATAAATTATGTTGTACTCTTAAAAAGAAGGAAATGTCCCGATGGTATTTACATCCAATGTGCGGCTTTAGCCCTCAAACCCCTGCAGGCAGTTTATCACTCTGACCTGTAAGTTATTACAGGAGGATGGTTTTCACAGCCACTGTTACCTCCTGTGTCACAGTGCAGGTGATCAGTCAGAACGAGATGAGAGCAGCTTTGCCCTCACTCAGAAATGACCTCATTACTTCTCTTTACTTACAGTATAAATCAACTGTAGCACCTGCAGCCATAGGTGACCACATGCATATTTGTATCAGGAAACACTGGAAATTATCCAGAAAAAAATGCATAATATGAAACATATTTATTGTATTTTACCTTCTACATCAATATGCATGTACATATTCTTCCCTCTCTCTTGTTTTCCTCTCATTTTAATGTTTTTTCCTGACGCTGCCAGATGTTGGAAGGCACCTTGGCTGCTAACTTGAAAACAATTTGACTCGTGGCCACACACTTGTTTGGCTGTGTTTCATCCCTGTTTATTAAATTTATAGTTAAGCCGCTTGTCATGACTTAATTCCTTATGCAGAGATCTGAGCTGCTTCATGAAGGAAGGGTTTTTTTCTGGCTCACAGAATAAAGTAACTAAAAAAAAATAATAATCTCAGGCTGCAATACCGAAGGCAGTGAAGACAATATTGGAGCATTCACTTTAAATTCCTTTCCTTTTACAATCTCAACATCCAGTCACAAAGGCACCAGAGCCCCGAAAGGCAACCTTGGATTCTTTTACTTCAGACACAAAAGCACATTTTTATGTAAAGAAATACTTTTCTTGCAGATATATTAAATTTTCTTTAATGAACACTATTTCCCATCAGCCCTAGACCTACACCAAAAGAATTGAGTCCATGGTCAATGTCTTGTATTGTTACTGACAATCACACACTTTCAGAAATCAAAGTGCTAACTTAAACCATATAGGGTTCTTTGGCTTACCCCACAGGTGAACCCTTTTAGATTCCTGGTAGAACTTAGTGCATTTCCAGAAGGTTCTACCCAGAACCCAACATAAAAGGTCACACCTAGAGCCATCTGTGACAGATGTGACACCCAGAACCCCCATTACCCCTTTTCCAAAAAATTAGTTCAGTTGCACAAAACACCTTACACTTAAGATTTTTTTTTTTTTAAGGTTAAGCTATGTCTGAAATTGCAAACAGTATGTGAGATTTGTGTGTCAGACAGTTCTTTAATGTCAAAAACATGACAATTTAAATGTATTTTTTTCAAATTACTGTCAGAGCTAAGGTTGGCGTGGATTACCATGGCTACAAGTTTACAACCGGCAAGGAGGCTCTAAGGAAGTGACGTAATTATTGCTCTGTCCGTCCAGACATGCTGGTCTCGTTCCAAAGTCGACAAAATCTGGTGCTTGGTCAACGACTTCTGGTGTCAGACAACTACGCAGCTGGCCCAGTGGTGTCAGGGGAAATGTGGCGGGACAACAACAAAAGTGAGGGCGGTGTAAGTCAGAGAAGGGTGGGCAGGAGGGGTAGTTGAGGCCGATGTTCACTTCTTGTGAGATTACAAAGCAACCCTGATCAGTGAGAGACTGTATGCAAACTGTACATTTCCTGTGAAAACACAAGTGTTTTTTGAAATCAGAGAATGCCAACACATTCTCACTGCTACCTTGTCACATATCGACGTTTGGTCATGGACTTTCCACATCCAGATACGATGTGAAAAGTACCCAGGTGTGCTGGTTGTTGATGTCCTGGGACACTGTGTCAACTTCTGCCTGTTACATGCATTGTCTTCTTTCAAAATACACTTCAGTTCTCACAAGAAATTTACTGTTTACATACAGTCTCTGTCGAAATAAACACACTACATTAGTACACTACCACAAATTGATGCTTTTTTTCCTTCAACAACAATCGCACATGGTTGGGTTTAGGAAAAAAGACCAGGGTTTGGCTTTATAATCTTATGGGATGCTAACACTGCTCTCATTGGTAGTTGGTAGTTTTTGGACCCATCCACGACCCTTCCCGCTCTCCCCTCTTGAAGTTTCACCACCTTAACTTTTGTTTTTGTTCCTTCCCTGTTTCCCTTTGACGCTATCAAGCGCTGTTAAACTATAACAGTGACCGGCCGTGTATCATGCTAACATTAAAGGACGGCTTTTTCGTCTGTGTCTGACGCCGCAAGTGACTGCAAGATTTCGACGACTTCAGAGTAATGTGACAGGCTGAAGTTGACACAGCGTCCCAAAAGGTCAACAACCAATGCAAACATGGTACCTTGCGCATTGTATCTGTGGAAAGTGCATGACCGAACATTGATATGTGACGACATCAGAGTGAGAACGTGTTGGTCCAAGATACAAACTACTGTTTATGTACACAAAAGTATGTTGAACGATAGTTCACATATTTTATATGTGGTGCATAGTATACGCAATTTCAGATGCAGCATTAGTACTACAAAAAAAACCCTCAAAATTAGGGTTCTTTGGATGAAAAAGGTTTTTAATAGACCATAGAGCCACAGCCCTTTAGGAACCCCTATTTCTAAGAATGTACTTTATGTCCATATCAATACAACATTTTGAAGTGCTCCTTCAGCCAGCGATGCACACTTTGTATTTTAATGTGTCAGTGTCACTCTGTTCTTTTTAAAACAATTTCCAAACTCTGGAGTAAGTGTGATAAAATGGCTACGAGTAAACAAGCGTGTAACGTATCAATCCAACCTCAAACTGTCAAGCTGCTGCTAAGCACTTTAGAGTAATACTCCTTATCGGATGAAAGTCTGATGTTTATGGATTTCAGTCTTTCAGGCTGAAGAGTTTTTGCTGGCATCCCGAAAAGAAAAATGACACTTAAATAAAATCTTTATCCGGGCACTCCTAAATACTTTGGACATCCTTCAATAGAAAATACTTCTACCAGTATTCAATTTAAGGGTGTATTTTAACTTTTTTAATTTGTATAGTCATATAAAAAACAATAGTATTGGCATGTTTGACTACGTCTTCAGGCAAGAATTCTGCCTAAAAATATTATAAGTGCACCATTATTTGCAGTGAATGTAAACACAGACAAGGGCTTTATGTGATGTTAAAATGTAAACACCGATATAAAAGCTTAAGGGCACTGCAGTCTTATGATGAAAACGAGGGGAGTGCGGCTTAAAGATTGGATTAGTATTCTCTTTGTCTTGTGGAATATGTGAATGCTTCGGGGGAGCTGGAGAGGTGTTGTTTACTGCCTCTGAATCTGTGGCTTCAGCAGCCAAATTAACTCAGATAAACTTTCAGAAGGTGAGATACAGAACAGTAGCCTGTGGCGGTGAGAAAATATTGATCCAGCCTACAAGTTTCAAATCCCATATCCCCGGATTCTCGAAAACGCAAAGTGTTTTAATTAGAGCTTCTTTTGCCACAAGGTTCTCTGTCTCTCTTTCTCTTTCTCTCCGGCTTTCTGTTTGTCTCTCTGTGCTTTGACTCGCTGCCAGTCTCCGTTGTCTGCAGTCTCAGCTCTAAGTCAAGAACAAAGTCACCGACATGAGAGTCATTTGGGTTGTGACACGCGGTGACAACTTCCAATGTGGAGCATGAGTCTTTTGGAAATTTGTTGTTTTGGCTCGGCACCTCGGCACACTGGATCTGAAATGAAACTGTGACTGTGAGCTTTAATTTGAGGGTTTTTTCAGCCGGGCTAGAAAACAGTGGAGGAAAAGCAGCCTTACTGTATCATTGTTTCATTTCGAGTCCACTGTCCTGGATTAGACAACTTAAATACTAATGTACTGACTTGTATGTTGGGGGACTATCTTAAAGGGGCACTCCACCAATTTTTCACATGAAGATCAGCCTGTGAAAACACTTTAATTCTGTCTTTTTTTTTTTTTTTACAGAAAACTGTAAGACTTTTGGAGTTTGAAAGGCATTTCAAAGGCAGAGACTGTCTTATGAAAGAGCTGCATTATAGGAAATGTAGTATCCTGCATTTTCTTGGACAAAAAATCTGGATCTTGACCTCTGCTGCAAAGATTTTGATCTGTTTTTGTTTTTGTCTGTCTCTTTGAACTCTTGTCCGTGGCAGTACATTACTAAAATCCCTAGAATATTACTTTAACTCCTTAAAGGTTAACTTCGGGTGTGTTTCTACACTATTTTCCCATATTTTTGTGTCTAAGCAACAAATGGGAAAAACCATTTTGGCATGAGCAGCTGTGAAACAGGCTGCTGGGTCACCACTTGGGGCATGTTTGCACCCTCAGTTTACTTCTACTAAAAGTGCTTGTTTTTGCCACCAACAGGCTCAGACTGTCATTCTACGTGTCGACAACGTTATAGAAAGGATCCCTACAGAGATAGACCTTTTTGTTAAAGAGAAGGGTCATTTTGTTTAACCATAACCAGCTCTGAAATCACCATCACCAAACCCACCAGAATCCATTTTAATGTTCATGGACCCAGCATATTTTCACATCTAACTGGGTGGATTAAGGATTTATTTCAACCAACCCAGAGGTGGTGATTGTTGGAACAGTAGAAAGACGAACCAAGATGGCTTTTGTGAGTTATATTTTGTTTCTTTTGATTTTAAATGATGTGTGCCTTCTGATAGGTTGATCACTGTTTATTCAAAGGTTAAGTGGTGTGTAAGATTTGGAGGGATTTAGCAACATCTAGCGATGAGGGCTGCAGATCACAGCCATCTGAAACTTCTCCCATGTAGAATTCCTTCAGTGTTCACTCTTTAGGGAGGTTTATACTGGGAGACAAATTATTCGCCAATGTCTGTTTTTCTCAAAATCAGACAGAGCAGATAAAAATGCTGTGCAAAGTAGTTTCACGCGATTTGATTTAATTTGATTCTTTTTTTGATGCTGCTCATTTTGGATTGGCTTCTAACTATGATAGCCAATGCAAAAATGCCAAATGCGAATGGCCCTCTCTAGAGCCAGTGTTTGATTTGTCCCTTCTGGGCTACTGTGGGAACATGGCGATGCAACATGGTGGACTCCATGGACAAGGACCTGCTCCTTTTGTAGATACACACTTGTTACATATTGATGTTTGGTCATGGACTTTCCATGTCCAGATATGACATGCAAGGTACCCTGGGTGTGTTGGTTATTAACGCTCTGGGACGCCATGTCAAGTTCAGCCTGTTACATGCATCGTCTTCTTTCTAAATACACTTATGTTTTCTCAGGAAATGTATCGTTTATATGCAGTCTCTTTCAAAATAAAAGCAATATGTCATGTCAGTGCAACACCACAAATTCCTTCAACTGCAAACGCACGTGGTCAGGTTTAGGAAAAAAGAACAGGATTTGGCTTTATAATCATACAGGTTGCGAGCACCACTCTCCCAGGTGAAAGTCGGGGTTTGTTGGACCCATCCATCACCATCACTTTTGCCCCCTCAACTTTTGTTCTTGTCCTGCCACATTTCCCCCTGATGCTGCCGAACGCTTTTAAACTACAAGAGTATCCAGCCGATGTTAAAGGACGCCTTTTTTGTTGGTGTCTGACACTGCAAGCGCTCCAAGCGCCAAAATTTTGATGACTTTGGAGTGAGACCGGGTTGACGAAAAACAGTGATTATACACTAAAGAAACATATTTTTTACCATTTCTGCCAATATATCCCCCTAAGCCATTAACACTGGACGATTGGTCTATCTCTGTAGGAATTCTAGCCATAATGTTATCAGACACTTAAGACAATAACCTGAGCCTGTCAGTGGCAAAAACAGGCACTTTTAGTAGACAAACATGCCCAGAGTGGTTACCCTGCACCCTGTTTCGTTTGAAAAATGATTACCCCATGTTCCTGTTGGACACAGAGACATTGGAAAATAGGGTCTGGGAAGTAAAATGCCAATGCTACCCTTTATGAAGCAGCTTTTTACTATGTACATGCCTTAAAATGCCAAAAGATTTTTTTACCTTTACAAAACCTTTTTGATCAGAGGCATGATGCTGGTCCCTGTTTAGTAGGCACCCTTGTCACACAATGAAAAGCTGTTGACGTGAGCACGTTGAAATAGTTTTTACTGATAGAATCCTGAGGCTTCATTCTTTCAAACAACATATAGTTTGTTAAAGTTCAGTGAGTACTCAATTGGATACCATCCAAAATAAGATCTCACACCCCCCTACCTGACAGTTGAGGGGTCGAACAAACTTTTTTTTTTTCAGCGAAACATTAAAAATGCATGAAGAAGCAAACTGAATTCCAAGTTTTCTCAAATATGTACATAGGAATGTGTAAAAACTAACTGCATACTGCATTCAGCTCACAGTTTTGCCACACAGTTGGAGCTTTTTTTTTTTTTTTTTTTTAACTTTGAGGTGCCAGACTTCACCAGCCGGCCGTCTCTGAATGCTCACACCTTCATATTCATATCTGATCCTCCTTTTTAACTCACAGGCTACTGAACACCCATATGAGAGCCTTCTTAAGTAGGAAAGTTCATTCACTCTCACTCCTCCATTGCTGATTACTCCTGGCAAGGTCTGACCTCCAGCTGTCAGCACTGATCCTACAGTGGATGTTCAGTTTGCTCAACCCCAGGATCACTTAAGGGCACAACTCTATTCAACTGTGCCCACTGGGAGCCTCTCTTTGCTGCACTGCCTTCATTTTCTCATTACTTTCAATTGGAAGCAAACCCCGCTGCTTGTTCCCGACTGAGCCGAGAGCTGGATGTGTTTCGGAGCTCCGAGAGAAACTATTTCACCGTATAGCTGAAAATACTCGGCTTTCTGCTTCCCACGTGAATCTGTTTAGTGCTGCGAGCTACGGAGTAAGAGGCGCCCAGTGGACACAAGGCTGAAGCATCAGTATGGTAATGCTGACGCTTGCTGCCTTGAGCTGCAGCGTGGTACAATATAGTTGAAAAATGCACACTAAAATCCTGTACCTGTGGAACCAGAGATGTTGACACGAGAGGATGCAGATGCGGGGCTTGAGGGCAATACAGAAGAAAACAAAAATGTATTCTGTAGTTTCTGGCCTAGAAAACACTCATAGATTGGTTCTGTCAAAAGATTAAAGTTCTTAAACAGATAGGAAGCTGCAAAGCTTGTGATATTACAAACAAATCACCAAGAAAAGCTTTCTCCACCTGTTTTGCTGCACTGTAGATCCCCTTTTGCTCGTTTATTTAAGTCTTTGAAACTTTTATTCCATTAACTGTGTGTAAAAAAAAAAAAAAGTTTGTAAGGCTGAAAATGATTTGTTTTGGAGGAGATTTGGTGGATTCACGCTAATAATCGAGATCCTCCACTGAGGATAGCGCGGAGTCCAGGCGTTGTGGATTAGGACTTATCTACGTGTTGGAAACCATCCAACTGGCTCCGGAGGAATTCATTGACCTTCGAGAGGTTTTCAAAGTAACCACAGTAAAAGTTTTTGGGGGTGAGTGAGCACTTGTTTGGTACAGCTTTATCGTACTGCTTCACTCTATGTGGATTTAGAGGAGGGGGTGTAGCGAGGGATCTGACCTTCAGCCGGAGGTCAGGCTTCGTCTCTGCAGACATGCAACCTGAGGACACTCCTTCAGTGAGACAAACACCTACCAGCTCCAGTGTTACCTCTCTAAACTTGACCCCGACTTCTTACTGTATCTATGACTATGAACCAAAATTGCTAACAGTGTTTTCCCCCTTTTGTGTGTTGTGTGTCTGCGTGTGTGTTTCACTGCCTTAGCAGAATCCCTGTTCAGCGGCCTGGGGCTGGGGACGGTGGTGGGCCTGGGCCTGGGAGCGCTGCTGCTGCTCCTCGTGCTGGTGGACGTCAGCTGCTTCTTCCTGCGTCACTGTGGCCTGCTGATGTGCATCACGCGCACGCTGTGCAGCAAGAAAACAGCCACCAGCGGCAAGGGCAAAGAAATAGAGGAGGGCAAGGCTGCCTACCTGTGAGTTCTTATTTTTTTATATTGTTTTTTCATGAACTTTAACTCCTTCAAGTTTTGATTTTAACAGTAACAGTTGGGTTGTATCATTGTATGTCAGTCACAGGGTCATTCATGCTTGCAGAGGGAGCATCTGCTGTGGGTGTATCTTGATACCTGCGGGTTACATTTGGTCACCCTGGCAACTACTGTTTTTGTTGTTTAATTTTGTGCAACTATGAACTGACAGACCTGAATTGATCCATGCAAAGACATTTGATCCAAAATGTTCGAAAACCAGCTTTAGATGGGAAAAAAAACATCATGTTTCTCAGAAATGTGTCAAGGGTTTTAGTGTCAAATTGGTTTTGAATTCTTTGTGCTCTCACAACATACCAAGGTTGAGCTTCACCTTATAAGTAGATATAAATAACCAGCCCAGCTACCAGAAGAAAATGTTGGCGTTGTGCGTTTCTGCAAACCATGGGTACCTTATATTTGTCATACGTGTTATATCAATGTTATAAAGTGACATAGCATATGGGCTGACTTTGTCATTGGGAGGTGGAGGGGATGGTAGATGACACCTAGGCAAGATGCCTTACAAGATGTCTGCCAAGCTGCAGACCACTGTTGTAGACCAGCAGACAGCAAAGCTGGTTGTTTTTGAGCAAGTTATTGCATTTCCAGCTGCTTTTTAGGCTTCAAACATGGGTGTCACCACAAAGAGGTTGAGGTGCCACAAAAAGCGATGTTTTTTTTTTTCCTTTTGTGCCACAAAAGGAGGGTTTTTTTCAACCTACTGAGACATCGCTGTGCTACTTGCAGGTATAATGCCAAGAAGAGCAACTGTTTTTTACCAAGACAACAGCTGGTTATTTTTGAGGAAGTCATTTCTGTGTTTCCAGCAGCTTTTTAGCCTTCAAACATGGGCATCGTTTAGCAACTCATCAGTGTTTTCCCAATGGGCATAGTGGCACAAAAAGCAGTTGATTTCCACTGAGACATCGCTGCGTTTCCTGCCAGGATAGTAGTACAAAAAGCAGTTCCCCTTAACCAAGCTGACGCTGTGTTTCCTGTGGTGATAGTGCCACAAAAAGCAGATGTTTTTCACACAGACATTGCTGCAATATCCTGCCAAGGTAGTGCAGTGACAAGCGACACCTCGTTGCGTTTCCTGCCAGGATAGTGCTACAAAAAGCGGTTGTTTTTCCCATAACAACACTGCATGTTCTGCTGAGATAGTGCCACCAAAAAGTGGTTGTTTTTTCTACCGAGACATCACTGCGTTTCTTGCAGGGATAGTGCCTCAAAGAGCACTCCTTTCTTTCCCAGATAGTGCCACCAAAAACTGGTTGTTTTTTGAGAGACATAGCTGAGTTTCCAATTTGGGTGTTGTTTCTAAAACTGGGCATTTAAAGCCAAAACATAATCTTTTCCTAACCATTACCAGGTTGTTTTTGTGCCTAAACACAACCATGGTAACCACAGTGTTGCTGAAAGTGTATCCTTTAGTGTATCCTCTACATAATAATGTACAAATGTAACATATCAGTGGTTTGCAGAAACGTACACTTTGTTCCAGCGGTTGAGTTGAAATAGCACAGTGAAACTCTTCATGTCATGTACAGACTAGAATCCTCTTATTGTGAATAAGAAAAGGTGACTCCTTGTTACCATTTACTGTAGGTACACCTACAACAGCCGCCCAACCTACCTTTCAACCACAGTATGTCTTTGATTATGTCTTACTCATTCCCATCAGTGCGTCTCACACATGTACGTGCCGTGGGTTCACCTTTGAAGTCGCTGGTTTGCATGCATTGTGTACATTCATGACGTGCATGTATGAAATCTCAACTCTGTGTGCTACCATGCCTTATGCTCTGTATTCACATCACTTATGCATGCAAATACACTGTGAGTTGCCCCACAGGAGTCTCATATCACTGCATGTATGTCCAAGAAGAGCAAACACATACTTTACCCTCTTTTTTCCCTCTCATCAGACAGTATGCAGTTTAAAAGCCTACCCTCCATGGAACTCATAGTACAATCGATTTTCGGATTTAGTCCCAGTGTTATTTTATGCAGGGTGCTAGGCAAACCAAGGTTCTGCGAGATAGCACCCACAGAGTCTGATTCATTGGCCTCAGCAGTGCCATTTTTGTGTTAAAATTGTCAGCGTGCCAGCCGAGTGTCTGGGATGCAGAGAGAGGGCACTGAGAAAGTGAGGATGAGGAAGAGGAGGAGTAAGGGGGGGGTTTGACTTTTGCTGAGTCACTAAGCTCACAGTGCTGGAGGGCTGAGTGACTGCCCGCCTGCCTAGACAGCATGCAGAATGTGACTCGGCTTTATGTGAGAGCGGCCTGTGTAGCAGCAACTCACAGAGGCATTTACAGGCTGCGTGATGTTGCCACTTCAACTTCTTTATGGCTGTATTAGAGTTGATAATTTAGGACAGTCACATCGCAAATACAAAGCAGAGTCGCAGACATACAGTGCGGCGCTGACCTTCACATAAATTGCAGCAGAATGGTGGTGACAGGCAAAGGTGGTCGCTCTATATTTCTTTTACAATCTGGGTCTTATTATCAGAGATTTGCCCATCATTCATTTTGTTTATGATTTTTCTCCTGCAGCTTTGTCGCTGAGATGCAGGTACACTAGAACTTACACTTTAAGATGGTGTTCAAGTGGCATCTGGAGGGTTGTTGTCGTAACATTGTGTTTACCAAGTTGCAGGGACACTCCAGTAATTCAAAGTCCCCCTCTAGACACGTTTTGAAGTATACTAATTCTAATATTTAGTTTGACGTGGTTTTCTCGAGTAGTAGTTCAAAAAGAAACATCGCAAAGGGGCTGAAAGCAAATCTACTCTTTCTCCCTCATTGAGAAGTTCTGGAACAGGGCCTAAGATGGCTAGCATTAGCATTGGCAGAAAAAAATGTAGAGATTCAGCCATACATGTTTGAGCCTCAGTGAGACCCAGACTCAAATGAGGATTATGGGAAGTGTAGTTAGCATGGGTTATGTATGTTGTCCTTTAGTATGTTAGCTTGTAACTGGCAGGGGCTGTAGCAGCTTTAGTGGTTGTGAAACATGCAGTACTATCTGCTTCTCTTGGGTTTTGGTAGATATTGGAGGTAAGCTCCGGAGTGCAGTTTACAAAATGACAAAATTAAGTGTTTTTCAAGGAAAGGTACAGTCGGGACATTTCTGGCCAAATGTGTAGCCAAAAAAAATTATTTTTTACAAGAATTTAGGACATTTACAGCTGTGTTCATAGTGATTAAAAAATGTATTTTTAATGAGAGTTTGGGATATTGCCAGCCATGTTTGTCCTGATTTTTTTGTTTTCTTGTATTGACAGGTAAGGACATTTCTGGCTGTATATGTAATGA
>JAPZEB010000017.1:10107797-10120253 GCA_029783705.1 Chaetodon striatus
ACTGAATTTGCACTGCTTCTTCTGCATAAATGGGCACAGCTTTTAGTTTCATAGCGACTCTGCAGCTCTGCTCTGCTCTCTGCTACGTTCACTTTTTAGAGAGTATCGATATTTTCTTCAGAAGTGATTCAGACCCGCAACATATCCTCACATCCCTGTGTGTGTAACATGAGCTCTTGGAATAGTTCTTGTAACAGTGCAGTGTGTATACACAAGTGTTATAAAAGCCTCTAATGACAGTGAAGAGAGCTTGCAGTGGCCTATGCAATGACGATATGTCATGATTGTACGTTATCACTTATTCACTGAATGTGAATAAATGATGCATAACATATTTCCTTATATTTTTCCTTTTGTTTTTTTTTTCGTTTCCACCAAAGGTTAGGGTTGGGGGAGGCCCTTTAATTATTATTATTACTATTGTTTTTATTTCTACGTAAATAGTGCCTTAACTAAATTAAAACTAGCTGATAAATGGGTTAAAAGATTCTATCTAAAAAAAAAAAATAGTTGAAGCTCTCTGAGGCCCCTCTCCCCCCTTGAAAGCACAAAATGGTTGAGTCCGCCCTTGCACTAGGATTTGTCTCTGAATTCAACGCAACAGCAGAATGAGTGACACCAAAGTACAATGTAATGTCTTTCCCCCAAAACAGGGAAATCGAAGTTACAAAAAAAAGACAACAACGAAAACTAAAGGGAAAGTCAAAAAATCAAACGAACAAACAAAAAAAAAAGATATGTGAGACAGTCACATAAAAAGAGGACGGGTGGAGATCGATAAAAACTGATTAGGTGTAGGACCCAGAATTTGATTCTCTGGCACTGGTGGTGGATGGAAATGTTCCCGATGACAGTTGCACTGCACCATGTGGCTTTGCAAGGCCTCAGGCATTGAAATAGATAATGAATAGCTATGTTTTAACTGATTCACATCTAATATTTGATTAAAGGTCAGTAAAATTGAAGTTAGATTCTACATTGTTAGAGTTAAACCCAAAATAAGAAAAGTCAGAACACAAATTCCACTCATGGAAAAATAAATAAATCATCCAGAGACATTTGCTCTCATATATTCTGTTACCTAGTTATATATTTGGAGTTTGCTCTCAGTCAGAGCACACGAAACCTTGAAAATGCAAATTATTTTCTGTTTTATGGCTAAGAGAGGGAACAGAGCTGAACCTCGAGTCGAAAAGGCATCGATGGATGGATGTTTTATGCCCCTCGTGCAAGGTGACGAACAAGTCTTGAATGATTAACAGGAGTTGGAAATACAAGAAAATAAGAAGCAGGACAACCCTGTGAACAGATAAAGTGTGCCTGCTGGTAGCCTGATGCAGATCATCATAAGTCTACATCTGCTTTCTTTGCCCTGTGACCCAACGCCTTGTTCCAAATCTCTTGATAGAATTGCAAAGATACAAACTGAATGAACAAAATACAAGGGACAGTGACAGTGAATCCAGGTAAAAGCCCCACTCAGTTATTGATTTCCCTTATTAAATCTATTCTGATCCCAAAAGATGCACCGTACAAGAAAGGATTTTCAAGCTTTGATGTGCAAAAAGGGCTGCAACTCAATATTTTCCTCATATTTTGCACTTTCAGTGTTTATTGTTGTCAGTGTCTTTTGTTGTTAAGGCGTGGGAGCAAGCTGGGGACAAATTGCCTTGAGACGTCCCTTGCTGAAAATTCAGCACAGGGCTTTATTTCCAAAATGAAACGACAAAAGATAGACAACTGTTTATTCCACGCTGGGTCCGTGCACGGCTCATATTTTCACAATGAATGTGTCCCTGTTTGTTTGTCAATGAGTGGTTTTTGGTTATGCTTTCGTATTGCAGCGGCTACAGCAAATAAAATTGACTCTATGGTGATAAATTATTTTAAATTTGTGTCCTGCAGATGTACAACTGCATCCGACTGTGAAGATTTAGCATTCAAAAAACAATGGCCATAGCAAAGACGAAGCTTTTACAGATATCTCCATGGTTATAGTCCTTTTTAAAAGTCCACATGCAGTATGAGTGTGGATAATTAAAACAAAGCATGCACCTCATACCAAGCTCTAATACATATTTGAAATTGTGTTACATTAAGTTACGTTAGTCAGTGTATAATTCTCCTCAGACTTTTACACAGTCTTTGTATTAACTGCATTAGGGATAAAGTCATTTATTTTTTTTGCCCAATGCAGATAAAAGCTCTCATACATCATATCATTGGAAACAAATCCTGGTTAGATTTTCATCTTGAGGCCACATTATCATAAAGATAAAGCTGTGATGCCCTTCTGCTGCATTACTCAGAACTAGACTCATGGAGGATGAGAGGAGCCTGAAAAGAGGGAGTCAGCCAATCAAGTGGTGGCTCATGCTTAATAACACACTGATGTATATTTTATCTTTTTTTTTTTTTTCTTTTTCCTGGAAATGAATTAAATCAGAGGCTAATGGGAGATGTGCCAGCTCTGAGGTGATGTTATTCAGGTTGACACAGGCTGACAAATGAGAGTGCAGCAGTGAACAGGCAACAACAAGCAGACAAGCTGAGGGAACAGGCAGCGACCAGGACTGTCAGAACAAAGTTAAAACATTGATAGTGCTCTGAGTGTGACATGTTGAGTTTCTCTGGTAATAATCACATTTATATCCAAAAATCTGATGTTTAAAATTCATAGACAGAATGTTGAGGTCTAATATTTAGCACATCTACAAGGGTTGCAAGTGTCTGCACGGCCAAGGTGATGTCAGTGATGTATTTTTTACCTGTTCGTGCACAGTTGACTTTTTCTAACTGCGTCAACGCATATGGGCAGAGACGCTGAAGAACCAAACAGTAGCTGTGAGCTATACGACACTCTCTGCTGTAAATTTATAGTCTCCAACCTAAAGCTGAGGCAACCCTGATGACATCACTATGACATTATCAAGACTATTTTTCAAGATGTAACAACTTCACTACACCTCCCCCATAATCAATGAAACTGACTACACTAACCGTTAGTTGGTGTGAAATGGGTCCTGTGATGATATTAAAATTAATGTTGTTATTAATTATTTTTTATTAATTTAATCATGTTTGTTAATTTGATTAAATTAATGTCAATTTTAATTTTGTGATTTTTTAAATTTATTTATTTTTTTATTTTTTTAATTAAACTACTTATATACGGGAAATTACTTCATAATAATGCCAACAAGTTTATGTGAATTAAGTCAGCCATACTGCAAATTAGCTACTTTATGTAAAACAGGGCTTTCACTTTACGGTCTTGAGCACCCTGTTGGTATTGTGCCAGTTCCAGCTTGCGGCAGCTTGGTAAACGTATCCTTTCTTACAAGCTTTAGTTGGGGATTTTTTCAAAAGGAGAAAGTGCTGCCACACTCTTTTACAGTCATAAGCCAGCTGCAAGAACATTACTACATGTAGCTACATGCTAACATCAGGGAAACATGTCATTGTAGTTGCTGATATTCTTAATTTCTTCTGGAGTTCAGATCATATTCCTGCTGGAACATCTCTGGTTGTGCTTAGAAGCTTTTGTTGTTAATTGTTAGCAGGAAAAAGTGTCACTATACTCTGTTACATCCATTCATTGGCTGTAAGTACACTGCTACATATAGCTACATGCTAACATCAGGGAAAAATGTAATCTTGGAAGCCAATTTTGTTTATTTTTACCGATTTCGGATTATATTTCTGCTGGAGCATGTCCAGTTGTGTTTAGAGGCTTTGGTTCGTGATTTTTAACAGGAGAAAGTGCCATTATTCTCTGTTAGAGTTATTCCAAGGCTGAAATAACACTGCTACGTGTAGCTACATGCAAACGTCAGGATGTAATTTTGGATGCCAATCTTGTTTATTTCTCCTCGATTTCGGATCATATTTCTGCTGGAACATGTCCAGTTGTGTTTAGAAGCTTTAGTTGGTGATTTCTAACAGGAGAAAGTGCCGCTTTACTCATTTACAGTCATTCCCTGGCTGCAAGCACAGTGCTACATATAGCTACATGCTAAAGTCAGGGAATCGTGTAATTTTGGTTGCTGATGTTCTTAATGTCCTCCTGATTTCAGATCCCATTTCTGCTGGAACTTGTCTGGTTGTGTTTAGATACTTTTATTGTTGATTTTAAACAGGATAAACTGTCGCTAGTCTCTGTTACAGTCATTCCCACGCTGCAAGTACATTGCTACATGTAGCTACATGCTAATGTCAGGGAAACATGTAATCTTGGTTGCTGATTTTGTTATTTCTCCCTGATTTTGAATTATATTTCTGCTGGAACATGCCCGGTTGTGTTAAAAGCTTTAGTTGGTGTTTTTTAATAGGAAAAAGTGCTGCTGTTCTCTGTTGCAGTCATTTCCCAGCTGCAACTGCACTGCTACATGTAGCCACATGCTAATAACAACATTTGATTTTGGATGCCGATGTTCTTTATTTTATTCATGGTAGAATGTGCCATCATACTCTGTAACAGTCATCCCGCGGCCGCAACAACAGTGCAGAGACAAAAACACATAGGACTAGCAAGTGCTGACCAATCACAGCAGACTGGGCTTTTTTGGGAGGGAGGTTTTAAGAGACAAGAGCTTGAATGAAGCATTTTAGACAGAGGGTGAATACAGGATTGCAGCAAAGACAGAATGAAGAAAATAAAGTATTTTTAGACCATGAAAACATGTTGTTCTAGAATCCTGAAAATGAGCAGAATATATAGGTCCTCTTTAAGGTTAGAAAAGATTCTTAATTTGTCTAAATATTGGCAGTAAACACATCTTCTCTGGTGCTTAAAGTCAGCATTGACTTTTTCAGTGTTTAACTAAGACCATGATCTGTCTTTCCCCAGAGAGTCCAGCAGAATGCCTGCCAAGTCATGTTTGGTCGTGACTGTTCATGCACAGCTCCATCCTCAGCCCGGAAATATCTATGCATTGGAAATAAACACAACACAAGCAGACAAAGTGATCATTATTTTAGGTCAGGTGTCCAACCATCCAGGTCAAAGTGAAGCATGAATATGAATAATGTGTTTCTTTAGGCCCGTGTGCAGCCCTGTGGAGGCTTTTTTATTTAATATCCCTGCTGCCTTTTCACTTCAATTAAATTCAGCTTTATTAATCCCAATGGGGGCGACTCATTCATGCACCAAAAGGTCTAAAAGGTGATTACTAGTGGGCTCTAAAGCAGCAAGTACACATTTTGTGGAGAAAACCATTAAGCCCACATACTCTCGTGGCATTAATTCACCTCTAATTTAGCTAGCATTTACAGTATGTGCCTGCTTCATACAATAACATCTTCTAGGTGGTCACTCTCGAGTCTGATCCTGTTCACATTAATTGTACGTGCTCTTTAAGTTCCTGTAATTACCCAGCAGTCAACTGTACAAATCTCAAATCAATGCCTGTGCTCTTTTTCTTTCTTCCATGCTCTCTGTTGTTTTTTTCTCTCTCCCCCTCGCAGGAAGCTACCGCTGAAGGAAGAAAATGGAAAAGAGTCTCTCAAGCCTGATACGATTGAAATCAAAGTGCACAGTGACAACAGCATCCACACAAAGCCCGACGACAGCAAAGCGTAAAAGGGTCGGTCCCCTCGCCACCAAAAGAACATTCGGATCACGAGACCAAAACCCAGAGAAACTACAACACTGGAAAATAGTGGAGTAAAATACCATATCTGTTTATAACAATGCCCCAGTGACAGGCATGTGTAAATACAAATAATAGGGAGAAAATAGAGAGAAAGGGTCAACCTTTTAGACACCCTGAGTGATAAATGTATCATGTTCTTAAAGACATGGCGTCAGTGGAAGGCTCTTGTTGATCAATGATTGTATTTTTCTTTCTGTTCATGACCATATATATTTTATTGCTTTACAGATTCTCATGCAGTTAAACGGTGAAAAATCAGTCCCCACTATTACTTCTTACACAAAGGCAGGCAAAGCTAGTATGCTATATCGCCCCCAAGCTCACACCGCTTAATGCTTTCCTTTTTTTTGTCAGAGTGAATGCATGGGCCAACCCTCACTGCAGGATATCACAATTATTTAATCGCCTGTTACCATGCCTGAGTGTTACACTACAGCAACCTTTTGTACGCCTTTAATAGCCGAGCCAGGCGTCTGGCTAATGTGAGGCAAACGCCGAGGCTATTGTGTTCCGAGCTCCAGCAACAAAAGGTCTTAATGAGATTTTATTGCTTTAGGGAAACATGACGTTTGTTCCCGAGTGAAAAATTGTATCAACCAGGACCTGGTTATTAACTATTAAGAGGAATTTGGACTTGATATCTGACGACTTACGCTATCTGAAGGGCTATTGTGGATCATAGTTTCATAACTTCAAAAAAGAAACGACAAAAAGAAAGAATGTTGCACAGCATAAACCACACATGTGCATCGATGCCTTTTATATTGACACTCAATATCTCTTTAACTGTCTCATTCTCTAACAATGTATGTTTTATTCATGTGTGTTCAGACAGTAAGTACACCAGTGCAAGAGGTTAACTGCACTGCGAGCCGATGCAAGCTTGAGGAATGAGAATAAAAAGTGTTAAAAGGCCACAAACGCCCTGAATTGTGTCATGTAATTGTTGCGTTGTGAACAGTAGGACTCAAGGCATGGGAACAAACGAGTAAAGGTGTGCTAACGATAAATCAAATGTGCGTCAGGTTTGTTTTTAATGATTTCTTTACTCATTCCTGTCTCAGATCTGCCTCATATATATTTTTTGGTTTCCCGGTCTGATCGCTATTCTCTCTGATGTTGTCATGTGTTGTACATAGGTGAAAAAAAAAGAATATTTTACAGAGCTTTTATGTAAATATACCCTAAAGGATGTGTCTTTTTTCAAAATGCAACAGGCTTGGCTTTTTTTGTGAACGCTCCTCAGATGAAAAGCTTTTTTTTTTTTTCTTTTTTTTTTTTTTAGTTGTTGTTTTTCTTTCTTTTGTTTTTCTTCTGTTGTGTTTTGGTCCAAAGTTCAGTGATGGTGTAATATTGCTTTTTCTACTCATTTGCTTTCCCTCAAGAAAATCCATGCCCTAAGGCTATTTCACGGTATTTCAATGGAGACAGTAATTACGGCATTAGTGTGCCTTCTCTCTTTTTTTTTTTTTTCCTCCTACCCCCCTTGTGGCCCAATGCCGCCGCAGCACTGTAGACCTTCAAATGAATTTTTGATCGTGCTGCTTTTTCCGCCACAGAATGTGTCAGAACATTGAGTTTTATTGCGGTGCTGTGAATTCTGGGAAATGTAGTCTTAGGATTGTGGATTGTGGATTGTAGTCGATGACACTGGACAGAAACAGACATGTATAACTACCTAGTGCAACTAAATGTCAGGTTGATCCTCAAAATAATGGGCTGCAGAAATCTGTTTGTTTTAATGTTGTGTGTGTGAGCTTGTACAAGATACATAGTGAGGACCACAAGTGTAGCCAACAGTGTGAGGATATTTTTGGAAAGTAAGGACACTTCCTCAAAGGCCTGTTTAAGGGTTAAGCCTTGCGTTTAAGATTCAGGTTTATTAGAAATTAGGTTTAGATCAGGGTAGGGGGCTGGAGAATGCATTATGTCCACGGGGGTCCTCACAAAGATAAGTACAAATGTGCATATGTGTGAACTTTTACATGCTACATAGTGAGGACCACAAGTGAAACCAACATAGTGAGGACATTTTGGAAAGTGAGGATGTTTTGGCTGGTCCTCGCTTCTTTAAAGGTCTGTTTGAGGGTTAATACTCGGTTTAAAGTTCAGGTTCCAATTAGGTTCAGTTTAGGCTTTACTGTTGTGATGGTTAAGGGTAGGCTAAGGAGCTAAGGAATGCATTATGTCCATGAGGGTCCTCACAAAGATAGTGCAAGTGTGCAAGTGTTTGTGTGTATGTATGTGTATCAGGTTGCTCTTCAATGTAATGGGCTGCAGAAATATGGTTTTAATGTTGTGTGTGTGTGTGAAATTGTACAAGATACATAGCAAGAACCACATTTTTATCCGACAGAGTGAGGACATTTTTGGAAAGTGAAGATATTTAGGCTGGACTTCACTTCCACAAAGGTCTGTTTGATGGTTAAGACCTGGTTTGATGTTCAGGTTACATTTAGGTTCAATTTAGGGTTCAGGGTTTAGGTTAGGCTAATGGGCTAGGGAATGTTTTATGTCAACTAGGGTCCTCACAAAGACAGAAGTACAAGAATGTGTGTATGTGTGTGTGCATACATGCATGAGCGAATGAGTACACTTGTCTACATGATTCAGGTTGCATGTATGTCTGTTGAATGTATCTGCACGTACTGTAAGTTAAATCTGTTTTTGAGTGTGTGCCCATTTAGATTTTTCACAATAAGAGTCTCCCTATTTCAAATAATATCCTAAATTAAAGAGTTAAACCTGCTTTTATTTTGTTTATAATTTATTTGTTAAGTTTATTATGTATTTATATCAGACTCAAGTGTATTCCTGAGTACACTGTTTTCAGCTCCATGACGCATCGTGCAGCTCTGCAAGTCGTTTTGATGACCACGTGCCAAGTGCAAATGTCCGAGCGCAACGAGTGTGTTCCTCTTTGAGTTGGCGAGAGAGCTCTCATGCTGAGTTTGAGAGTGCGCTCTGATAGGTAAAACCTGATTATGTAGTTCTTGACAGTGATTAATACCCCAGGCTGCAGCACTCCATGCATGTGTCTGCGAGCAACCTCCCCCCCTCTGCCGCCGCCACCAACCCCTCGCCACTATTCCCTCTCAGACTCCATTGGTTTTTATCTCAGACCTCATAGCGCTGGCTTTGTTTTCTCCCGGCGAGCCCTTGTACCTGCATATCTCAAATGGATGGTCCTGCCATGGAGTGGTTCCGCTGCCTGTTACGATGACTGTAAATATGGGAGCACAGTGCCTGGAGGCTATACGATTTGTACATGTTCTTTTGTATTTGAATATGAGTCTAAATACCCACCCACCCCCTCTTCCCCTTCTTATCCTCTCCTACCCCCCCTCTCGTCCTCCGTCCCTCTCTGTCTCCTCCCACCATGCCTCGGTCCTTTTTTCTGTAGGGGGTAAAACAGGTGTGTTTGAGCTCAGTGTACAGTATGTGTCCTCTTTGTCCCCATGCTCCCCCCGTGTCCCTTGGACTGTCCCTGCTGAGTGTGCTTTGTGCAGGAGGTGGGAACTATTGATGTCTCTCTGTACGTACCTGTGGAACACTTGTGACTCCTGTCATTTGCCGCTGTAAATAAACATGTCCTGGTAGAAGAGAGTGAGACGTTGCTATTCATTGCTTCATTTTTGCGTCTTCACTGGCTCTCCAGTTTTTATGTTTGTGTGCAAAGTGATCGTACGAGTGTTTCTGAGCTGTAGCTCCGAGCAAAGGTTTCACACAATATTTATGTGCTGTACTTCAAGATGAGGCTTTGTTACTAAATATATGTAGCAGCTCAGCCACCAGAAGAAAATGTTTTCATTATGCATTCAGCAAACCATGAACATGTTATATTTGTGCTGTTTGTATGTGTCATATCAACACTTACTAAGCAGTTGTTTTCAATAGATAAACCACTGCTTTTCCTGCCAGGGTGGTGCCATGAAAAGAGGTTGTTTTCTATGGAGAAATGGTTGCGTTTCCTGCCAGAATGGTCCAACAAAAGCGGTTGTTTTCTACGAAGAAATCCCTGTGTTTCCTTTCATGGTGGTGCCATGAAAAGCAGTTGTTCTCTACAGAGAAAACGCTGCATTTCCTGCCGAGGTGACGCCATGAAAAGTGGTTGTTTTCTACGGAGAAACCAATGTGTTTCCTGCTGGAATGGTGCTATGAAAAGCTGTTGTTTACAATGGAGAAATTGCTGCATTTCCTGCCAGGTTAGCGCCACAAAAAGCGTTTGTTTACTACAAAGAATCCGCAGCGTTTCCTGCTGGAATGGTGCCACAAAAAGTGGTTGTATACTATGGAGAAATTGCTGCTTTTCCTGTCGCAGCGGTGCCACAAAAAGCAGCTGTTTTCTACAGAGAAACCGCTGCATTTCCTGCTGAAATAGTGTCACAAAAAGCGGTTGTCTTTAGCAAAGACATCACTGCTTAATAATAATGTACAAATATGCTGTTTGAAAAAACGTTAAATGCCAACTTTTTCTTTTTTTTTGTAGATTGGATTGGCAGTAGATTAAAGAAGCAGATTTTGGGAAGCACACCTGTGTATTTTCTGACTTAGGGTCAGTTGAGAAGATTGATACTCTTCTCATGTTTGTATAGTAAACATAATGCTAAAGCCACCAGTCAGTTAGCTTAGCTTAGCTTAGCATAAAGACCAGAAACATAGGGAAACAGCTAGCCTGTCTAGATAATGATGAATCTTTGGGTAATAGTGCAGGTCGTAACTGCCGTAAATATTCATAAGAACTTATTTATCTGCTTGCAAAAATAATCAGAAATCTTTAAGAATTGAATAATCATGTAAAACACTGGTATTGCCTTTAAAGCTCAATTCAGTCTCGAATTTTAGGAATTTTTGGTTTTAAATACCTAAAACGGCAGCAAACATGTCTGCTAATATGTTCAGAGCCCATTTCATCAATTTTAAATAAATATAAAATGAGTAGTAGATGTATTAAACAAAATATGAAATGAAATTCACTATAAGGGACTGAACCGTGAGGGGAAATAGATACAGTCAAAGATTCTGATACTGGGTGAACATTTCATTATAATCCTCTGTCTTGTAACGGGCCGTGCTGTAGCCTGGTGTAACCGCGAGATAAAAGCAGACTTCTTCACAAAGACACAACTTTAATGGCTTTTAATTTTTTCGCCGTTGAAGTCAGCAGAGCTCATTTTTTCCGGGGGACAGAGTGCTATTTTCATCAAGGTCATTCCTAAACCTCCATTAGTCCCATTTTAAATGGTAACTGCGTTGCATCTTAAATCTGGCTCCCCTTCCTTGAAACAAGTGCTTTAATGATAAAAACCAGAGAGACTGAGAAGCTCTGCTCAAAGGAGGAATTAAAACAATTCTGAATAGCATGGAGGAGCCACTGTGTTCCTTAACAAAGCTGCCCCCTCTTCGGCACTCATTTGAAGTCAGCAGATAACGTTTCTCAGACGTCTCCCTCCCACGAGAAGGAGGGAGGGAAGCAGCGGGCTGCCTGTTGGATCCTGGCTGCAAGGGCCTCTGTTAACAAGGGGAACAAACTTCAACTTCGTCTCCCACAGGGGCTCAAAGGAAGTCTGCACATCAAACACTGAGTCTCATTTGGATGAAGAGATGCAGAGAGGAGCGATATTGGCCGCTCTGGGGGGTAAGAAGGTGGGGGCAGAGGGTGGGGGCGAGCTGAACAGGAAGAGAAGATGCCGAATCATCACCTCCTTCACTTTGTCACATGCTCACCTGACAGGTGATTATTTCCCCCAACACAGGAAGTTAGACAGAAGTGTTGGACCGCACACAAACACACATAAGCAAACACTGTTTTAGTGTATTGAGCGCTGCTGGGAAGTCACACACCACATGGAAAGATAGCGCAGTAAGCCTTCAGGTAATATTTCTCCCCTAATCTTTCCGTTTGCAGAGACTCCCATGATACTGTACGCTGACAGCACCTTAATCCCAACTAGAAGAGAAGTTCGGGAAGTGTGGGAAGAAATCTCCCCGCCATTGTTGAAGTTTCCTCTCTCATACGCTCGCGTGCACTTAAATGCCTCCTCTCAGACACTTGGACGCAGAATTCCACCGTGAGATGCGCACGCACATACACTGTTTGAAAACTTTGCCCGCATGCGAGGGAAGTGGAGCGTCCCCAAACTCTTAGCCTCGTGGGCAAATCCAGCAGAGAGCTTTTTGGCAGGTACAGCCCTCCGCTTCCTTAATCTGCTTGATTTCAGACTCTCCCAGCAGAGGGACGACACTCCTCTGGTTTGACAGGAGAGAGGATGGGAGCTATGTGTGTGTGCCTGTGTGTGTACGGACTAATTCCCATTCAAGAATTATGATACAATAAATCTGTCATGGCAGAAAAGTATTGTTTCACCTCTGATGCACTTCCGACCACGCCCAGCAGTGATGTAATGTTTCACGAACATTCACGACTCACAGAGTGTGCAGACAAAGCAGGATTTCTTAGAGTGTGTAGTTTTTTGTCAAATTACCTGAGGTCTCTCGAACAAAAACTAAATTTAAAGGGACAGTTCCCCCTCAAATTCAAAAATACATGTTTGTCCTCTTACCCGTAGAGCTATCCATCAGTCTAGATTCTTTTGGCGTGAGTTGCAGAGTGTTGGAGATATCAGCCGTAGAGATGTCTGCATTCTCTCCAGTATAATGGAACTAGATGGCACTCGGTTTGTGGTGCTCAAAGCGCCAAAAAATACATTTGAAAAACTCAACATCAATGTCTCTTTCAGGAAATCATGACCTGGTTACTCAAGATAATCCACAGACCTTGTTGAGAGCAGTTTCATGTAGG
>JAPZEB010000017.1:10134064-10147775 GCA_029783705.1 Chaetodon striatus
ATCAATAGGATTATACAATATGACTGTGTTAAGGAACATGCACCACATCCGTACAGGATCCTTGTAAAACGAAAAATCATCATCGTGAAGGTCAAGTTAATTAATGTCCCTGCTTCATCATCGTGGGATCTCTTACCATAATGTCCAGACTCTTAAAGCCGACTGGACGTTAAATTTAAAACCGAAGCGAAGGGACAGAACGGTTTCAGTGTCCACACCAATGACCTTCTGCAAATGATGATTGATACTGCTCCCCTTATCTCATTGTCTCCTTCCTCCGCTGTATCAATCACTTACAAGAAATAATATGAAAAGATGTTCATTGCTCTTTGAGTCGGATAGAGGTTAAACAGAGGAATATGCATCAAAGTGTCCAAAACCAAAAACATATTTCTTACCACTGCAATTTCCATGTGATTTAACTTCATGGTGGCTCAACTGGCAATATTTATTCCACAATAAAACATCCTAGGCAAGTCTGCAGGAATAAATCAAAGTGCAGATTCACAAATAAACCATTGCGACTAGCAAATCCGCTCAAAGTGTCCTCGGAGTTTCTAGAAATTGTCTCAGAGTGTACAGGGCAGTAGTAATATAATACCTAACTATCTATGAATACTACTTGTAAAAGAATAGGGTCTGCCTTTTAGATCAGCGTCAGTCCTCCTCAGCCGTGTGGAGTGGGAGATTGGATCATTTCTTCAAAGGGAAAGGGCTTCCAGTTCTTTGAGAGATGAAGGAATTGGAAATCTGCTCTACACCGTGTGCCCCGCAACATCCTGTGAAGGTTCAGTGATATTTTGATGTGAGGATCAGGGAGGCTGCGGACGGCTTTTCGCTTTATCCTGCTATTCGTGAAACCTCATTTCTTTCTGTTTCTACAAGTGTCCAGATGTAGAACGAAAAAGCAAAATGACTCTCCCACCAGGTTATGTGTGCTACTGTAGCATATTGGTCATAGACGTGTGAGGCTTGAGCGCTGTCCTGTCTTGTTTCAACAAGACCATACCTGGAGGGAGATATTATACAGGTTTTAATACGTGTGACGTTTGCCTTCAAATATAATGAATGGCACAAGTATGCACTGGAAAAATATATCAAAAGACATGATCAAAGCTGGTCCCTATTACTCAGTGCCTTCCCCCCTTTAATTACCCAATCAGGGATGTTCTTGGAACATTTTAAATACATGAGGCAGGAAGAGAAGAGTCCTGACATCAGAGAAGTCCCTTTAAAAAGTGAATGTTGAACAATTTCATGATTGAAATGTGTTTTTATTACAGTCAAAGGAGCGAGGACGAATAGAAAGCAGGAAAGGTTCATTTGGCCTTGGCTCTGAAATAGATGATTTTAATGGACTTTTTAAGTGCAGCTACTTTCAGTTTGATTTCTGTGGTTTAGTTAATAAGAATAAATCAGACATCTGTGTGTGTGTGTAGTTGTCTAACCACTCTTGCTGCATACTGGTCAACAGAGTTCAGTTAGCAACATCGCTTTGTGTAGTGGCATGGGAGTAGGAGGAATGACGAACAAAACTATGAACATCAGGTTTAGGTTTGAAAAACAGAATAAGAAATGAATTTCCCTGAATTTAAGTGGTGGTTTGACTGTACCAACTTTTAACATTAGTGTTAGGCTTTTAACGTTAGACTGTGAGAAAAATGGGCACCGACTGCAGGCGGTGGGGATCGACCATACAGGATGCTTTCTAGCACCTAGGGCAGCCTTTATAGCGCTCCATTGCATTTTCTGCACTAATAGGGCACCCTAGCGGGCACATTATAGCGCTCTCTCCACTGGAAGTGCATCACTGAGGACTGTGCATTGTGTTTTCCCCAATGAAAGGGCACCCTAGAAGTCACTTTATTACACATATACCACTGGAGAGGCATGCTAGAAGGGACTCCATTGTGTTCCTTCCATTAGAAGTGTACTCTAGAACAGTGGTTGCCAGGTCTTTTCTGCAAGTGACTCACGAATGTGTCATAAAAAAAATATATTTTTCTTCTAAAGTACACTGAATTTACAGCACAAAGCTTTAATTTGAAGTATCGTTTTCTGTGTGAGACTAACTGACAGCGTCTTTACAGAGACAGCAAAGTAGCTCGACGATATGGCTAAACACAAGCTAAGTATATTAAACTGTGTGAACCTTGAACTAATAACTAAGGAGAAATCTGGACCCTGTGGCTGAACCAGTTAGGAACCACTGCTCTAGATTGCTCTTCATTGCATTTTCTCCACTGGAAGGGACACCCTAGGGGCGCTTCATTGCACTTTCTCCACTAGAAAGGCACCCCTAGAGGGAACATGATCATGTTCTCTCTAATAGAATGGCAGCCTAGAAGGTCCTTGATTGTGTTTTCTCCACTGGAAGGACAGCCTTAAGGGCTCCTCACCAGGGTTTTTCCACTAGAAGAGCACCCTAGATGTCACTTAATTGCATTTTATCCCCCAGAAAGCCTCCCTAGAGGGCCCTGCTTGCATTTTATCCATTAGAACAGCAGCCTAGGGGGCACTCAATTGCATTTTATGCACTAATAGGGCACCCTGGAGGGCGCTGAATTTGTTTTCTCATCTGGAAAGGCACTGTTGAGGGCCTTGCATGATGTTTTTCCCACTGAAAGGGCACCCTACAAGTCACTTCATGCTGCTTTCTCCACTATATGGGCACCCCAGAGAGCACTCCATTGTTTTCCGTCCATTGGAAGGGCACTCTAGGGAGCACTTTATTGCAATTTTTGCACTAATAGGGCACCCTACAGGGTACCTCATTGTGTTTTCTCCACTAGGGGGAAACCCCTTCATCACATTTTCTCCATTAGAAGGGCCTCATAAAGGCCCCTGCTTGCATTTTATCTATCAGACGAGCACCCTAGGGGGCGCTTGATTGTGTTTTCTCTACTAATAGGCACCCTAGACATCACTTCATTGCACTTTCTCCACTAGAGGGGCACCTAAGAGGGCACATTATCAAGTTCTCTCGAATAGCAGGCAGCCTAGAGGGTCCTGGATAGTGTTTTCTCCACTGAAAGGACACCCTTGTGGGCCCCTCACCAAGATTTCTCCACTAGAAGAGCAACCTAGAGGTCACTTAATTGCATTTTCTCCACTATAAGGGCACCCTAAAGGGCCCTACTTCCGTTTACTCCACAAGATGAGCACCCAAGGGGGTACTTCATTGCGTTCTCTGCACTAATAGGGTACCCTAAAGGGCACTTCATTGTGTTTTTAGGTTTTGTTTTTTTCAACTAGAAGGGTGGCCTAGCCTAGAGGGGCCTGCAGCGCCTTTTCCCCAGTAGAGGCCACCTTAGAGGGCCCTGCTTGCATCTGGGATGTCACTTTATTGTGCTTTCTCAACTGGAAAGGTATCCTTGAGGACCTTGTATTGATTTTTCCCCACTGAGTGGGCACCCCAGAAATCACTTTATTATGCTCTCTCCACCATATGGGCACCCTAGAGGGCACTCCATTATGTTCCCTCCATTGGAGAGGCACTCTAGGGGGCGCTTCATTGCATTTCTGCACAAATAGGGCACCCTAGAGGGTATCTCATTGTGTTTTCTCTACTAGAAAGAAACCCTAAAGGGCACTTCTTGCATTTTCTCCCAAAAGATGGGCACCTTGAAGGGCCTTGCTTATGTTTTCTCCATTAGAAAAGGGCACCCTAGAGGGCACATTATCATGTTCTCTGTAGTAAAAGGGTGGCCTAAAGGGTCCTGGATTGTGTTTTCTCCACTTGAAGAGCACTATAGAGGTCACTGCATTGTGCATTCTCCACTAGAAGGGCACCCTAGGGGACACTTTAACACATTTTCTGCACTAATATGGCACCTCAGAGGGCTTAGCTTAGTGTTTTTCCAACTAGAAATGCGCCCTAGAGGGTGGTTTTCATGGTTTCTCTAGTAGAGGGGCAACCAAGGGTATCTGCATTATATCCTAGCCTAGTTCCTGTATCAGGTTTTCTCAACTGGTAGGGCACGCTTCAGGGCACTTCATCGCATTTTCTTCACTAAAAGGGCACCCTTAAGGGCCCTGCATTGCCTATTCTCCACAGGACAGGCACATCAGAGGGCACTTTATCACATTTTATCTATCATAAGGGCATCCAAGAATGCACTTTAACAGCATTTTTTTAAGTCATGGGGGCACCGGTGCCAGCTCTGTAATTCTGGTTTGGTTGCTTCAGAGTAAAATTCTCTTTTCATATGGTGCTAAACCTTGTAGTTAAACACTCCCAAGCAGCAATAAAAACTGTCCATGCGTCCACCCTCTATATGAAACACACATTTTACTCGGATCCCTTTGAAACCATGCTAACATTCACAAATAGGAAACTAACTAGATGCAGATGACCTGTTACTGGACGTGTTATTGCTATTGATTCAGCCACATTATCCCATCAGCTCAACAATTTGCCCTCAGATATGATCCCATTACACAGCGCACACCCGAGTATCAAGCTTGCCCAGGTGACATTTATTATTTTTCATTAACATACCTGTCCCTTTCGGGGTCTGTCAATCAGGGCACGGAGTCGTGTCACTTTGCAATACATATTGGTTTCTGTGTACATCCCCCGCAGTCTGCACCTACAGCCAACCCGTCCGCCCGGCAAGAAGGATGAAGCCTGTCACCTTTTAGTGTGCGCCGAAGGTGAAATGACATTTGAGCGCCGTGCCAAATGTGAGTGCAGTCTCCACTCATGCGCTGCTGTCAGGAGTGATCACTGTTATTTCAGCTGCCTGTCCAAAGAGGGGATCCGATGGCTCACCCCCTTTTGCTGCGTTAAGGTAGTCAAGCTAGGAGCCCTGCATTTGGCCTCGCTCTGCAAATCTGATTAGAGGGGCTGTAATAGCAGGTTGTGTGGGAGAAAGCACTATAAAGAGAGGACAGAGCAAACACAGCAGCCATCTCTTTGCCCCCCCCCGCCCCGTTTCCCCTCTCCCTTCCTGCTCCCTCTTCAAAACAACATGGAAGTGTATTATAGAGTATCATGCTGTCACCTTGGGATGTGATGGGAAATAGAATGGACTACTCAATAGACCGCTAAATTAACTTACTTTAATTTTAGAGTCCATGCGACGCGCAGAGGCACGCACATGCACACTCACACACATCCATTACTTAATATGTTTTATGGATCCTGCTTCAAAATGAGATGTCCACCCTCTGAAGAGGTGACAGGTGCTATTTGAGAATGATCGCTGATGCACTACATAAACAGAAAATGGCTGTTTGTCTCTAAATACACATGAATCATTCAGGTGCAGCTAACTCATGGTGCCAGTCTCACTTCATATTTCACAGGATTTCAAATTTATTTATCTCTGCTGTTTAAATATGCACAAACAAATCAACAACCACATGGAAAATTAAAAAGCAAAATAGTTTCTGCACTGGAACTTTTTAGTTTTACTAACAATAATTACATACTGCATTATGATTATTGGTGAGTTCTTTAAACAATTCCTTGAAAAATGATTGCAAAATCACATTTAAAGGTTGCAAATTGCATTGGAATTGCAAAAAAATATTGTAATTGCAATCAGTTTTGGCTATAATTTAATGTTTGTGATTGGGCTGCGGTCACGAAATAGCAAGATGGGACTCAGTGTAGTATTATTATCGAGCAAATGTCTTTTTGTTATCAAGTTTCATGTGGTTTTAGTTAGTGTGTTTTAATTATAGTGCTCCTATCAGGTCGATTATTATAATTGTTTTGAACAACAACATGTCTCCCTAACTTTTGCAGCAAACTCACACATGGTGAGAGATATGACAGGATTAGAGCTGTGTGCTTTCCAGAGCTGCTGTATGTAAGCAGTAATGTTTCTGGAACATCTGTTGCACCTTACGCCACTTAATTTCTCTCGAGGTAATTACGCTGATGGCATTTCTAATACATTTCTAACACGATATACTGTGTGGCGGAGAATTCAGTGGAAATAATGGCCGATGAGTCACAGACTGATAACGTACTTTAAAACCAAGAAGGGATATTGGAGACAGCGGTAGCTCCTTTTATAATGCAGATTAATAAATCCACCTTGTTAACTTTGCAGTTTAGACTCCTCATCCTCCTCACTGAATCTATATAAGTCATCTTTAAGTCGTGCTGCGTGGAAATGTGAGGCTTTATTCACTCTGCAGGCGGATGAGCTCAGCTCCAAATTCCTTCTCTTTTTTTTTTTTGGATATTCATGCCTATTAGAGGACGCACTCTGCTTCTGATATCCGCAATGAACCTCTGAGTGAGAACGACCAAGGAGACGAGGAAATAATTGAGAAACGCCATTATGTCCGCTGCTCTTTCCACCCCAATCTTTGTCTCTTTCTTTCGCATTCGTCTTTCTCATTGTTTGTTACTCCCTCAGTCTCACTCTCCTCTCTGTCCACTTCCTGTCCTTTCACATCCTGCGTCTCTCTCTCTCTCTCCTTCCTCTTAGCAGGGAGTTTGCCAGGGGCTTTCATTTTGATTTGTTCTTCACCTTCATAGATCTTTCTCCAGTAGAGCAGCACCCTAGAGGGCCCTGTATCATGTTTTCTCCGCTAGAAGGGCACCCTAGGGAGTCACACATTGTGTTTTCACTACTAGACAGGCACCCTTGTTGGTAATTATGTTTTCTTGACTAGAAGGGCATCCTTGAGAACCATGCATCACATTTTCCCAATTAGAAGGGCACTGTAGAGAGTTCTGATTCATATTTTCTCCACTGGAAATTACCCCAGAGGGCACTTAATCATGTTTTCTCCACTAGAAGGGCACCCTAGAAAGCACCTCATTGTGCTTTCTCCATCAGAAGGACACCATAGAGGGCACTTTCACATGTTTTCTGGCACTCTAGAGGGCACTTTATTATGTTTTCTCTAATAGAGATGAACCCCAAAGGGGACTTTCGCATGTTTTCTCTAATAGACAGGCACCGTAGAGGGCACTTCATTGCACTTCCTCCACTAAAGGATTTTGTGTTTTTATGTTTTCAGTTGTAGGAGTGCATCTTAGAAGGTCTTGCATCATGTTTTCTCTACTGAACAGGTATCCTAGAGGGCCCTTTATCATGTTTTCTCAAGGTGTAGGGCACCCTCGAGGGTCCTGCATCATGTTTTCCCCACTAGCTGGGCACCCTGGAGGGCGTTTTATCATGTTTTCACAAATAGAATTGCACCCATGCACCCTTTCACCCTTTCACCCTTTTCTCCACTAGAAGGGCACACTATAGAGAACTTTAATATGTTTTCTCCAGTAGAAGGGCACCCTAGAGGGTCCTGCATTGTACCTCCTCCACTAAAGAGGCACCCTGGATGGTCCTGCATTGCAGAAATAATGGCAGATGAGTCACAGACTGATAGGGTACTTTAAAACCAAGGAGGAATATTGGAGACACGGTAGCTCTTTTTATAATATAGATGATTAAATCCACCTTGTTAACTTTACAGTTTAGGCTGCTCATCCTTCTTACTGAATCTGGATAAGTCATCTTTAAGTCGTGCTGCTTGGCAATGTGAGGCTATATTCACTCTGCAGGTAAATGAGTTGAGCTCCAAATTCCTGCTCATGTCATTTTTTGGATATTCATGCCTAATAGTGGACGTTCTGTACTTGTAATATCGGTTATGAATCTCCAAGTGAAATGGACCAAGGAGACAAGGAAATAATTGCGAAACACCATTATGTTCACTGCTTTTTTTTACCTATATCTTTGTCTCTTTTTTAACATAACTCTCTCTCACTGTTTGCTACTCCTCAGTCTCACTAACTCTGCTCTCTGTCCACTTACTGTCCTTTCACATCCTCCGCCTTTCCCTCCTTCCTCTCAGCAGGGACTCCCGCCCGCGGCTTTTACTTCGATTTGATCTCCGCTTTCATCACAAGTACATTTTTCAAGCTTCAGCTCCTCGTCCTATAAATATTCCAAACCAGTTTCGCTGACATGTTCTCTGCTAATCGTGTGTGGGTTTACTTGACCGTGGACTGCTCTTGCTCTTTTTTTTTTTTTTAACAGTAAGAACTATCTTGTCTGTAAATGATTAGATTTCAGCTTGCTTTAGAATAATTGACTTCTATTTGTGGCCTGTGGGCCAAGTGAAGGGATAAATCTGGCAAAACTGGATATGTAGCCGTTGAAGCAAAAGGGTCTGAAACAGCTTTCATACCTTATAAAAGTTTAATTATATTGCCTTCTAGCTGATTCTTTTTGCAGCAGGTTATGTCTTTAGTTGACATTTGGGCATTACCGCCGTGACATTATGGCTTTGTCTGAATGGTGGGCTCGCAGGACTCCCATTAAAATTAATTTTAATGCCCTGCTTGTTAGCTTTCCCCTTCAACTTGGAAAAACATTCTTGGTTGTGTAATGTGAGCCTTAGGAAAGCATAGCAATGACTTCCACTTCTAAAAAGGTCCATTTTGGATTAAGTTTTCCTCCTGATTTCACATCACAGTGTGCCATGCGGAAGCTGTACACCACACAACCTCTATCAACTCCAACACTGCCGCAAGGAAAGCAAAAGATGTGCGTCTCAAGCTAACATTTTCAACCTCTGTAAACAAACACTTCTTCTACCTGCCTACCACATTGCTAAAATCACATTTGACCATGAGACCTTTTTATAAATAACCCCCCTGCAGCGTCCGAGTCACCAAATCAGCATATAACATCTGCTTCGGTTGGCTGCCGGCCAGTTTGAGCTGAGGCGAATGCACGCTTTTCTTGTAGTCCACCAGCATCCTGTCGTGGACGACGCCCTCTCCGGCTCATTTCCCTCCCTGAGCCCCACACCGAGCTCCCTCTCAGGCCTCTTGGTAAGCCAGAAGCCTGCCAAGCCACCCTGGGGTCACACATGGTCACGGCTAATGTGACAAAGCCAGCTGCTCATCATTGCCCAACCAGCCTCTCACCAGCTGTGATTGGATGTAAGGGGTCACCCAGCTTGGCCCACAGGGGCCCCGGGGCGGTGCAGCCAGCTCAGACATGTCCTCTACACAGATAAGCGAGCTGAACTGTGTTCCTGACTTTGAAGCTGTACTGAAAACGGCTGATCAGAAGTTGATTTTATTAGGTAAAGAAAAAAAACTTTATCCGTGTGATCTGTCTTCTGCACATGAAAGTAGATCAGAGGAGAGACAAGATGTGATAAGAAGTGGAGACTAAAAGGAAAGGTCAGCTCTCTGCGAGCAGCAGAAAAACAGCATGAAAATGAATGGATAAAATCTTAAATGTACAGCGGAACAAATGAGCTTTCAGAGCAGATGTCTGGTATCTCTGACTTATTATTTCGGGTGTTTTATCTCAATTTTTTAACCTGTTCACCTTAAAATGAGTTTATGCACTCAGATGTACAGTGCTTCATCTTTTCTGCCACTTATTTTAACGATACAAGACGCCATACAGTCAAGCTGTTCTCATTCGTTATTTGTACTTATACCTATGGAAGGTAGTGCGCTATAATTCGTAGATAACCCACACAATCATGACCCAGCAAGCAAGATTACAAGCTTTGGCTGCAGGCTGTTGTTTGTCATATGGAGGTAGCAAAGGAGGAAGTCAAGTGAAGCGGTATAAAGAGCAACAAAGTCCAGGGAGATTGGAAGGTTGGGGTGGAGAATGGGTCAAACAAATTTTAACCCAGGAGACCCGGTTTCATATCCAACCCACCGTACACCTTAACTACAACAGCCAGCAGCGAGGGGAAATGCGGCAAGGCAAGACTGACAGTTAAGGCGGCAAAAGTTCTTTGTAATGTGGCGGTAGCAAAGGAGGGAATCGGGTGAAGAAGTATCAAGAGCAACAGAGTCCAGGGAGAATGGAAGATGGGGTTGGTGAATGGGTCAAACAAACACAGGACTCTGGCCCAGGGAGACCTGGTTTCGTATCCAGTCTCAGTCCTAAGTCATCTAAATCTGGCGCTTGGGCAGTAACATATCATGCCGTCCTTTAACGTCGGCATGATACGCAGCCAGTTGCCGTTAGTTTAATGGGGGTTGGCGGCATCAGGGGGAAACGCGGCAGGAAAAGAACAAAAGTTAAAGCGGCGAAAGTCAGAGAAGGGCTGGTGGGAGAGGTGTTTGTTGGGTCCGACAAACGTGGACGCTCACCCTGGAAAGCAGTTTTTAGGTCCAGTAAGATTATAAAGCCACACCCTTTTTTCCTAACCTAACAGGTAAAGGTGCTAATTTGGATGATATCATACTAACTGTCGCGTAGGATACATTGAGTCAATATCAGAGGTTTCAAGTTTGTTAGTCGGACATTAAAGTGTTGTTTTTCTCAGGAGCTGTATGTGACACTTGGAGCATCAATATAGCAGCAAACAACCTTATAAAAATATGGTGGAGTAATGGCGTCCTAAGCTGAGAATGAAGTTACGCTATCTCTTTGTGTCCAATGTTGTGGTAGTCAGTTTAGAGGCACATGCGTGTGAGTCCCTTTGAGTGTATCAACACTGTGCTAATGCAGTGGTTACCATGTGGAAGCATAGCGCTCACCCTCGGGTTGACGGTTAACACAGCTAGCTCTGTTAGCACTGTTACTATCGTAAGTACTGTTTATTGCGTTAGCATCTTTGGCTTCTAGCCGCCAGCTCAGCCACCTCCATGTTGAGAGTGACCACAAAGGATGTTTCTACGAGCAAAAATCGCACCACATAGTCATGTTTTTCTGAGGCGGTGACCTCTAGTGGCCGTGGTCATTATCACAGGAGCAAAGATGGAAGTCAGGAGATGTAGTATAGAGAGCAAGAGAGGATGCTAATGGTGGGAGGGAGGGTAGGTGGATGGGTCAAACAAGCGGGTTCATCTCGTGTGAAAGTCAACGTAGAGGTATTATCACAATGAAATCTAGTTAGTCATTGTATTATGTTATGTAAGATACCTTACATTACCTTTGTAAAAAAAAAATCGCACTTATTTTAAGCTAAAACATGATGTTTTTTTCTAAACCTATTCTAAGGACTCCCTTGCTGAAACCTAACCACATAGATCTGGCGCAACTGTAATCGTATTATAGCCTTACCCACATTAACGGCCGTACAAGCCATTCTTTTGATTCGTGGTTGTAAGAGTTTGAGGACTTGTTTTAAGAACTATGTGTAGACCATCCTGCTTCAGACTCAGAATCATAGATACGCTTTTAATGTGACATACAGCTCCTTTAACGTTTGGAGTTGTCGGATGTTGAGGTTGAAGAGTTTGTGGTCGATTTAAAGTCCTGATATATTACCCTATTTAATCTCTAATTTAAACTCTAATAGGCTACCTTCCTAAGTGGTAAATTGACTCTGATTGGTGTGCAATTAAAAACCAGCTCAAAGTTAACTGTGGTGCGGTCGGGTGCATTTTGGGGGTAAACAAAACAATACACATTGTTAGCCTCAAGATCTATATGCATTTACAACTGTTGGTTCTCACAAGTTCTTAACCAGCTGAGTTTTTTTTATCTCACCATGTGTTTAATTGTTTCAAACATCACAGTGAGAGACTATAAAGTAAATTATTATCTTTATCTTCAACTTTAAAATGGTCCTTGACATGCCAAAATATCTGAAATGGTATACTTAAGGTTTCATGTTTAAATACAAGTGCCATGACATTTACTGTAATTAGCGTCTGTTACAGATGATACACACTTGAAGGTCTCTACACTGCACAGAAGTGAACCAAAAGTCTGAGTAAACTGATGAGTAACATGTACAAAACACTATTTAAAGCCGAGTGCGTCCTCGCTTTGCTGGTAATGTCTCAACCTTGAGACCTCACAGTGTGTCTCCTGTAAAACTTCCAGACCCAGAAATTATATTTATCAAGGTTCCCCCTTTGGGTGGTGACAATCAGTATTGAAGACAATAGTCAGACAAACAACCCCAGCTGCCTAGGATGCCACTCTCAAAACAATCAGCCACAACAAAAGCAAGAGAAAGCCCCCTCACCAGCACTAATTGTTAATAAGGGGTTTTGGCATAATTGATTTTTCTTTCACTCAGTTCCCAATTTGCTCCTGTTGCGATGGTGTTTGTGTCCCTCGGGTTTAATCTAACGTTGCTGTTTCAAATGCTTTTGCAACAAACAGCCCCGAGGAGGAGGAGGAGGAGGAGAAAGGAGGGGGATGTTGAGCTCCAAGTTGCTCAGGAGTCTCCACAAACCAGATGTATTTCATATGGAAATGCCAGAGTACCTCTGAGACTCTTGCTCATGCATGGGGATGGAAATGTCGACTGCGGTGTAGTCAGTGAACTCGCCGTGTCTTGAGTGTGCATCTGCATGGATTCAGCTGTTACTCTGCAGCATCGTACTTCCTGCTTCAAATTAAATGGTACTCCAGGTATAGTTCATTTAAATTAGGTTGGGGTTAGTTAGCAACGGTATTAGATATCAACCGCCTGGGGTGTGTGCGAGCTTTAAAAGCCCATGATATGCATAATACGTGTTTATCAGCCACTTGTACCAATATTTTATCTTAATGGCATGCGGCAGGAAATTGCAGTTTTGCATTAATGAGCTTTTACAAACGCAGATGTTTGAATACTGTGAAATAATTAAACACAAAAGCACATTTAGAGTCAGTTAAGAAAATAAGGGTGTCAACGAGGACGGCGATGGTGACATCTCTAAGGAGTGAGACAACTCGTATGTGCACATAGAGGACACATTACATGGTAGCTTCATCAGCGCCAGATGAAAGAGTTCACATCCTTTGGGCTTTATTCATGTCAAATCTGAAACCACAAATCAAATGAGATATAATGTCTGTTTATTCCTCCTTGGACAGCAGTGGTTTGGATGAAAGAACAGATGTCCTCTTATTTTGTGCTATTTTTTCTTCTTTAAAAGCCGTCTGAAGGAGGGTTTTCCTGAGGGCCCGGGTGTAACAGGGAGCCAGATGCTTCTCTAAATCTGTGTTGAATTGTGCTTGAATTCTTTGATAGCGCAACGGGAGATAAGGCAGTGCAACTTATCTCGGAGCTGCCACACATAAACAAGCATGGCTGTACATATGCATCGATGAGCAGCCCAGCCGTCAGTGCTATCTACTCTTGCTGTGGTTTATCTCAGTATCACATGCGTGGGTTAAAAATCTGGTTAAAACTGGTTATTTTTTCAGTGTTCCAGCTATATTTCTCCCTCCAACACTGTTTTTCTCACATCTATTAATTGAGATTAACATTAAAGGGTTGTGCTGCGTGTGGTAGAAGCATAGAAAAGATTACTGAACAGGCCTTCTTAGCCCAGGGCCGGGGCCCTAAAGTGTCTGTTGCCCACCTATCCATACTGACCAGACAGAGACAGAAATGGACCACAAATAGACACAAAAATGGGCAAAACAGAAACTATGAGACACACAATGACAACACAGAGACACAAAACAACAAAAAAAAGATACAAAATTACCTCAAAGTGACACAAAATGACCAAAAGAAGACATGAAGTTATTTCAGAGACACAAATTACCCCAATAAGACATAAAATGACTTCAAAAAGATGCAAAATTACAACAATGAGACACAAAAGAGCCACAAGGTGATACAAAATTACTGCCAAAAAGACACATTACCTCAAAGAGACACAAAGTTTCCTCCAATTGACACAAAAAGCCCACAAAGAGACACAAAATGATCAAAAGGAGATATGTTAGGACTTAGAAGAAAATCAAAACAACCACAAGGGACACAAAATAGAGTGTCCCAAAAATACACAAAATTACACAAAATGACC
>JAPZEB010000017.1:10177903-10188913 GCA_029783705.1 Chaetodon striatus
AGGTGGTTTTAGGACAGATTTACACATGGCCATAGACAGCATTGTTAAGCCAGGCAGGGGAAAGACAAATTCTCTCACATTCTCAGAGAAGGAGCAATCGTCAAGATTTTGGTCTGAACCACTCTATTTCATCAGAAACAACCAGGAATGGGGCTCAAAGTGCAAAATACTGGACTTCTCCTTTAAGTGAGATGAAGTGAAGTTGAAAAAGGGTAATAAATCACAATATATTTTATCGTAACATATTTACTGCAGAGTGACATCATGTATATGTCCTTTAAAGGCATATTGTAGACCCTTTTGTCTGCTTCCCTTTTGAAAAATACTTAAAATTAAGGAATTATCTGGGAAAAGCTTGACGAGGTAGCAGCAGCTAACCACAAAGGGGCGGGGCTTAGCAATGGATCAATTCAATGCTGTCTCTATTTAAGTCGAATTCGTCCAAGCATTACCAAAAGTTCCCTCTTAAATTTTAAGGTAAGGCTAAGGCTTTTGAATTCTGGTTGATTTTGCAGCCCCTTATGCAAATGTTGTATAATTTGAGGGACAACCACCAGAGATCTCTCTTTACTTACATCTGAGCCTTCAGCAGGCATTTGTATGCAGCTGTCTGCAATCTGTTTCGTAATGAGATGTGATATACAGCATGAGGACAGTGAAAAGACACAAATAAGTTTGAACAAGTTTAAGGACTGTTTATACAACTCCAGCAGTGTATGAATCACAGCTTTGGCTGCTCTATCATTTAAATTTATTTTGAGAGACTCCCACTGCGAGTGCCAACCCATTTGCTGCTGACCTGGTGGCAAACATTTTGAAATACTGCATAGAAATAGCTCCTCTGCTTGCCAATTTAAATGTCGCTGTTCCCGATGGTGGTAATATAGAAATGAGGCATTTTAATTTTTATTTAAAGAAGCGTTGGCAAACACTGAAAATGGTTCTTCTAGTCCTTGCTTTGAAGGTACGTGAATGTTTGGGAGGCGGATGTACAGTACATGATTGGGCCTTATACCCATCCAACTGTGGTTGATTTAATATTGTCTGCACTGCTGCTTACAAGGCCCTGATCATGCAGTACAACAGCGTCCAATATTTAAAATCCAACGAATCGTGTTTTTATAGAGAAAGAAAAAAGGACTCTTGATGTTTTGTGCATCATTTCAAAAACATTCCCCTGTAATTCAGCCAGACATACTTGGTATCTGCTGAAACTTTGCGATCTCGACCTGAATCTAAAATCAAGTTCTGTGCAGTATCAAAGAACGGTGGGCATGCGGCATGCATTTGTAATGTTGCTCTTACTAGACAGGGAAGAGGAGGTGAAAGTTAGGGTAAGAAGAGGTAGGGCAAACACGTCCGCCCACTACCCCAACCTCAGTGGTGCTCGGGAAGCATCTAAATTTCATTTTTAGATCAATTCAGACCTGTTTTAGTGTCTTATTTTAATGTTACAGTGCCACAATTAGCTGTAAAAATTCACGTCAACATTGTTTTTCTGGATACAAAGCACTATAATGCTTTTATTTCTCAGTGTGTCATTTTATATCCATGGGCAGCAATTATTGCCTAAAAATTTTCAATATTCAGGCAATAATTGCTGCTGGATGCTCAATGGAAGAATGTGTGTTAGGCAGGGGTGTGAATATAGAAAGTGCAGGCAGTGCAGTGTCACTGGGGCCATTGTGGTGAATGGGCACAATTGCCACCAAGGAATACACTTTAATGCTGTGTTTGAATTTGAATTTCATTAGCACACAGGATGTGACAAAAACAAGTACATAAAAATAAATTTTGCAGAGATTGTGAAGAAGAGTCAAGGAATCCAAAGGGACTTATGGTGAAAACTTCCCCTCTAGATTTCAAATCTGTTTGAATACAAATCGTTTTTCTCACCTAAACATGAGAATATGACATAATGTAAAATTATTCATTGACAGTGAAATTGAGTTGAATTGAGGAATTGAAAAAAGTCACATTTATCAAGCATGACTTCATCTTATTTTCCTTGGTTAAATACTATGCACACGTCCCGGTAATGCAATTTATGTGGAAGTAACATTAGACAACTTTTAAACTAGCTAGCTAATCAGCCCGTTCTCATTCCCCAATCGTCAAATATCACCATTTTGTCAGTGATTTCGGCGTCAGACACTAACCCAAAAGGCGCCTATTGCGGCGCCGGTAACAACGGAAGAGAGGAAGCTGGAAAGTAGCTATAGGGAAGCAGCAGTGGAGGTGGATGGGTCCAACAAAGCCAGGACTTTCACCCTGGAGCGCCCGGTTTATTTTCCATGTGAATATTGAGCCATTTTCCCTAAAACTAACCGTGTAGGAAATACCATACAACATGGATTAAAAGCCTAGTCCCGATTAAATGCCCAGTCCCTTTCACTAACTCGATATGGCTACATATTTCGACAAATAAACGCCTGTCTCAATTACACGCCTGGTCTGGTAAACTAGATGTTCTTCAGATGTGTTAAACCGTGTTGTTTGCTACCCTTAACTTATGTGTCTTTGATGACCCTGTAAGTTATTTACATTCCTTTAGCCTGTAATGGACGTCATATCAAAAGAATCAGAGGGGTTTTTCATAATATTTAATCCAAGTTGTGAGTTTTGTTTCAACAGGGTAAAGTGGTGTTGTGACGTATGCCTTGTTGCCTTATTCCTAAATATTGCGTCATAGTTAACTGAAGACAATAAAAAAAAGTTAAACCATTGAAACAACTCTTTGCAGCCGGTTGAGAAATATAAATATTATCATGCTTTTTGTCCAGAAAAACTGCAGTCCTCCTGTTTACTTGCATTTATTCACAAGCAATATGACGTAGACACTGACATACGATCCAGCAGCCAATGACGCATCTATGTTTCAATATCCATGGCGAATACCTCCTAACTCTACCTGTTGATGTTTACTTCTTCTCAAGGCCCCATATAAAACCACATCCTGCCCATGACTGTCTATATATAGTATTGACTGCAAATACACTTCAAGTCATGTCTGCACAGTGACATTTCTTCTAACAGCAGATGGGGTCTGCGTTTGTATTGATGTTGTTTATGTGTCTGTGTGGGTTTTTTTTTTTTTTTTTTTTTACTTAACACTCTGTATTTCTCTCCCCAACCTTTCTCTTCAAAGTGGCATAAAAGGCACCCGTCACACCTGACGATCAAAGCGCAACAACCAAAGCGCAGGCTCTCTGTTGTGCCGCTGTCATTTTCGCTCTTTTAAACAACAAAACAACAGAGACCTTCAAAACTCAACGGCCACTCTTGATGAGCACGGCTTTACGCGGTTCGGCTCGGGAGATCTCGGCCTTGTCTCAGGTTTTTGATGCAGGCGTGTCAAAAAGTTTGAGCTGACATAATTGATCCAAAGATCACAGTCATCCAAAAGAACCTGCGCTCATTTTGTCAGAGAATAAAAACATACAGTGTTACACTTACTACACTGTTGTCCTGGCAGTTGAATGGTCTTCTAGTTGCTGAACAATGTTTTGATGAATTGTTAATCATTAACTTGAGGCACAATTGTTTCTATGCGTAAAAAACTGTATCCTAAAATGTTAAAAACACACATATTTACACCTTCGACACAGCAGAGAAATGAAAGGAAATGAAGGAGAGAGATGCAATCAAGGTCTCAGGTCGGCCTCGAACAAAGGCCTCTTACCTCTGGGCGGATTAAGAGACAATGGGCCCCTGGGCACAGATGCAAAAGGCCTCACCAGCTCTCCTACATAGGAGCAAGACACTGACTTTGTGGTGGTTCTTCTTTTGTAGTTTGTTTTACATCCTCCTTTTGTGAGTTTATGTGTCTTTGTGGTAATTTTGTGTCTCTTTGAAATCATTTTATGTCTTTTGCGGTATATTTGTGCCTCTTTGTTGTCGTTTTGTGTCTCTTTGACATTCCTCTGCGCCTCTTTGAAGTCACTTCATCTTTTTGAGGTCTATTTGTGTCTTGTTTGGTTGTTTTGAGCTTCTTTCTAATCGTTTGTGTCTCTCTGAAGTCATTTTATGTCTCTTTGATGTATATTTGTGCCTTTTTGGTCATTCATTGTCTCAATGCCGTTCCTCTGCATCTCTTTGTGGTTGTTTGTGTTTCTTTGTAGTCATTTTGTGTCTCTTTGAAGTCATTTAATATCTCTTTGAAGGTATGTTGTGTCTCTTAGAGATTTATATTTGTGTCTCTTTGTAGTCATTTTATATCTCTTTGATATATATTTGTGCCTGCTTGGTCACTTTTTTGGTTTCTTTGTAGTTCGTTTGCATCTCTTTGAGGTTGTATGTGTCTCTCTGGGGTATATTTGTGTATCTTCATTGCTGTTTTGTGTCTCTTTATAGCTGTTTGTGTCTCTTTGAGGTATGCTTTTGTCTCTTTGTTGTTGTTTTCTGTCTCTTTCTTGTTGATTTGCATCTTTTGTAGTCAGTTTGTGTCTCTTTGTTTTCATATATATCTCTTTGGGGTATATTTGTATCTGTTGTTGTAGTTTTGTGTCTCTTTGTTGTTCCTTGGCATCTCTTTGAAATCATCATTGGTCTCTTTGTGGTATATTTGTAACTTTTTTTAGTTGTTTTGTGCTTCCTTGAAGTCATTTTGCATCTCTTGGATGGATATTTGTGCATATTATGTCACCTTTTTCTTTTTTGTAGTTCCTTTCCATTTTTTTGTTGTTATTTGTGCCTCTTTGAAGTATATTTGTGTCTCTTTAAGGCATATTCGTGTCTCTTTGTAGTCGTTACGTGTCTCCTTGAGGTCAGTTAATGTTAATTTGAGTGACATTTTTGCACTCTGGGGCCGTGCCCCATAGACCCGTCTTGTAATTCATCCATGCTCTGAACACAAAGTCACGTTGGAAGCAGGTATAATAATTCCCTTCGCACAAATGTAATCTAATAGTGAACAAAAGAAAATACCAACATTGATTGTGGTAACAGGGTATTGGGCCTCCGGATGCCACAAAACATCCACTGTTAACATGTTTGAAACTGCTGGAGGAATGATCCATCATTATTTAGCAGGAAAATGTCATAATTAATTGGCAGTAATATTTACAAATGTGTAGATCACAATCTGCAAAAATGTCATGATTCTGTCTTTCATGAAGATGTTTTCTCAGTCTGAGTGTAGACATCTGTCTTGGAGCTGTCATCTTGTGGACGTCAGAGGAACTGCAGCTTTCCATATTGGTGCCAGTGGGTTAATAACTAAAGACTGGGAGAGCTGTGGTTCTGCATTGTTTCCATGGACTGTTCATGCACTGGGAATGAGAGTCAGAGTCCTTTGTAGACACACCTCCTCTCAGAATGAGGTCACCCGCTCTGATGGGCTCTGTAGTTTACTGTACAGTTACTGTACTTGTCTAAATTTTGGGGGTCCTTCCTTTACTTGCAGTACACCTATGAAGCCAGTATACACATATAAACAGTTTGATGATATTTATATTTGCTGCATAGCAACCTGAGCCTGTCAGTGGCAAAACCAAGCACTTTTAGTGGATGTTAATTGACGATGCGATCAATCACCATGTGGTCATATAGCAGTTTTGCTCTCGGTCAACACTGGACCATTTTCATAAATTGTTTAGACACAAAAACATGGAAAAATAGGGCCCAGGTTAAAAAATACCAAACTTAGCCTTTAATTATCAAATAAGCAGTTAGGTAAGGATACAGAAATTCAGGCCATCAGGCCAGGTTAGGATGTACTCCACTGTGACTCATTACTTCGTTGTGGATATCATGGCGTCAGTGAGGCTGTCAGCAGCGACTGTCGGCGTCAGGGAGGATGTGGATTCTGTGAGCATGAATCGTCCGTACAGCGAGCAGCCTGACTGTCAGAGATGCATCAGAGAGGGATTGTGTAGCTCTGACGGGGACACAGAGGATAGAGACATGCTTGAAAGGTTGAGGTATTGAATTTTACTTCCTGACAGCTGAGTGACCTTTCGGCTCTCAAGGGGGACGAGACAGAGATGGATTTCGCAGTCGTCCGCCTCGCTCCCGGCCGCTCCTCCCACAGGGTTAAGAATTAATGCTCCTCTCTACCTCTCTGCTGAGCAAGGAGACTCGAGCTGAACTGCATCACCAAGCACTCGTGTGCAACGTGGCAGTACACAAGGAAGGAAAAAAAAACACCTTACAAGCAGAAGTGGTTATTCTCATGTGAACTTGTATGAGTATCGTATGAATTAGCTCGACATAAGAGCGAGGCGTCTTGTTCATTTGCATTGCAACAGCTGCGCTTGGCACGGTTCTGAACCTGGCAGCGCCGGGACAGTTCAAGAAAGAGGGCAGAGCACCCACACAGTTAATTGCACCCTGTTCTCACCGCTGCCCCGTTTCCCTCTTCACACCTCAGAAGAACTGCTATTCATAAATATATGCAGCATGACTGGGCCAGGTCCCATGCTAATGCACTGAATACCAATGAGAATCTCGTCTTGACTCTCAGACTGCCAGGCAGTTCTCTTCTTCTTCTTCTTTGGTGCCTCTGGGCAGAATTTACAATCTCACATCCCCTTTCTGTGGCTGTGAGGTGAAAGTTACAAATCACAGTTTCATCTGACGGCCTCGCTAACTCTCCGCAGGATCACCTGGTGTCTTTAGGAGATACGAGATAAGAATACAACTCAAAGAGCTGGCTTGTTTTATCTCGGCTGTAATGCATCTCTTCCTTTACGGACAGAAGGAGCTCCGAGCGGTATTTTTTTCCCCCTAAAAGTTCACTGACTCTTGGCTTTACTCGTCTTGCTTTGTTCCGACGGTGTGTACAGGGAAGGTTTAGAGCTGCTTAGCAGGTGGAGTCACGTAGCGCTAGTCTTCCTGGCAAAGTGACCAAGAGCTGAGAATGATAGAGTTGGAATGACAGCAAGTGATTTTGTTCTCCATCAATCTTTCAAGACATCACATGCAGCAGCCAATGGCGTGGCAGCTGTCTACGCTCCATTACTTCAACTGGCCAATGAGCCATCTGCATGAAGTGCCTCATTGATTCCTCTTTACTCATGCTTTGTGAAAACATACAGAGTCGGGCGGAGTTAAATACTGATACATCAAGAGGCGGCTCACTGGACGAAGACAAAAACCACCCAGTGGAACGTGAGGATGCAGAAAACCATCCGTTCTTAATGTCTTTGTACTTTTTCATTTTGGATTTAATTGGCAGGGCATTGAGGTCAGCGGGGAAGATTGAGTGTCTTGCTCAGGGACACTTCAGCAGGATGCTTGCTCCCCAAAGTAAAGGGACAGTCTCTGCTCTCACCGAGCCACCATACTGCTGCACTATTTACTATTCACCAAATTCAGAGCATTCACTATAAATTCTTCATGAGCATGTCAAAATATTGTTCTGAAAAAGCACTTCTATATTTCATACCATGAAGAAGCTGTCGGCTGGAATATCCATAATGTATAAAACAGATTTTCACACACAAGGAAAAAAGAGATGCATTAAATCCTCTAGATACCTGCTCTCTTCCACTAATGTCACATGAATATCATACAACAATGTTACACAAACAATGTTAAACCTTGATTTTGTTATTGATGTGCAGCCCAGGCACCAGAGGAAAATGTTAGTATTGTGCATTTCTGCAAACCACGAATGTTACATGTGTAGGTTTCATACGTATCAATGTTTCTAAAGTGACGTAATTAATGAGCTGATATTGTCATCAGGAGGCGAGGGGATGGTTGCTGGTAGACGACTGTTCGAGACAGACAAACAACAGAACCGGTTGTGATGTAACATGTCATTGCTGCTTTTCTGCTGCTTTCTAGGTTTGTACATTTCATATGTGTCTTATCAGTGGTTATAAAGTTGATGAGCTGACTTTGTCATCGGGAGGTTGAAGGAATGATGAATGGCGTGTCATTTAAGTGAGATGCCTGACAAGCGTCAGTGTGTTTCCATTGGGAATAGTGCCACGAAAAGTGGTTGTTGTTTACCGAGACATCAGTCAGTATCTTTACATGAATATGAGAAAATCAATTTATTGTGTTAGTCCGGCTTAAACCAGACATGTTGACATGTTAGTCCAACTAAAATCTAATAAATCGAATTTCTCAAAGTCGGACGAACACAACCAGATAATTGGGAGTCAAATTCCTCCTGCATGTATACAGCCAGACCAAAACTGGCTGAGGCACTCTGCACATGCTCCACAGTTTCCGCCCCGGGCTTTTATCTAGAAGTGAAAAGCATTAAATGTGTAACAAAGGAAGAAGCCGGTAACAACATGGCAAAATCTCCATCCAGAACCGTACATATTTTTGACGAACAAAGTGTACAGAGCTGTAAAGTTGTCCACCATGGTACCAGTTTGCCGCTAGCTAACCGTAGCTAACTTGTTTGTCTGTGTTTGGTGTGTGGCGTAATAGGTCAACAAGAAAAAGGTCCAATATTAACAAGCCGAAAGCTAAGTCAGTAAATCGACTCCCCACCAGTGCTTTTATACTGGGACGAGGACAGTCGTCCAATTAAATGGCCTAGTCAAGCTGTAACTGTAGCTCGACTTAACCGTGCATGAAAATGTACTAACTGTGTTTAACCGCAAAGATAGTGGCACAAAAAGCGGTTGTTTTTTACCGAGACATTGTTGCATTTTTAGCCAGGATAGTCCCACCAGTCACGGCCATTTTTTTACTGAGACATTCCTGCGTAATTAGCCAGGAAAGTCCCACATATCACAGTTTTTTTTTACCAAGACATTGCTACTTTCCAGCAGGAGTACCGCCACAAGTCACAGTTGTTTGTTGCTGAGACATTGCTACGTTTTCTTTGGGGATAATGGAACAAAGTATGATTGTTTTCAACCAAGACTTCGCTCCATTTCCTGGAAGGATAATGCTACAAAAAGCAGTTCTTGTTTACCAAGACATTGCCCCATTTCCTGCTGGGATTTTTTCCACAAAAGCAGGTATTTTTAGCCAAAACATGATCCATAGCCAAGTGGTTTGTGCCTAAACCTAACCACAGCTTTGTGGACATGCTACATAATCACATTCAAATATAACGTATCCATGGTTTACAGTGGCATACAATGCCTGGCGATTGGGTTAAGATGCCGACTGGAGACCTTGGTGGAGTCCCTTGCTTGACTGACGTCCTTACTGTATCTGTGGCAGATTGTTTCCCTGCAGCATAAAATTTACATGTTTACAATCATGGCAGCCCAACGCAGATAAAATATAGGGTTAAATTACACCACTGCAACAAAAATATATGGTATTGATGGTAATTTAGGCGCAGCTGATCAGAGAGTACTTCAGTGTCGCCTGTAGTGTGTGTTTTTACCCCTCTTATCCCCGTCACTCTCTTCATCTACACCCTTAATCTCTGCTGTGTGTCAATGTCAATCCTAGCGTGATATAATGAGAGTGTAAGGACGCGGCTATGGGATACGACAGCTGGAGGCATGACTATTGCTGGCGTCAAGTAAAATGCCACCTCAAACAGCCATCATGCCCTCGAAATAACCTGCCAGCCCCCTCCGCGACCCGTTCCTCCCCGCAGCTCTGACGGCCACTTTGCTCGCACCATGAAACATGTCCGATGAAAGGTTAAAAAGAGAGGGCAGGGAGATTGACGGACTGTCTTTGTGAGGGAGGGAAGCGGAAATTTTTCGATTTTATGGTTTTGTGTGGGTGTCTCATTGGTCTGGAGGGAGCTCGCTGACAGCCCCACAGGAGTGTCAGTGTCATGACCTGGTCTATCTTCTGCCCTTCAGAGCTGGCCTGTGCTCTGTCCATCTGTGGTCCAGTCATATCTCATATTTTTCATAGGCAGCCTTTATGCCTATACAGCAGCTTTCTGTATAGCTGAGTCATGTAATAAATACGTCATGTACAGTGTATTTTTTGATATGTTTGATGTAGTGCAAGGTACGACATGTACCGTCAGTATTTTTTTTTAAATGTAAGACACTAAGGGTGCAATTTATAAGATTTCATCAGCCATGATTCATAAATAGCCGTCTTTTTTTCTCACTGATATTGTATTCAATTCTACAAAATAAATGAATTGAGATAAAAACACAGTCTTTTCAAACTGAATCACCAAAAGGCATAAATCAATAGAAGGAAAGAGCAACATCAAATATGGAAGAAAGTCTACAGAGCAGGGCCACAGCTACAGTACCAGCGAGGAAACCAAGGTTATGTCGTCAATACTTTAACTGGAACTGTTGGGATTTTACACATTACATTCAACACATTAAACATGGCAGTTTAACAGGGTAATGATATTTTTAAGACTCAAAATCTTTATCTTCGTGAAAGAGGCATTTCTCCGCTTGAAAGATGGTCTTTTCATAAAACTAGGCTGTCTATGCAGTTAAAAGATGCAACTACTTTTCAACTGTCTTTGCGTTCAAAAAGACACAGGGTTTTTTACCTCTTCAGCAAATGAAATCTGGGGGATGTTTGTGGTTTATGAAAGAAGTATTTCACTGCTGGGAAGATGGTCTTCTCATAAAATGTGGGGGTATGATGAGAGAAAACAGAGAAAAAGGCCTGTGGCATTTTCTTTTGTTCAAGTAGTAGAAAACCTACAGCTACCAGAATGCACTGTGCCCGCACTGGAACAATAAATGAGGTTTACCAACTAAATCTGAAAACAATATGGTGGCCGCCTGGTAGCAAACTATTTTGTATGACAGCATAAGGGATGCTTTGTATCATAACAATGTGGGTAGTATGTATAAATTAACCACAGTACACTCTACTCCATCTTACCAGAACCCAGCTCACAGTTTTGCTGGCTGTAGGGCTGTTGCTCAAACTACAGATTATACTTCTGAATTAAAACACAGAGAGTACAGATGTGGATTGAGAGAGAACCACCCCTCTCTTTCATTCTGTCTCTCAAACTCAGACCAAATTCAGATTAAACTGTTAATCTAAACATTTCTGATCAAATATAAACAAATATTGTGGAGCCGCATTGTTTATTTCTCACCCACAGAATTTACTTCCGCATTAGGACACAAACAGTAGAGA
>JAPZEB010000017.1:10317152-10334861 GCA_029783705.1 Chaetodon striatus
CATCAAAACTCAATAGTTCCTACATGAAACTGCTCACAACAAGGTCTGTAGATTATCTTGAGTAATCAGGTCATGATTTCTGGAAAGAGACATTGCTGTTGAGTTTTTAAAATGTATTGTTTTGGCATTTTGAGCACCACAAGCTGAGTACCATCTAGTTCTTTTATGTATAAGCAAAGGCAGACACCTCTACTGCCGATATCTCCAACACTCTGCAACTCGCACCTCAACAGTCTAGACTGATAAATGCAGCTACAGGTGAGAGGAAAAATCTGTATGTTTTATTTTGGTCCCTTTAAAGCACTCACATGAAAATCAGACTCCGGATCTGAAAAAGCAATCATTAATTCCAGCATCTCTACACACACCCAGAGGTCTTCAAAACAATGAATTGGACACACACTATCGACAGCCTCATTGTAGATTAAATGACAGTGAGTCACTGGGGTTGTATTGTTTTTGGCCATGAACCCAACAGGTGTCTCTGTTTTGTGAAAGGTACTCTCACAACACACAAACAGACCAAACTCCTCTGGAGTCGTACAGTACCTTTCTGTCTCTTCACTGTGTTCAATAGCTAGTGATAATTTAGATTTGACTTGTATTGTTGCATTGTGGCTCCCTCGTCTCTCTCTCTCTCTCTTTGCCTTCAAAGCCTTGCCATGAATTTTCAGCCTCTGCAATTTTCCTCTCCAATAGCAGAAAGGAGCAAAAGAAAAGAGAAAGAAAGATGACAAAGACAACACAGGACTCCTCTCTTCCCCCGGCCCTGTTATTGTACAAAATAGCCAAGCAATAGTTTTTTTGTCATTGGTTTACTCCTAAAAGCCCATTTGACGTCGGCCCTGAAAAGAAAGCAATAAAGAAACCTTTTCAGTGGCGTTGAATGAGCGAGAGAAGGAGGAATGAATCCCTTTGGGACGTTGCGCCCAGAGAGGCCTTTTTATTGTCTTTGCTCTGGTAATCAAATGGAGCTGAAATGAAAATGGAGTTTTCTATGAAAATAGGGGCCTTTGTTGGCTTTGGAAGGCTAGTAATTCATAAACAATAAGCCGGCTCCTTTTGTTTGGGTTATAATATATTCCTGCTGCTCTGAAAGAGGTCTCTCTCCGCACACACACATATACACACACATGCACGCACACACATTGAAGCCAGGGTAAAAGCCAAAGCGAGGCAGCAGGGGAAGAGAGAATATAAAAGGAGGCAGAGAGGCAGGCTTTCCATTCATCCTCCTGGCTGAGAGACGGCAGGATGCTCGACTCCTCAACTCTCCATCCTTCACCTCTCTTTCTCTGCTCGCTCCATCAACCTCTGCCTCTCTGATATGACTAACAGCCTCTCACACCTCTTGGTCTTTTTCTTCCCCCTGCAGAAGTCAAACTTAAATGGCATTGTGTGGGCCAGCCAACAGGTGTGTGCTGATCACTTTTGCTTTTTCCTTCAACCGTTGGATTATGGGAATGGGTCAAAGCATCTCTGATGTGCCAGTTTTTCTTCACGCCACCTTTGAATTTTGAATTTGTCACTAAATATTGGAGAATGACAAGGAAAAAGAAGACAGAGGAAGATGAGTGATGCAGCTTCTGAGGTGACAGCAAACCTGCAGCATCAGCAGCATGATGGGATGACACCAAAGTCCCGCTGAGCAGAAACATGGACATTTTCCTGTCCTAACTTCAGTGTGTGGAGAGTCATTTGTCTGCATGGTTTAACCCAGAGCCGGGACAACAACATGGATGTGTTGCACAGGGTGACAGCTGGTATGACTGGACGTCTGTGACACCTGAATGAGGTTGTTTGCGTATGGTCGCAGCTCCAAAACAACACCTTCAAACACAGTCTGGAAATCAACCTGGTGAATTCCTTTCCTCAGCTGAAGAAGAGGTACGAAGTCATACTTTCTGGATCAAATGAACTTTGCGAATGAGGACCAGGCACATTTAAATGCAAAGGGATTTGGATATTTACAAAAGCATGGATTTGGATTCAGCCAACATGATGTAAGTGCGGCATTTTGCATGTTTTATACCCGATACTGTAATTTCATCTCAGCATTTCTTCACTTTCCTTTAAGTCACCAGAGAGAGTGAAAGAGAAACTTTTATTTCCTCGGTTGCCCACTGTGAAGAGGGAGTGCTTTTTAAGTTGAGGTAATCTCCGAAATTAGAGCTGCCAAATGCAAAATCCATGTGAACACTGGTATTTACAGACATTTTTAATTCAGCTGTCTCTGTGCCGAAAGAGAAGAACTGTTGTTGTTAGAGTTTGACCATCGTCAGACACTGCTGGTGTGCACGGGACTTAAAAGTGATGGTGTTAGCCCATGTGTCAAGTTAAGAGTTCAAGTGTTCACGGATGATTTTTACCAGATATGTTTTAAAGGAAATGAAGTTGCGGTCAAGGGAACAGTTGCGAACAGAAGTCAGCCTCATTTTAATATCGAACAGTCTTCCTAAAATCTTAAAGTGTATTGAGTTGCCTAAACTTGACCACAAAACATTAATCATGCTTGAGTTGCAACAATGGTTTTATTAGCTAAGCAAATGACTGCATTGAAGATATTTATCACTTATGTTATGTAGATTTGTCCATTACTATTGTTTCCTCATGATGCTAGTAAAAACATTATCCAGCCACTATTTCTCCACAGCTCATTTGGTGCTGCATATTAGCTTTGGCACATCTATGTGCAGCTATTTGCTTCCTCGCTCAGCCCCTCTTCAGTCATGTGACATATGGTGCTATGTGGGTGTGTCTTTGAATGAGTTTGCAGGAAGCAGTTGGACCCTTGTTAATTAATACAGACGTGAGCCACTTCCTCTGCTGCCTCCACCACTCTTATAGTGTAACTTCTCATTGAAAATACAAAGCTGCACGTTTACCATCTCCTCAGTTTATCCACTAATAGTTGGCTAAAGCTGCTGTAGCCAATAGAGGACAGGAAAACAAACCAGACAGGCTGTATCCAGGGGTTCATTAATTAAACTCTGAGTCAATAAACGAGGAATAAAAAGCGATGGGATGATACCTGGAGCTGTGATGTCTTTCAATTGTCCTGCAAGATTACATTATCTACCTCTCTAAGGATAGTCACAGCCTGGCGAATGGGAAAAGAGACCACAACAAAATGTTTACTAAACAGAAACTGTCAAGTATTGATTGAATAAAACTAAAAATATCTGCACTGCATGGGTGAGTGAGAGATGTTTGTTAAAGACACATTTATAAAGGGTAGAAACACAAAACTAAGCCAAGGATGAATAAATGTGCAAACCCAACTTAATTAACACCAATAATATTACAGCAGCAACACTTATCACACAGACTTTGAACTTGAGGAGAAATAGAGCTGTGTGTCTGATGTATGCTGCAACCTGCAGTGCTGTTTTTACTGGAACAAACTCCACACCTTGTGCTTGTTCATTCATTCTTTAGCCGTCCACCGTCATCTTTAGGTGGCACCAACACTGGACTGGTTACTTTCACAAGCACAACTGTACAGTTTGGTCTGTTTTATCAGATGATTAGCGAGTCAAAACTCTAGTGATAACATTTCAAACTGCTATGACTTGTAATTCATGTTAGAAAACGAGTCACAAAAAGGTATGAACGGTGTGTTTAGCCTCATGGTTTTCAGTATTTATGCCCAAAAGATCACTAAATCTGTGTTGCTGTCAGTTGCTGTTTCTGAATCTTGGTACTTTCTGCTCAGAGACTGATGATCAGCAGCTGAGTGAGGTGGCTTTTTTGTGTGTGATACCTCTAATAGCCTATGATTTATGTTTTCTGCATCATGATGAATACGTTTTTAGTCTAATGTTTGTTGCAACGTGACTCTTTACTCGAACGTGTTTGATGACGTGGCCAGCTGAGATCTCACTTGATGTCTGGTTCAGCTGGTGGTGGAAATGTTGGAGATGTTGTCACCTGGCCACTTATTGCAGCACTAATTGCTGCATCTCTGCAACCCTTATTTATTATTCTAGCACCAATTAAAATTATAATAACTTGCTTTCCAAATGGCTAAAAAGCTGCACATTTACATGTCTGTCATCCACTGCCTGGCAAAGAGCAATTTGTTTCTGGAAACAGCACAACAGCAACGTCTTATCTGAAACCTACATCTCCTGGTCATTTCTGCCTCACAGTTTCCTGATGTTTACATTCATCTCTGTTTTGTAATGTTCGTCTGTGTTGCCATCATTTCATGGCTCCAAACAGGCTTCATCTTCTTCCTCCAGTTGTCTGTTTTATGATGGTGCAATTAAGTGACTTCTTTTAATAACACAAGCACAGATTTGATATATAGTTCATTTTATGTGCATCAACTTTGAGTTCTGTTGGTGGACCTCTTCTCTGTTCAGCCATGTGCACTATATGGACTTTGCTGTGAAGGTCTGACCTGACTTTTATGATAGATTTCTTGAGGTCTATATGACGACTGTGGTAGACAATGATAGTCTGAGACACTTCGCAGTTTCTCCATGACAACACGATAGTCTCTGATGTGTAATGATGCATGGCAGTTTTTTCTGCAATCAACTTTTGCATCAGACACCATAACTTTGGTCTTCAGAGTTTGAGTCTTAAATACCCTCACATGGAGACACATACAGCTGTTGTGAAAATGACACAGAGATTGCAAGAAAAAACTTCTATGGACTTATCAGATGATTTAAAGTCATGAACTATACAAACCTGTATCAGTGATGATGGTAAATACAGTCCAAGATGAAACAAACAGACAGAACAAGTTGATTGGACTCATCTCACTGGATTGACTTGTTAATATTGGAAACAGTGCTGGTGAAGATGAAGACGAAATGGTGCAAGTCTTGATTTAACCACTAGATGGCAGCACAGTCTAATGAACAGAAACTTGGTGACACAGGTGCCGCCAAGTCACATATGACCTCTCATTTTGTCTTCACCTATCTTACATGTTCATGCACATTTGGGCCCTGAGAGGTTATGTAATACAAGTAAAAAAAGATTCACTTTTCATTTAATCTGATGCCTTTAAATAAATTGACAAGTATGTTTTTGTCATGTTGTACCTGACAAGACAGAGGTCTTTGCCTGTGTCTGTGTCTTGTACTGTTTTTTTTCTTTACTTAAAACTTATAGTCTCCTTCTTATGGTTGACACACAGATTTTAAACATACTTCCCATGAAAAGCTCAATTACTCACATATTTACTGGACCACCTCAGGAGTTCTGGTTCATTCTGGGGTTACAGTGATAACCTAAACTGTGATGAAGTGCGCCTCAGTTCTCAGATACTGTAGCTTGTTTTTATAAATGTTGTAATTAGCCACCAAAATCATGCAAAACAGGACATATCAGATTTGTTTTGTGGCTTTTCTTATCACTCAAAGTCAAGGCAGGTCAGGACTTTTATTTATACAGCGCCAAATCATAGCAAAAGTTGCCTCAGCACACTTTTCATATAGAGCAGGTCTGGATCATATTCTTCAATGTACAGAGACCCAACTATTAAAATGAATTTCCACCAAGACCAAGGACAAAGTAGCTGAATAACTTAACTGTTTTCTACACATTGGTATTGTAGATGCAAAGATCATCAGCAGTTCAATTAACTACACTGCTCATCAGTGAAGGGTCAGAGCTTCAGTTGCTCTTACATCTGTGAATAATGAAACCAGAGAACTTCATCATCGTCCAACAAATGTAATTAAAGCTAGATAAAAGATTGAGCGACAGTAGTTGCTGTGGACTTTGTACGGGAACTGAAGGGCCGCCGTTTGAAGTCCCTGTACGGACCAAAATTGAAATATGGACTTGCATCTCTTGAGCTGCCATTTCACATTTCAAATTTGGTCCATAGGGGCAGTGCTCAGGTGCCAGTCTGCCCCCCTGAGCACTGCCAAAGTGCCCTTGAACAAGGCAGTGAACCCCCCAAAACTGCTCCAGGAGCACTGTATACTGTAGCTGACTCTGCGCTATGACCTCTCCAGAACGCATGTGTGTTATGTGTGTAAAAGGAGGGATATGCAAAGAGATAAACATCAACAGCCTTGTGTGAATGTGCCTTGTGACGAGTGACGAGTAAAGAGCTGATCTTGTACCAGAGATTACCCTGTGACAAAAAACTTTTCTTTCACTTGCCTTGAGAAAGTGATGCTCTTTCATGTCGCCATCTACAATGCAGAAACTGTCCACTAGAGGGAGCTTGACATCCACTTTAAAATTTGTCATTTAACCCTCAGAGAGGCCACTGGAGGCTTGAGAACTATTAGTCCCCAGTGTATATAAACTCTCGTGTGTGTAATGCCTGTAAACAGCTGTTTTCCAGACACTAACTGACCGTGCGCAAAAAAATCAAAGCTACTCTATTTACTTTATCAGTTGTTGTGTGTCTAACAGGCAGTGGCAAAAAGCAGGAGGACGAATAACGCAAGACAAAATATAAGACAAATAAAATATGTATTGTGCTTCTGTCATTTACTGTAGCAAGAATTAAATTAACTTTAGTTTTGTGTTAAATTTAAGGAAAAATAATCTTTTGTTATTTGACTGTGAACGTTCAAATTTGAATTTGTTAAAATGTGCATTTATATTTGAAAAAAAAAAAAAATTGTGATAGAGAAAGCACATTTGCAGATGATTTCATTCCCTGATTAAATCTGCGTCAAAAATTAAGTAAAGGATATTTTAATTTGTAAAATACAACATTACAACATGATGATAAATAATAACCTGAAAGTCAAAATGTCCACTTTTTTGACTGAGTAAAATGGACGACAAACACAACATATTCCTGCTCTAATTGCCTTAAAATGCATCAACTCAGAGCAAACGATCAGTGTATTAATTGAGAAACATCACAGGGTCGTGGTAGTAAGTTTATTTTTTTTAATTCTGCATTTTGCAGGCACTAAACCACTGTGAGATATGAATCAGACGTACTGCTGGATTCTGGTCGCACACAGTAAATGCACAAATCTCCTCCACAGCAGACTGTATGGGCTGTTTTTTTTCCAGAAGCGGAGAGATTAAAATATGAATAGGCAGATATCACTTCCTCACACTATGCGGGCATTATGCCATTTCTTCAGCTGTTATTTAGACTAACTGTACCATAATGGCCAAACAAGCTTGAGTGGAATAAAGACTGCCATTATGTGAGCTCAAAGTCTCGACCTGTTGATGCGCCATTAGCCTCACTTCTCAAATGTGTCTGGATTGTTCGACTGTGTTTTTCACTCCTTGCAGAGACTTGAGGTTAACTGGGTGTAAAGACAGGAGGAGAAAAATAAGATGGTAGAGTGGTGTGTTGCCCAGAATGCAGCAGGAAAAGTCTGAGCTGCGGCTGCTTTTATATGGAAGCAACTTTTTGCAGTTAGAGCTAGAGCTGGGCGATATGTTGATATTATATGGATACTATGGGATGAGACTAGATCACGTGTTAGATTTTGGATGTGTTTTCCTGATTTTAAAGGCTGCATCACAGTAATTTCTTGTAATTTTCTAAACTAACCAGACTGCTCTAGCCTTTCTATTATTCCCCTTTATCTGCGTAGTCATTATACCCACATCACTGACGGTTATTTATCAAAAATCTCACTGTGTAAATATTTTGTGGGAGCGAGGTGTTCAGTCCAAGATATCACATTTGATTGTCTGCATGTCCCCCAGCCCAAATTAAGACCTGTAAAAATAAAGACATCTCTTGACTGCACACTGCGTAACATCTGCAAATGTTTACTTAAGTCATTGCAGCCATCTTATGAATGATAGTTTTTCATTTTAATGTATTTCACTACTCATTATAGCAGATTAGAAACACAAAAACATCAAGCTAGAGGGTAATTTAAAGCACGTTGTATTCAAAATCAGTTGGTAGAGTGAAGCAAAATTACCATTTTGACACCTTTTCACCACCCCATTTAGAAATTACAGCAGTAAATTCTTAGTGTATTGTTAAGACTACACTATTTTGTAAACAAATATAAAGACATTTATCATTTCTAATCATTTCTAATCCTCAGTGTGCTGATTTAGTAACTGTACACATGTACAAATCCTCCACAGGCAGCTTTAAAATCACTTATAACTGTGTTCAAAGTCATGTAGACACGTTGAGCTTCAAGGTTTGCTCAAGTATGACAGAAACGCCTTCACTTAAGGTCCACTTATTAGATTTCTCACATGCCTTGGCCTTCATCAGTCGATCGACTTTGCTCGGGTGACATAATTCTGAATACATGAATAATTCACAAGGCATATTTTATATATACGTGTCAGTCATTTTCAGTTTGTACACCAGTTATAAATGCTTCACAGGTTGTTGTTGTCGTTGGCTGTTTCACAACTTAACACTTTAAAATGTGGTATTTATAAATAGTAAATATGAAATTTAGTTCAGTGTCGCCAGCCAGTTTTAACACATTCTGCCTTTTTAGTTCAAAGTTTTAATTTTTGGACAACACATAATTCGAATATATCATATCCAGTAAATTATCATCTCACACCTAACGACCTTCAAAGGACAGTGACAATGAGTTTAACTTAAATGGAAAATAAAAGTAAGGGCATGTATCGTAGCATTAGAGTGAAGGCATGAGAGGGCGAACTATTAGAGTCGTTGCATCATATTAAACTTCAGTTGCACTGACATACCTGAACACACAAAGGTATACGCAGGTCACAAGTTGTTATCACCACTCTCCAGTACTTGCTGTTCGTAGCTCAGTGTATCTGGAGTTACAGCTATTTATCAGTTAGTTTTCAAGCATTAAATTGATCACTAACACACGGTTTGAGTAATTTTGTTAAGACAAAAAAGCCAAATTCTCTGATGCCAGCTTCTTAAATGTGAATATTTTCTGGTTTCTCTACTCCTCTATGACTGTAAATGGAGTTTATGTAGGTTTTGGACAACACAAGACATTTGATGAGTTCATCTTGGACCTGTTGGAAACACTGATTGACATTTTATAGACCAAACAACTAATTGTTTAATCAATAAAATAATTAACAGATTAATCAACAATGAAAATAGTCCCCTAAGTGTGTCCTTGCCCATAGTCTGAGGACAGATCATAGACCGTGTTGTCCTCCTCAGTGATTTCAAATGCAAGATGTCCCAAAATGTCCTAATTTTTAATGACGGTGAAGCTGAGGTCATACAGTATTAACTGGACCAGAAAATGCTACCAGCCATTTTAACAGCAAGAAAACAAATTGTTTGAAATCTTGTGTAAATTTTGATTCAGACCCACTTTTGATGACCAAGTGATAGAGCCAGCGGATTTAAGATTTAACTGCAGACTATCAGGATGATAAATGTCCGTGCTCACTGATTAGTTGACCCTTAGTGTGTCTGGTTGATGATGGGGCTCTGCTGGTTGTTCTGAGGTCACGGCTGGTGACTAATCGTCCATTTGCAATTAAAGCAATTTAACTTTTTTGACGTCATGGTGAGAGTCTTGAAAATTCAGTCTTCTTATTTTTACCCCTTCACTCTTTCCATTTTGTTTTCATTTGTTTTTTTGCCGTTTACATTTGCTCTTTGTTAAGAAAAATGCAATAGAAATTAGATTTTTCTATTATTAAAGTTGCTTTTAAATACAGCGCGAAGCAAACTGAAGAAAATGTTCATTGTTTAATGATCCTGATGGTGTCCATACCTGCAGAACGTCATCATTTTGTCATTGTTCAATTACTTTTGGGATTTCCAGGGGGAAAGAAACTGATGTGAGATTTTTAATCAGCCCTAACAACGTCCGCTTTATCTTTATATTTTTTTAACACGGGTCAACACCGCTCTCTTAGCCCAAGTTGATATTTCACCAAAAGACGTAAGAGCAATGGCAACAAAGACAAAACAAACAGCTTTACTGTAGAATTCAATAAAACAGCAAAATCTACCACCAGCACGACTACACAGGAATTGTTTTTAAGTGGCGTGCAGCGTTCCGAACCATTTGCAGAAAAAGCAGGGACCAGTGGGATACGAGAGCCTTCCTGTGAACTGAATTGCCTCAAAGTGCCAGGCTGCTATCAAACCGCATTAATGTGATGGATATCCGGCATTCTGCATTCATTCTCCACGCAGTAAATGTGGGAGCTGACAAACAGATCCTGGTGAGAAGGCTTCCAGCACAGAGCCGCCGCTCAGGCGCTCTCTGCCTCTAATGCATCGACAAATATAGCCTGGGTTCAAGTACATTTTATGTAAAACTCACACAAATAGACACACTTTTCCTTAACCCAATTTTTGCAATTTCTTAAGAGTAAGCAGCTCAGTCCTCCTCTTCTCGCTCTGGTATCCTGTGTGAGGACGGCAGTCGGTGTGATCTGGCTTGTGTTTATCTTCAGGCAGAGAGGAAAAGGTCACTTTATTGCATTTTTTTGTGTTTGTTCACGTTCACGGTGTCCAATCGTAAGCCAACCTGAGCTTGTAGAGAAAGCACATGACTTACAATTTGCTATTGTTTTCGACAAATACATTTTTTATTAGTTATCTTGCAGAATTTTTTGCAGTACTGTGCCATTGTTTCATTTAAATACAAAGCTGTGAATTCGCTTATATGTGACTGAATCAATCAGCGTCATCTGATGAGTAATACAACATTATATTTAGAACAGAGCAAAGCACAAATCTCCAAGATTTAAATAACATCAAGTGATTGAAATTTTAGTTTTAAATTTGCTTGTGCGCAGTGCCAGAATATTTTTGTTTCTTTGGGAAGAGGGGCATAAAAACTGTAACTGTAGAACATAAACTTCTCAGATGATTCAAAGGTTATGCTTAAGTGTTTAAGGATTTAATATTTTACCTTCACAAAATTGAGAGGCATGCATGAGACACATTCGGATATATCCAGATTTTCAGTGGGTCAAGGCCTAAAAATGCTGGATCCTACATTTCCCATAATGCAACACAGTAGCCTTTTTCCTTAGGCTTCCCCTGCCTGGCAAATGTCCACATCTTTCTGTCTCTATGCCCCAGTTTATGACTCTGGCTCTCTGTTCAAAAAAATCATTTGTACAGATGAATGCTGAGTCCACGCTGCACAGGAATCAATCACATTTTGGGCCCATTAATTGTCAACAAAGTCCTGATTTTTTCGGTGATTATAAACATCACCTTGACAGATTTTTCTGTGGTGTGAGGCAGGCTACGTTAGAGTGTTTTGTAACATCCTCCGATCTGCTCCAAAGTCCTACTGGCCACACAGATCTCAAAACACAAATATTAAACACCTTTAGTACTTACAGTCCGATATCCTGTTGTGAGGGGGGAACCTAAAGCATCACCTGTGGGTCTCAGAGTATTTTAATGCAGTATCAAATGGGATTCAACTCAGAATTTAACATGCGCAGTCCATGCTCACGTCGTCTCCATGACTTTAGTCTTACTTCTTTCTTTTTTCTTTGTGAATTTTCTTTAAAATGTAGTGCAAAAACGAACAGCTAGTTCTTCCTGCCTGCCGTTGTTTACTCTGAACTTATGATTTATTGTGAGAGATTTGTGAGATTCCAGGTTTTGCTCTCCACACACCGTTGGAATTAAACTGTTTAATTTATTATTACGTGTCGTTAGGTGTGCGGTCTCCCATATTTTCAACATCTGTAAGTAGGGCTGGGCGATAAAACAGTCTTGAAACGGGATCAAAATAAAATGTGTGTCGATGACGATGATAAACTAGTCATTTTTAGTCGATATGGAGTCAGTAGATCTGGATAGATCCAAACAGCGTGTAATGCAGCAGAAGATCATAGACAGCTGTCAGTCAATCTGCACTGTTGGGGATGGGTGTTACTGTACACACCCAGTTTGTGCCAAGGTGAGGGGGCATTGAAAGTAGCGTGGAAAGAATGAAAAGCTCGCGTTATCCTCAAAAAATGGACGAAATTGTGGATCAGAAAGGTTACACAACGTCAATAATTTGGAAGTGGTTTGGTGAAGAAGCACAGACAAAGACCGTCTTCAAAATATGTCAACGGTTGGTGCCCCTTTAAATTCCCCAAATTCATAGAAACAATACCAAGTCAAGGTTTTCACTGGTAGACAAGGCCCTGCAACAGGAGTTTGGTCATGTACGCTGAACATGTGTTTTCTTTTTCCTATTTTGATAGCACTGAGCGAAGGATTTCAAACAGCAGGTGTGAAGAAATTGTAAATGAAGTCTTTGTAAGCTATTGGTGAAGTCAGTATTGTGAGTAATCTGTGGCCAAAGTGACATTTATTGATAAAAAAAAAAGTTGAATTCTGTCTCCAATACACACCTCAGAGGAAAAAACAGAAGTGCTCAGTTCAGGTCGATGTGCTAAATGACACATCACGTCCCTGCCGCCTGGTTGACGAGCATCACAAATGCAAATCTGTCTCTGTATATATTTAAATAGGTCTCTCCACCATTCACATGTCAGTGCTCCTCCCATTACTCAGACCCCCTCACTATGAAGGAACTACGCTGCCATCATCACACCACTACAAGCATTACACAAGATATTCAGTCAGACTAAATGGTCCAGCCAATTACATTGATTTTAGAGGAGCTATGTTGTTTGCATTAGCGGAGGAAAATGGACTGCCATTTTCCATGTTGTTGGGTGGAAATTGAGAATTGAGCCCTCTTCAGGGTGAATAATGGATAGAATACCAATCAGCCGGCTGATGTAACTCACGCCACACTCTTTTGACCATGTATCACATCATGCACTTACACCATTAGAAAGTCTTCTCAATGCATTTCTAATTACATGTGCAAATACATTTTAGTCCTCACTCACATGTGCTGGGCTGTGGGGAAGGCAGTGTACATGCTGGTTTGGATCAAGCTGCTTTATAACAGCTTGCGACCGGCTGGGGGTCAGCTCTGTTTACAAATAAATAAAATATAAAACCCCAAGAAGACGAAAAATCAGGCAAATAACAAACATTTTGGCACAATAAAACCTTCAAACCAGCAGGGTGCTGCTGTGCACTTGGCCAAAGTACTTAAAGAAAGTCTATTTATGTTCTTGTTTTTGATTATGATGCAGCTACTTTCACACTGCAGCCAAAAAAAGTTTTGAAAATGCGGTGCCGCATTGTGTCAAGTGTACACACATAATGAGAATAACAGCACCTGAGTCCTTAGCTCTCTGAAAACAGGGTTCCCACAGTCATGATATTGCTGGTAAAGTTTTAAATTTCCAACAGTTTTCCAGGCCTTGAAAGTGTTTAAGAATTTAGAGAATATTTTGGAAACGTTTTGAATATATATCATTTGAACTAATGTTAAAAATATGTTCTAAAAATTCTAAAACGTGTCTAATGCTACGTAAAACACATTTCTTGTAGTACTACTGTAAAACTTATTTGGCATGCCATTTATGTCACAAAACAGACATTGACATATGCAGCTAGTTGGCGGCGGGAATTTCTAACCTGTGAGTACACGTGAGCAAACACAAGCAGATTGCTTATCTGCAAATGCCTGGTAAGTGCGCGTTTAATAATGTGTGGCTTTCAAAACACAAAAAGAATACAGGATAAAAAGAGAGATAGACCCTACTCTGCACCGAAATGTCAAAGTTTTGGTGCAGAGTAGAATCGTGGTCAAATCTAGTCGTGGGGAAACAAAGTGTGAGTACCGCTTTACGTTTGCGCCCTACTTCAAATTGCGTCTTTTCAGAGACATCTCCAGACAGGCTATTTTAAACTGCTTAACCCTTTCAGACTTTTCCTGTGCTGTTTTCAGACACTTTTCACAAGTATTTAAACCTCTGAATCTTGAGCACTTTGGCACGATTTCTTTCAAATCATGGGGAAAAAGGCAATTAACAACTTGGTAAGAAATGTCCAACAAATTGAAAAAAATGGACAGAAAATTATAAAGAAAATTATAAGAAAAATTACAAAAATAGGGGGAAAAAGCTTTAGAAAAAGTACAATCTAATTATTTTTATTTTATATTTTTATTTTAATTATTATTATTACTTTTTTAATTATGTTACAGATATTTTTTAAAATATTTTTAAGCACTTTACTTATTATAATTTTTTTGTTTATAATTTTCTCTTTTTGCTTTTTACTGTCTTTCTTGCTAATTTATTGGGTCATTTTTTCATTTGTTGCTCATTGCCTTCTTCCCGCGTTTTTGAAAGAAAGCAAGACAATTTGCTCAGGTTTGAAAGGGTTAAATAAGGTCATGGAAATGGGGAAAAATGTTATGGAAAAGTTTTGAAAAGTCATCAGCAAAAATGTATGGGAACCCTGTGAAAATGTGGCCCCCTGAACATTTGCTGAATAGCCGTGATCTATGTACATTAGTAACATTGAAATCCAAAATTTGAGTGTTTATACCTTAGATTCAAATAATAAATAAAGTCTTTAACAGGACAACTATGAGAGAAACTGTAACGAGCTACGAGAACAGGTCCCTTTTTCAGGGCGGATGGACTGATTATAATATTCAGCGCCGAAACACAGCATCAACTGACACAATGAAAGTGAATCCTGCTTTTTTAACCTCATCTTCTGGCTCTTTTAAAATGTAGTTTAAGACAGTATTTTCATTTTATTATATGAAGTATTCCAACAGGGCTGGGCAAAATATCAATATCAATATTGTGAGACTATGAGACCAGATATTGTTGTCTTGTTTCGTCTTTTCTTGGTTTTAAAAGCTACATAACAGTAAAGTGATGCAGTTTTCTGAACTTATCAGACTGTTCAATATCAAGATATTTGCTCCAGAGTATCATATTTGTTTTTCTCTGTATCACCCAGCCCTACAAACCCAGAGAGTGCACAGAGAGTGGGAATACTTTCTTACATTGAGACACCTTATGATATATGAATGCTTGGTCTGAGTTATCGTAAGAAGTGGAGTGGCTTTTATCGTCTTGCAGGCTCGTTTTCAATGGAAACGTAAACCTTTTTAGTCTGATCTGAAGTTTGCTGCAGAGACGCGGCTTGTCTGTTTGGTTATTTATCACAGCACGAAGTCATGGATTTCTATGGCACTGCACTGAAGCACCATTCCTGTCTATTAAACCAGCAACAGATTACAATTTCAAAAATTTTAAGTCAGATATTCATTTCCCTCTTCATTTCTCTCAAATCAAAATAGCCACATATTCTCAAGTTTCTCAAATATGAGGGTTTGCTCATTTTCTATGTTTCCTTGATTTGTAAATTGAATATCTCGTGGTTTTAGATTTTTGTCTGGACAAAACAGTCAGTTGGTAGACGTCACCTTGGACTCTGGGAAATTGTGAGAGGCTTTTTTTTGACAATTTACTCGCATTTTATGGCTAATCGAAAATAAATTGACACTGAAAATAATTCTCAGCACAAAAGAGGCACTTTATTCCAGAAAAAGGTCGCTCATAGTTCTGATCATGTTTCCAAATGTAAAATAGAGACGAACTCTTACAGCCAGCCACCGCTTACACGTTTAGATCTCTCTCTGAGGCAACCCCCTCCACATAGACAGACACACATGCACACCTAAGGCTGAGTACCCCTGAGTAAGAAATCAAATGTCATCTTTGAGGCCAAGTCGATTTCAATCTCTATTTTCAGCTTTTTCCAAAATCTATAAACGCAGCTCTTAACACAAGAGAGTGAGCCGGGTGAGCAGAGGGTTAAAGGGGCTCGGGGGCTCTGTAGGGCTTGGGTTAACTGCCGTGTCAAAGTGGCTTTTGTCCTCTTAACAGCGCGGGGATGATGGTGCGTGGCAGACAGACGGTTGCTGGTTTGAATCTTCACAGCAAACGGGACGAGTTGCGGCTGCCAGAGGGTGTTTTATATCAACCTTTGTAGAGGAACAAAGTTCTTTTTCATTGCTTTAAAAGGAGCAGGGGGATGTTTTATAGGCCTTGTCACTCAGTAAAGACAAATATCTGGTTGTGTACGTTGCTGTTGTATGATCAAAATGCATTCGGGTCTTATAGCTAGCAATAACCACAACAGAAATGCCTCTCCAGCCACGTATCATAGCTGTCTCACAACAAGCCTCGCCTCAAAATAATTTCTTAATCCATTAATTGGCGTGGAGCAGCATTCGGGGCAGGGCTTTTTGTTCAATATGTTTTTCAGAGATGCATACTAATCATATAAAGTGATCCTTTGTACTCAGGTTGACAGCAGCGACGAGGGCTTTTAGACGCACACACACATATACACACACACACACACACACGCCGAGGCATGTGTCTGGGAGCGCCGACGGCAGAACGAGTGTATTATTTTCCCTGAAGAGTGTTATTTTCCTGTCAAGGCTTGATGGCAACGTGCCAACAGATGTGACAGGGAGCGATCATCCCTCCTTCATACTGTACAGAGAGAGAGAGAGAGGAAGCGAGGAGGGATGGGTGAGGACAGAGGGAGTAAGACAGACACACTAGCTGGGTTTCCATCCAGGCATTTTTATGCAAATGACAATATATCGAACTTGAAAAACATCATGGAAATGGCAAATTCTGATGAAATTTTCTCGCAAAGTTTTTCGCTTGAGGCTGGAAGTTTGGTCTGAGAAATTATTTAAAATCTCTTGGTCAAATATAGGCTGATCTGTCCACTGATCTCCCCATGACGGACTGCTGATGCACCCACAAAGGCTCATGTGTCCGTTAGTTGGTACTTCAAAATCCTGTTAGTGATTTCTTTGGATTAAACTTTAATACATGTTGCTAAACATATGTTTGTATCCAATGAGAGCCTCAGTGTGATTTGCCTTCGCTGCAAAACATTGGAGCTCAGTGGTGTTTTACCTCTGGGGACCATATAGCAAAGCACATCGGTTGCATTTCTACAACTTCTCATCAGAAATGATATGAGGTGGTACTCATGTCATTCATTTCCTCCAGTGCTACTCACTCTGCAGCCAGAGGAAGGTACAGTACGAGCAGGACTCCTGGTGGGAACATTTTGTCATTGAATATGTAACTTTTGTAGGTATCTCTTGTAGGCATACCATCTGGGTTGTCAGTCTGCCCGTCCCATTCTCTTTAACGTGATTTCTCAAGAAGATTTTGATGATCTTCAAATTTGGCACAAACATCTACTTGAACTCAGGGATCAAGGATTCGATTTTGGTGGTCAAAGGTCACTGTGCCATAACTCAAGAATTCATGTACTCGTTCAAAAATGATGAAGTCATAACATTTTATATTCAAAAGATCAACTTCCCTGTGGGATCACAATTTGAATTGCCATTACTCAATGTCATAACTCGGACATTAACAGAAAGGGAGACATTTGGTCAGATACTTATTTAGTGACACTAATCTTGGGAAGGGATTAGGGATGCGCGCGATTAGTCGTCTAAATCAGTGGTTCCCAACCTTTTTCTTGAGGGACCCATTTTTTTACCGTTATAGACTTTGGTCTAAAGGTTCCTTAATGTTTTGGGGCCTGTTTGTGACAATGAGTTCCCTTTTTCTGAGGAAAAATCTTTGGGTTTACCCACCGTCTCAGTGCGTCAGTGGTTGCTTAAGCTTGCAGGGTTTCAAACTTTCATTTGCCAGTTTCTCACAGCAAAAGATGCATTTGGCTCTGATTTTGCCAGTTGCTTCGATGAAGCCAAACTCAAGATAACTGTCTGGGTACCTCCTCTTTTTCTTTTTGACAGATGCCGTCGCTTCACTCTGATGCTTCGCCATCTCACCATCAGCTGTTTACTCAGCTTACCTCTGTGTAAACTGCAGACATGCCTGTATCCTCGCGATACATACAATTTC
>JAPZEB010000017.1:10352166-10365982 GCA_029783705.1 Chaetodon striatus
CATTGGGCGAGAGGCAGGGTACACCCTGGACAGGTCACCAGACTATCACAGGGCTGACACATAGAGACAGACAACCACTTACACTCACATTCACACCAACGGCCAATTTAGAGTCACGAATTAACCTGCATGTCTTTGGACTGTGGGAGGAAGCTGGAGTAACCGGAGAAAACCCACACTGACAAGGGGAGAAAAAGCAAACTCCGCACAGAAGGGCTCCCTCCTGGGATTGAACCAGGAACCCTCTTGCTGTGAGGCGACAGTGCATTTAGTTTTCCATGATTGCAGCCCTAAATGCATACAGTCTTTTTCAAAATAAACTTAGAACGTAGGTAAGAAATTTTTTCAGTTTATAGTTGTAGGTTCAGTCAACAAAAGCACATAGTTAGGTTACAAACCCCATCAGGGTTTGGCTTAAAATAAGTAAGCTTGTCACTAACGTAATATAACACCATGTGACATACACCATTAGCATAGTATGCTACACATATTAGCACACCACATCATTATTAAAACAATTCAACTGACTTTTGATTTCACACTGGACACAAACAGCGGTTTCATCTACCTCCCTCCTTCCATCTACCTCCCCTCCTACTCACCCAATGTAAACTTTCTTGCTCTTTATACGACAGTAGTTGCCCTGGAGTGTCAACAAATGCCGCCACCCGGGTCATGTGATACTGCTGCTGAAGGTTGCCTCTGTGGACTGATAGTCCACAAAGCGTTGGTATTTGATGAGTCAGGAGTGAGACCTAGTTGATTGGACATAGTGGCGAATCAACCTGGTGGAATTACAACTTCTGGGTCCGTCACATCATGCCATGGGGTCCAGAGGGACTTTTTCCCCATGGACTTATATTGTGAAAGAGACATCTGTAAATCAGAGTATACATTTTTTGAACATCACAACAGCTGCAGAATGACTCGATACACCATGGGGATTTGATCCATTTAGTCCGATAACATTCCAAAAGTCTAGAAGAGACACACTATTAAATCATTTTATCCCTATTCAAGGTAGCGGAGCGCTAAACCAGTGGGTAGCTGTCTGTCAAAAGTGTCCAGTGTGCCTGCTCTATGAGTGGAAGATCTGTGTAATTGATTGGGTAATGAGTAGGACCCTGCCTATGATGCCGTATCTAGTTCTCCTTATACATCCATGCTTGGCCCACAACAGAAGTTTCAGTTGGTTGCAATCTGTAATCTCACCACTAGATGCCACTAACTCCTACACACTGGACCTTTAATAGACAGCAATACAGATGAAGGAGTAATAACCAGGTTCTCTGTGAATTTCTAAATGGTCTACACAAGAAAATGCGGTCAATAGGATGCAGGATTCAGGACTGTCTGAACAGCATCATTGTAGTAATAAGGCAGAATCACTCTCTTGGTGCATTCAGGATTCCATGATTGCAACTCCACGTTCCCATGCTCCAAACATCCCCCCATTGTTTACAGACCTGTGAAATCTCAAACATGCTAAAATGGAGGCTCCAGCTCATTACCCCTGTTACACTTGACTGGTAAGCTTTTCGACACTTGAATCAAATGGCAAAGGCATAATTGGATTCAAATGAGATTTTAACCTATTAGAATAATTTTCCGTGTGCTGGAAGATGCTAAAATTTTAATGTGTAGTTCCTTTCATATTAAATGCTAATGAGGAATTGGTAGGTCAAAGCGAAGCCAATTCACAGCTCTTTAATTATCTGACACAGAGATTAAAGGTTGTGACTGCTATTACTCTCAGCCAAAATGTTTTCTTTAATGGTGTGTGCATCTGCGAGTTTTTAAAAAGTTGTTTGAAGAAGGACTACTCCCACCTGGTTTTGGAGATTAGAAGCTCACTTTAGCACGGGGCATCGCAATTCATCTAATGTGATTCAATTATTGAAGGCACACAAAACAAAACAGACATGCACAGACATTTTTGGCATTCTTTGTGCTTGAATAACCCCGGCCTGCTTTGCTTCACAACACCTTCATCAGAAGTGCAACATCAAAAACCTACACTTTAAGCGTTCTACCTCTTTTCCCTGGTGAAACAAACGGGGTGTGAAAAGGTGTTATTCTAATGAGCTACCTGTTTTTGGTGAGACGCTCCAGTCAGAGATGAAGATGAAGCTTTTGTGAAATGTTAGACACTGAAGAACTTCAAATGAGAATATAAGTTTTATGTGGAAGTCAAAATGAACCAGTATTGTTACTTTAGAGTTGAGACAGACACTGGCATCTTAGATCTTGACACAATTAAAGCTGCAATAACTGATTTTCCAGCCACTGGGCGGCAGCAGCACAAGCTGTTAACACAACAATGATATGATGGTCGGAATATAAAATGACTTCCCCTCTTTAAACAGCAGTGAGCTACAACACACTTTCAAAATAGTCCTGTTGGGAAAGTTTCCCTAAGATACAGCACAGTGGTGAAGGGATGATGTTTATTTGTAGGCAAACCAGGAAGTTAACATCACCCTGGTTCCCTTAACAAAAGAAATGATGGATTTAAAAAAAAAAAAAAAAAAAAGGGTTTTGGATTATTACAGAAAATAAGATCCATGGCAAAGATAATCTTCAGCAACGAACACCTCTTTTATGATTTTTAAAGCACAAGTGCAATCGCGAGAGGTAAAATGCTAACGTTAGGCTATAAACATACTACACCACAGTTGCAGGACTTCAATGTCACCACCACAACAAGGCTATGAAGCTGTGTTTGGTGTGATGAAGCTCTGTAGTAACATTTAGCCGCATGTTAGCAATTGTCTTTTAAAGGACCCGTAAAAGCTTCAAATTCACGATCAAGAGTAGGGTATTTACTGACGCATTTTATGCTGCAGATCAAAACATGTAAATCTCTTAAGCCTGTGTTAACCACAGACCTTATTTCAGGCATCTAACCAAAGGCCTGTTCAAAAAACCCATTGGCTTTGGATCAGGGAAATGTTAGTGCTAAAATGCTAACTCATTTCTGGGTTATTGGACTTATTCCTGCAGCACCCTATTAACCCAAGGAGAAAATAGTCGTCATGCTGAAGCTTTTAAAAGTTAAGCCAGTACAGCAGAGAGTAAATTCAACCTTTGTCTATCAGCCGTACAACTACTTGCACATTCTTCTTTTAGGCTCTTAAAGCAGGCAAAACTATTTTTATCTGACAGCTAGTGTTTTGTGTCTGTTTGAACTCCTTGTCTCTTGGCTGTTTAACAGATGATTCAGTCCATGGTCTATTTCTACAGTAAAGACATCTTAAAAGGCTTTCAACTAGTTTTCATTTGTCAAGAATTTATTTAAATTTTGAATTTATTAATGAAACACTGACTCTAACAGACAACCTATGATCAGACTTAAAGACACCTGCTACCCTAGCAACATTAAAGAGGTTGTCACAGATGAGGGGAGGGCAGCAGAGTGGAAGTGGTTGTAAACTTGGCGGTTTCTGCCCATTTGAATGTGCAAAGATTTTCATTGTGTTGAACTTTTGGTGTTGGCCGCCTGGTTTCAACCAATCATAAAGAAGGGAGGCATCACGATGGCAAGAAGCTCAGGACATGGAGCGTTTCGTCCACTAATTGAAGGGTCAGAGGTCTGATGCCTGGCCCCTTCAGGCCACATTTTTAAGTATCTTTGTGCAAGATACTGAACCCCACATTGCTCCTCCAACTGTGAGTGCATGTTAATGGTTATCTGAGTAGCAGGTTGGAGCCTGTATGGTAGCCTTGGCCACCAGTGTATGAATATGTGCGTGAATGTGACATGTAGTGTGAAAAGGGGTTTGAGTGGTGGAAGATTAAGTCCATTTATCAAAGCAGATAAGTAGGAGGAGCCGATAATGTGTCATGTCCGCTGTCTGTTAAAGTCATTTTCTCAACACATTTTATGTCCTGCATTTCCTGTTTTATTTTGTGATCATTCACCCATGTCTCTGTTTCAGGTTTGTGTCATGCCCCTCCCCCCATCTGCACACACCTGTCCCTGTGTGGGTGATTTCCCCCAGGTGTCTAATCACTCCCATTACCTCTTGTATTTAACCTCATGTCTCTCACTAGTCGCGTTTCCATTACCCCTAGAAATGCACAAAACCTAAATATCGCAATAAAAAACTGGTAATGGAAACCTATATTTGGAAAATCCTCTCAAATATTGCTAAAACATTTTTACGCTCTCATGAGGTGGTTTTTCAGACGTGTCGGTATAAAAGTGTATCGCAAAAGTGTAATGGAAACACTTTTTTCGCATTTACACGTCACCGGGGTCAACGGACATGACGTAGGGGGTCACGCGACCAGTTCATTTCGAGGAAGATGGCGCGGTATGTGTGGACAGAGGACGAGACGGAGGTATTATTAACAGTTATTCGTGATAAAAATGTCACAGTTATCTTGGATGGCAAACAACAAAGAAATTCGGAATGATCAGTGTCCCGAGACGCATAATGCTTTCGGCCATTTTCCTCAAAGTGACGTCTCGCGGGACGGATGAGAATTTACGAGAATTACAGCTAATTCGCAAAACACTGTTCAATGGAAACATCTGCAAGTAGCATTTGAACTTTGTCGAAATTTCAGAAATATCGCTTTTTTTTTGCGAACAACTATAATGGAAACGCGACTATTCTGATACGTCTACTAGTCCCCGATTTTGGTGCCCAACAGACTCCACATCTGAGTCTGGGTTTGACCGCGTCTCAAACATGTATGGCTGAAATTCTCTGATATTTCTTCTGATGATAACCAGCTTATGCGCACTGCTCTTTCACTGGTCAACCTAGCACAAGCAGCACTGCAGAAATTGGAGAGAAAACCTAGTGCAAGTGGAAACAGCAGGCAAGGCGAAGGCCAGATCCAGAATTTCTCAATGAGGGAAAAAGTGTAGATATGCTTCTGGCCTCTTTTCAGAGTTTTTTATTTAACTATTATGTGGGAAAACCATGTGAAACAAAATATTAGTGAAGTATTGTACTTAAAATAATGTCTAGAGGTGGACTCATGAAAACTTGATATATGACAGCAATTTCATTTTTATTGATGAAAATAAGATTTTGCCATCACTTTTAATCAGATGTCACCAAAATAAGAGTATTTCACAGAGAAGGTGATGATTGGTCTAAGATGGGTGCTACAATTTCGGGTCAGTACAAGGTGACATGTTTGACTGCATCATCCTTGGGAAGGCGATATGTTTGCAGTTGCCGTGTATTCCTGTCCCCTCTCTGCTGCAGAGTGTGTGAATGAAGACATTTATTACAACAGAGACACAGAGGATTAGCAGAGGGCTTAAACCATTCTCATGGTAATGCGCGGAGCTGGGAGCGCGCAGATAAACACAAACACTCACCTTATCAAAACACCCAGACCTGAAAGACTACTCCTTAACAGCACCGACAGACCGGCTGAAAGACACTGACAGAAAACAGGAAACAGACAGAGAAAGAGAAAGATGTCAGTTAGCTGTGGCAGATTATGGCCTCATTCAAAAGTAATGTTTGGACAATGAAATCATTCAAGGGTGCACCCAGAGACACTTAGGTATGACGCCATTTTCTTAGTTAATACAGAAAAACTATTTCTGACATGCACCTTGGTTGGGTGAGGCGAAACTGGACATTTGAAGTAGTACTGGTGGATTTCCTAATTTTAGATACGTCATCCAAAATAATTAGAGTAGTTGTTAATGAGTTTTAATGGAAAACATGAACATCAGAAGACCTGCTGTCGAGAGTTTGTCTTTTTTTTTCATGTCTTTGTACTTTTTTCACCTTTTGTGTAACTGTCGCCGAAATAACTCTCGTGCCATTTGTTCCCTGTTGCCTTGGGAGAAGTTATTTTAATTCTGAGGAGAGAATCTAATGCTGGATACATCAATGGCCTTCAAGTGGATACTGCCATGAGGACAAGCACTCCATCATCTCTATCCATTCACTGGCGAGCGGTGGTGACAGCAGCTGGGTAGCATGAGCAGTGCTATTTAGAGATTTGGATCAAATTTTAATTCATCTGCAGGAAAAGCTTCAAAGCTGAAAATGATTGATATGAACACATTTAGAGCTAAATTGATGGAAGGCCAAACTTTCTTTGGTTTCAGGTTCTCAAATGTGAAGATTCGATGTTTTTCACAGTTATACAAGATCGTCAGTTTCATATGTTTCAGTTTGGGACTGTTGTTTGGAAAGTTGTTGCCAGTTCTCTGGCAAACTGTCATTTTTCCTCATTTGGGACACTTAATTTGGGACACTTCGCTTACTTGTGGGCGGCACGGTGGTGTGGTGGTTAGCACTGTTGCCTCACAGCAAGAGGTTCTGGTTCCTGGTTCGATCCTGGAACCAGGAACCAGATTCCCGTGTCTCCAGGTGCTCCGGCTTCCTCCCACAGTCCAAAGACATGCAGATTGGGGATAGGTTAATTGGTGACTCTAAATTGTCAATGTGAGTGTGAATGGTTGTCTGTCTCGACATGTCAGCCCTGCGACAGTCTGGTGACCTGTCCAGTGTGTACCCTGCCTCTCGCCGAATGTCAGCTGGGATAGACTCCAGCCCCCCCGCAACCATCAAGAGAATAAGGGGTTAGAAAATGGATGGATGGATCATTACGTGTTGCCCGAGACGATATTAGAATTAGGGCTACCATCTGAAAGTCAAAGATCAGAATTTGAGCAGTTGTATTTTTTGTTTTGGGTCAGCCACAGACATTCGAGGGCTAAAAAGTAGAAACACAGCGATGACTCCCGAAAACACAACCGAGTTTGGTGTTTGTTGGTCTCTGAGGTGTCACGCCATCAACCAGCCCCTACGCCTCCGGATGAACATGTAATGCCAACCTTTTTTGGCGACTGAACTGATCTGTGTAGGGTTGTGGGGTGCCAAGAGCCAGGGCACTCCTGGACAGGTTGCCAGTCTATCACAGGGCAAATACATCCATATAGAAATATAAGGTATTAAGGTAAGGTAAGGTATTAAATCCTCCATGTTTCCTCATGCTAAAATGTGCTAATTTGTAACTTTTCCCAGCGTTTTTGGACGGTGAACATTTTCAATTTAACTATCTGATGAAAGTGTTTTTGATTGCCTGATTGATTTCTCATCCCAAGCTATAATAATCCTGCGGCTGCTCATGTGAAAGACGGAGCAGAGAGGACCGTAAGCTCCCTGCCACTGTAATCCACAGTATCCTCTCTGCTCCAGGCGATCCACTGTGTTCACTTGTACCTTCTCAACATTGTCGTCAGACAACAATCTCAGCCACCAAATCCACGTCTCTCCAAATCTTCTCTCTTGGCGTCAGGTTTGTTTTTTGGCTGCTTCAAGAGAAGACGGGGAATAAGCTGAGCTCTGAGGATTTTTATATCCCTCTTTTCAATAGACTCTTCCTTTTTGAACGTCACACTGTAACAGCATATCATAGAGAGAGCAAGACTCCAAGATTCTTTCAGCCATCATATGCTGATAAAGGAGCGCTGTGTACATGTAGAATTTGACACTGATGATTTTAGCAAGCAGTATTTTTGTATTTTACTGTCACCAAAAGAGTCATCGCTGATTGTACCTACGGCTTTAGCTGTTTTTAACAGACAACTCCAGGGCAAGTCTCAAGTCTTTCAAGCCAAGTAACAAGTCTTTTAGAGCGTCCAAGTCAACAGTTCATTGGTTTAGTTTTGTGTAACGTCACAGGCATTTTGGGGCAAGTCCAAGTCAAGTCTTAAGTAATTTGAAGCAAGTCCAAGTCACAAATCATACAATGCAATATTTCCCTGTAGGTTGGGAGTGAAATCCTTTCGGTCATCACATATTTTGGACAAATCCAAGTCCAGTCTCAAGTCATCTAAGATAAGTCTAAGTCAAGTCTCAAGTCTTTTAGTGCCAGTCTCAATTCTCAAGTCTGTCTAGTCGAGTCACAAGTCTCTTAGGCAAGTCTAATCTGAGGTCCCTGCCTGCAAAACGTTCGTGAAATCATTCAGGCCAATTCACATTTTTCGGACAAGCCCAAGTCCAGTCTCAAGTCATCTAAGACAACTTCAAGTCGAGTCTCAAGTCTTTCAGTGCCAGTCTAAATTCTCAAGTATTTCTAGTCAAGTCACAAGTCTTTTAGGCAAGTCTAGTATAAGGTCTTTCCCTGCAAGTCTTGAGTGAAATCATTTAGGTCAATTCACATCTTTCGGACAAGTCTAAGTCCAGTCTCAAGTCATCTAGGACAACTTCAAGTCAAGTCTCATGTCTGTCAGTGCCAGTCTCAACTCTCAGGTCTTACTAGTCAAGTCACAAGTCTTTTAGGCAAGTTTAGTCTGAGGTCTGCAAGTTTTGAGTGAAATCATTTAGGCCAATTCATGTCTTTTGGACAAGCTCAAGTACAGTCTGAAGTCATCTAAGACAAGTCTAAGTCAAGTCTTTCAGTACCAGTCTCAATTCCCAAGTCTTTCTGGTCAAGTCACAAGTCTTTAAGTGCTAGTCCAAGTCATATCTCAAGTATCTTAAGCTCAAGAGGTCTCAAGTCTGACACCAGATTTCTTTTGTAAAAATCTTAAGTTTTTCAGTACAAGTTTTGATTTAAGTCTCAAGTTTATCAGTTCAAGTCCAAGTCAAGTCACAAGTTTTTTTGTAGGTCTTAAGCCATTTGAGATGAGTCCAAGTTATGCCGCAACTCTTCATACAAGAAATGTCTTTGTGGGTCTCAAGTATCAATACTACAACTCCGTAAACAGCATGACTTGAAACAAGGGACAAGTTATTCATTTCTTTAAGACTAGGGGAGGGAGCCACTGGGTATTACAGTTTTACTTACCACCTGCATTGTCGTCCTGCTCAACAGTTTGGGAGCCTTTTGGCCTTCCTGATGCCATCATGAAGAATTCTTTGCACTCAGGTTCAGTCCAGTCCAAAGGGGACGTAAACCTGTGACCTTTGCAGTGTCCATGCCAGAACCACGAGATATACAGTACATAGACACATGCTCCTCTTCCCCTGTCCAACTAGTCTTCCCCTCAGTGACAGAGATGTAGCTTCCAGATCTCTCCCCTGCCACCTCTGATTAAGGCCGGCGTGGGCGAGACACACCTGTACAGCTGATGGGAGACAATGCCGCCGCTTCCTCCCCGAGATTGATTTTCTCCATTAAAACGGGCCCTTTGTCTAAAAACCCTGCACCCCTTTTGTTATGCTAAAGAGAAGATGGAAGATTTCCAATTCAATTTGGGCTGAGCCGAGGGCCGGTCAGCTATATGGGCCTCCATTGTTCTGGCTGAGCCCGCTGGGACGACGCTAGCGTCTCCCAAACGCCAATTAAGCCGGACGGAGAGACGGACAGGGGGATAATTGACAGGCAGGAGAAAGGGAGCCTTCTTCCTCTCTGTCTCATCATTGAAAAAGAAAATCAAAGAGAAAGAGCAGCAGAGAGGAGGAGAAGTGAGGGATGAGAGGGAGAACAAGGAGGAGAGGAGTAATGACCTGTAATATGTTGCCCAGAGCAAATTCAGATTACATGAAGTGTTTAGCTCACGCACATGACTTTTGCCCAGCGGCACCAACAAGGCCAAGAAAAGACAATGACAGCCGTGATTAAAAGTACAGAGAAAGCTCTGATGCTGCTTAATATTGGTTGATTTAATGTTTGCGAAAAGAATGTGAAGCGGTCGTATAAATTACACGAACTTTCAGTATCTTCATCCTCCATCATTAACCTGTCACAGGTCCTCTCATGTATTAATTACCTGAAAATGTATCTAATTAAGGCTGATTTAACTTAAATTATTAAATACGTCCTACTACCTTTCTGATAACTCAAATAATAAATCTAATAAAAACGTCTTATCTAAAAAATCTACAACACACTTTTTAAAAATCATTAATCTGTCTCCTTGTAATGAAGGGGTTTCAGTCGAGATGAAATGCCTTTGTAAGTCCTTTAGATAACATCCGTGGTCATACTGTGCTCCTATTTAACAATATATGTCAAAAAACAAATAATTTCTTTGTGCTATTATGTAACGTCCAACCATATTTTCTTCCTGTGAAACAAAATATGAAATGTGCTTACCTTAGCCAGCCAGTTTTAACCAATAATGTCATGACATCGTACCATTATTCAGTCTGCAACTTTTGGCTGCACAGACTCATTGGTTAAAAGACTTGTTATCGCTCCAGATAGTCCGCAAGGCGTTAAGAGTTGACTGCTTAAGCAGCTCATGTTACATGAAGTGTACAATGGGCTTTGTCTCTCTGTCCCTGAAAGATACCGCTGCCCTCTTGTTGTACACTACTGGGGCCTCGCCATGTTTGGGATGACACGTCCACTTTTCAGCGGTAAAATCAAATTCCACTCAGTTTTATAACCCACCTGTGTATCCAGTTTCACTCAGAAATACATCACAATACTGAAGGTTGATACTCAAAATACCATTTCATTTGACTTTGAAGCTTTTCAGTGATGCTAAGGAGTTATTTGTGGTCTCACTGAGGTAACTTTTTCTTTTAATGGAGAATTCCAGTGATAGTAACATTTGAGTCCATTTGCTTCTAAAAAGCCAATACAGGTGTGTTGGCAAGTTGTGACTGCAAACCTTAAATTCTAAACATACTTTACGTTTTGAGTGATGTATTCAACTGAGTTTTTGGATGTATTTTCAGCTATGCAAGGGGAATGGCTCAAGTGATTGCAAAGTTGGACTGTCTGTTGGGTGGTCCAGACTGAAGTACCTCAAGTACCATCAATGGGTTGCTGTGACATTTGGTACGCACTTTCATATCCCCCAAACGATAAATTCTAAAGACTTTGGTGTTCCCTTGACTTTTCCTGTAGCGCCGCCATTAGGTTGACATTTGTGATTTTGAGATTTGATGCTTCGATGTCATGATTATCTGATCGGCACAAGTTTTCTAGCTCGTGTCCTTCTGTGTTTTTAGTTCACTGATAAGCCAGTAGGACATGCAACAAGTCAAGCTTATATTGAGGAGTGCCATCTGTAGGACCACCAGGAAACAGTGTTTTAGGCTTTATAGAAAAACAATTCAAACAGGTCATCACAGTTTAAATATCTATTAGGCTAGGAGCCAAGTCAAGCCCTCATGATGTTTTCTGCTACCTTTTGTCATTATTATTTCCTGTTAGACTATAACTTGGGCCATCACAAGTTCATAACAGGCATCCCCAACCTCAGCCGTTTGGTCTCAAGGGGCCCAAAACTCCATTTTTGGGATATGTTCTTGGTGAACTGATGGAAATGTAAATGGCATTAACAGTCATACAAGTATAAAATTTGGGAAGGGGTATCCTGACACAAAGGGGAAAGTAGAAAAATAAGGCTCTGGGCCTTGCTGTCATTTTATTTCAAAATATCACTCACAACATCCCCCCAAAAAACAAAAAACATGACTGTCCGTTTGTCAAATTCTCAATAAAAATTATTATTTTTCATCACTTTGTGTAAAATATTACTGCTTCACTTGTACATAGAAAACTTCCCAGTGCTGTAAAAAGAGGGGTTTTTGGCCGCCTGAGACCAAACGGCTCCAAGTTGATGGTGCTCGTTATCACCTTGTATAGGCTACCAGGAAATGATCATGAAAAAAGGGTAGCAGAAAACATAATGAAGGCCGGACCTGGCGCCCGGCTTATTATTTTGTCCTCACATTGGAACAAAAGTTTGAATGTTGAATAAAAGCGACGGCCCTGTGGGTTACACAACTCAAGCAAGTTTCAGGCGTATGTTTTTATATTGTATAGAGTGAATGGAAATCGAATGTAGTGACCTGGAAAAGTAGAGAGAATATTCCAGGAATTAGATTCATTAAACATTTAGGCCACACTGTGTATTGACCTCACACTGGCCTTCTACCTGTACATTTCCGTGTATCAGCAGCACCCGCTTTGTGTTTCATTACTGTCAAATCCAATTAGCACTTCCTCCATTGTATTTCATAGTAAAGTAAAAAGAGCATCTCTTTCACTACTTTCTTTCCTCCAGACATCCTTTTTCTCAGTTTACCGCGCTCTGTTTCTCCATTCCTCAAATCATAATGTCTCTCTCCCTCCCTCCCTCCCCTCTTTTCTCTCCCCCTCTCTCTGCTGGCTCGTGACAGACGGCCTAATAGGATTTAATAAGCCCCATTTGCATGTCAGCCTTTTAGATTTTCTGTAAGAAAGAAAGGCGATAGGAGGGATGGGGGGTGGACAGGGAGAGAGAGGGAGGGAGGGAGGGATGGTGTGAAGGAATAGAAAGGAGGAGAGAAAGAAAGAAAGGAAGGAGGGAGGGATAGGGGTGAGCGTGACGATGGATGGATTGAATTAAGGACACATTTCTCTTTTGATAAAAGTAGAAAAGCATAATGCCAACTGCTTTAAAAATATACTGAAGCCAACATTGGGCTTTTCTTTAAAATACGACCTTGTTTTTTCAATTTTGTCTTTAAATTTTTCCCTAAAATCACAAGTGTCAGCAAAGAACTCATTAAAATATGCACTGGGAGTGATAATTGTTCATTATTGTGTCTTTCAGGGTATTTTGTGGTTTAAATGTTGTTTCAGAGGTTTCTCTGTCTCTACAAACATCAGATTTTGGTGGTAAATCTATGTTCAGCGGGCAGCTTCATGTCATTTCCACTAAGTGGCTTTTGTCTTTTTGTTTGGATTTGTTTGTTGTTTAGAGCAAATGTGAAGAACACAACGCAACAGGAAGAGAAGGTTCTCAAAAACTGATTGATAGACAATGAGCTATCTGGTATTACATGGCAATCATATGCCATCATGTTGGAAGAGCTCATTGTTCTCATCCACACTGCAATTGCCAATTGCCATTTTTTAATTTCATCCACTTTATAGACCTTTTTTCTGGTCAGTTTTGATGATTGAAATTGTAGACTGTCCTCACTAGAAAAACAACAGCATCGATTGTTTGTTTTAAATACTAAAAACCATCTATATTAAAGCTGTCCTGACAAGTGACCATGGACCAGAAAGTTTTAGTTGCCTAAGCCTGACAAAACTTTTGAACTATAGAGGTAGCAGATCGGGAAAAAAAGCAGATGATGAAAGTTGGTCAGTGGTGGATAAAGCCAAAAAAGTCTCTGTCTGGTTTTAAAATTACCTGGATCCCCCACATCCATTGACCCATACAGCAAGCGCACTAGGGTTTCCTTTAACCCTGCCTACCAACAGCGTGGCCTTGGGCTCACTAAATTCAGTGACAGTCGGAAAACTTCTCTATCTATGAAAATCTATTGATTTAAAAACTTGAAGGACATAATGATTTAAATAATGGGCTAGTTACGTGTTTGTAGTTGGAATTTCATGTACCTAAAAAAGTTATCCACTGATTTACAGACATCTCTTTCACCATGTAAGTCAAGAGCCCATGTGAAGACCCCGAAAGTTGTATTGTCATGTGTGTCGTGTCCATTATGTCAAATTAGTTTTAAATCTATGACACCAGGCTTGCTCGTGTAGCTGTCTGAGGCTAACATGTTGCTTATACAGCAGCCTGACAACAGCCTCTTTTCTTTGGGTGCTTTCACACCTGCTCTGTTCGGTTCGGTTCAATTGAACTCAAGTTAATTTGCCCGCAAAGTGCGGTTCGTTTGGGCAGGTGTGAACATAGCAATTGCACTCGGGTGTGCACCAAAACAATCGAACCGAGACCTGAGATGGTGGTCTCAGTCCAGCTACAAACAAACTCTGGTGTGGTTGGTTTGTGGTGAGAACGTGTTCTAACCTGGATCTGAACCAACTGCAGTCACATGACACATTGTTTGCGTTTGGTCATGGACTGTCCACGTCCACATATGACGTCCAAGGTACCCTGGGTGTGTTGGTTGTTGACGTTCTGGGA
>JAPZEB010000017.1:10409970-10426450 GCA_029783705.1 Chaetodon striatus
TGTAGCTCTCAAAGCAGACAATGTGACTGTAAAACAACATGTAAGCTACATCTTCTGTAAACATAACATTTGAATCACTTCAACACATAGTGTATGCATTTAAACAAAGTGACCATTCTTATGTCAATACAGAGCGTTTCTCCATACTGCAGTAACATTAGCGCGATTTGATGACGCGTCTGATGACGTTTCAAATGACATCGCATGTGTGACGACTTCCAGTCAGCCGGAAAATGCGGAAAAATCTTGCATTATTTATTGTGATCACAAGATTGCAATTTTCTGGAGGGACTGTTGAATTTTCCCAATCATAAACTAATTTTTCACATTATTCCGACACCACATGAATGCAGGGTCCTGTGTGTTTTATCATTTAGTGACTTTAGGCTCCTTTAGTTTAAATATAAATGACTCTTTCGCTAAACCTTTGTCCTTTTCTTGTATGAGACACAAAGTGTGAGGTTGAATCACTGCTACATTGCGCGGAAAAAAACTTAAATAATATGTAAAAATTCAGCAGAACCCATTTAGGGTCTTTCAGTATTTAGCCAAGACCATCATCTACACACTAACTCTCTTTAAGTGCTTTGACTTGCCTTAATATACCTGCATAAGCATGATCCAGGTGACATTAAATTTAAAAATTACTTTTTAGGAGAAAGAGTTGCTGTCTGTTCACGGGCCTCACCAAATTTAACTCTGCGACACCTAACCCTCAGAAAATCAGTGCAGAATCATCACAGGAAAATGATATTTTAATGCTATTTCACCAGCTGATATCCTGTTTAAGCATTTAGCAATTAACGTGTAAAACGTAGTGAAGAAAATAAACTCCTCAGATTTAATGTGTCGTATAAATGGAGATATTTATAGTGTCTATTTTCCCTGACACATGCAGTCACTCTGCCAGGCTTTTCCCTTTCTGTCGCCTTCTATGCTGACCAGTTGATGTCTCTCTCTGTCTCCGTCGAGCTTTATCTGTGTCAGCCCAACAATAGGCACCAATAGGAAACTGCTGATGCTGTTGTGGTCGTAGTAAACAAACAGCATCCAGAGCTGTCCACCAGCCTCCCATTCTATCATTTCCCGCTCTCGCCTCTCTTTTCTGCGGGTAAATTTAGTACATTTCTATCTGCAGTGAGCCTGCGCCATGTTGGAAATAAAAACCTATTTACAGATATGAATTTTTACCACGACACGTAACGCTACATTAAGATAAAACTAACGTTAAAGTGTGCTGGAGGAGAGAGTGTGTGTGTCGCTCGCTGGTCTGTCCCTCCAATTTATCGTGTAATGAAAGACTTGCTGGGTATTGACCATGTAGCTCTTCTGTCTGTGTGTTCATGTGTATGTGTGTGTGTGTGTGTGTGTGTGTGTGAGACCATGGTGTATTGTGCAGGCTGGTAATGAGAGCTGCTTGGCGTGTGCTGCTACCATCGCTGGGCCTGTTTGTTTAGGTGCCGGTGTTCTGCGTGTGTGTATTTACATACATGTGTGCACATGTGTGTTTGGATGCCACTATTTGTTCAGCTTCGCCTGCTTTCTCAAGGTTGCCTCATCGCAGCCAGGAGACAAGAATAATAGTGTAGTGTGTGTGTATTTGTGAGTGTGTGTATGTGTGTGTGTGTGTGTGTGTGTTTGCCTGGGGGAATAGAATCTAGAGTAAACACACATGTCCGTCTCTTTCCCAGGTGGAGTTGGATGAATGAATGAGCCGACAGTGGTATTGACAAGCTGACCCACTGCTCATGTAAATGTGTGTGTGTGTGTGTGTTGCTCTAAAACATGGACGCAAGGGAGAGAGATTTGAGCTGCAGCCTGCACACACTTGTTCTGTATTTCACCAGCAACAGTTGTCACTTTAACTAACTAGAAATCAACTCATTTACCATTATGGATTTTTTAACCTGCAAATTACCACATTTATTATTGACATTTTAGGTGTGTAATTAAAGTCCAGTGTTTGCTCCTCGTCTATTTATGACAGAGCTGCGGCACATTGCACAAAGCAGGTCGAGTTCTGCTGGCAGGCACTGTGTGTTAAATATAGAAGTAATATTATTATGAGGATGAGTGTGTTTTTAATGTCTAAAACACAGCCACAAATCTTTGATCGTATCGTTCACAACTGGACATTTAACAGGATTAACTTTGTCTGTAGGCTACAGCGCAACAAAGTAGGAATAAATAACAATGAACACGATAAAAACAGTAAAAAAAAGAAGCAATTTAACTACGTAGCCTGCTTACTTCCTGATGTAGAAGCACAAATATCAAGGAAAATGACCAGATCTACAAAATGAGCCCTGCAAAATGCTCCACTTCCAAAACACTCCTGGAGTGGTCTGATGGGCGCAACAAAACCGAATTGCAGGCATGGCAGCTGAAACATGGCGCAGCTTCGCCTGATGGCTCCCTTACAGTCAAGATGGACGCCAAGATAACAAACACAATCAACTTGTTCATCTCGTATCATGCGTAACTTTAGTTGAACATTACATTTCAGGTATGGAATTAATCTGCAGATGCTAAATTCAAAATGAGACCAAACATTTCTTTGGATGTCAGTTTGAAGCCGTGACGAAGGCCAAAATGTTGCCTGCAACAGACGGTAAGGCTTGCTGTTTTTAGCGGAGACGATTTAGGAAACCTTGCGCCCCTAATCATTAGGTAATAGAGGTGAGGAGTCGCTGCCTGCTTCCTTCTGTGCCCATGTAAACCAGTTGGACTGTTCACACAGGACACATCATGGCCCTGAGCTCTGCACCCAGTTCATGAGCTGCAGCGACAGCTTCAGTGTCTGCTCTGTATTTCACACAAGCCACAAGCAAATCTGGCAACAAAACATACAATAATCTATTCTGGACAATCTAAAGGATGTTAGATATGATGTAAATGATCTAAACATGATATATAAAAACTATACATCCAGTGCTTCCACTTATCTGTCAGTTGTGTCAAAACAGAGTGAGAGAGACGAGCACACACACACACACACACACACACAAGCAGACAGAGACAGAGCTCATCATGCAGTTAGAATAGAGCAGAGGAAACGAATCACCTGCTGACAGGTGCAGAGAATCAGGGTGCTCCTGCATCCAGTGTGAACATGGTGTTAGGCTGATTGGTCTTGTTGTTCTCACCATTAGCTGTAGACAGACAGATACACACACTAACACTCACACATAAACGCATGCAAACATATGAAAAAACACATTAACCCTCCAGGATTATGACAAGCTGAGAGCGCAACCCAAATATTCTACAGTATATCCAAATATTATGCCATATGCTGTGGTCACACAGGGCCAAAGGACAGAGATATTACCTGGTATTAATGACTCAGTTCACTGACGTTATGACTCTACTCGTGCTGCAGTTACACTGCATTTTAGGGTTCATTATTATCCCGTAAATGTCAGAGTGCTTGCTGTTGAACAAGTCGCATTTGCTCACTTAAATGCCCAAACTTTATATCACATAATGAATCAAAAGTTTAAAAAAATCTAAAATAAACAAAACTAAAATGAATTCAGAAACACAAATAATTCTGTCTTCCTGAAACCTCTCGTTAAAGGGTTAACATCAAAATAAAAATAGCCTGCTCTGTCGTTTCTTAATATGCTGCACAACAGTGCTTCAAATGTGAGTAAGGTGTGAGGTAAAGGGCTGTAAATGCTGACTACATCTTAGTAAGACTTATTGTTTGAAATAGAGGGTCAGGACAAAAACAGATCCAGACTCATGTGATGAATTATGCACTCACAACCTGTCCAGTGTTGACTAGCAGGGCTGGATCGATACTCTTATCTCCTGATTTGGGGCACCAATTCAATGTGTATTTCAATGTATTGAAATTCTGCAAGTACTGCTGCTCAATATTAAAATGTATTGCAATTTTTGTTGACTTTTTTAACACCAGGCCACTGGAAAGTAGATCATGCACTTCTAGAGACTGTATATCATGAGACATATTTTCAGAAACACTGCACATCTCATGTCAGGCAGTGTGACTGTTCTGTCAGCAGCATCATGTACTGCTTGGAAAAGAGGTAAAAACAATTATAACTATATTGATGGTCTTACTTTAAATAGTTTTAGTCCAGTTTAGCACTTGGTGAGCTTGCACACTGAAAAGTGCTGTATTAAATGAACTCTCTTACTTTTGCTTACTAAAACATTCGTTACATTGACAGTAAAATGAATCAAAAATATATACTTTATTAAAAGTGCCTTGATATCCTCAGTGGGCTGGGTCTAATCTGTGTAACCACAGTAAGACGGGGAGTTTGCACTGGGCTGGCTGAATTTGAGTTGCTTAGAGCAGCTGAGGGTCGGTCTGCCGTTGTCTGCTTTCTTACTTCAGCTTTGTTTGTCTTGAAATGAATATGATGTCACATCACACAAAAGCAGAAACTTCTTCCCACCTCCACATTTGAATTACATGAATTCAGGCATTAAGAAACATTACAATACTGAAGTGAGTCGATTTCTTGATTTCAGACAAGCTAACTATGTGATGTGTCGTCTGCACTGAAAATGAGCATTTGGCAGTTTTCAGCTGAGAGCAACAGGTCAAAGCTGGAGCAGGAAGTCGGTGTGTAAACTGTGATGAATGGATGGATCTTGCTCGTGTTATGGCTTTTTAGCAACTTTGCTGCGTTCCCAAATTTTAGCAGTTAACTTGGTGAGTAATACGTTACCATTAGTGGTTAAAACTGTTGTTGTAAAACCGAAATTATCCTTTTAAAATATACATGAGAGTCAAGAGTGCACCGTGGTTAAAGCATATGTGCTCACTGTCGTCAGTCATCATTCATAAGGTAAGCTAAGTGTTAGCATGTAGCAGTGAAACCAGTTTTTGGGACATTTTCCTCCCTGTAGACGATCCATCAAAGTGTAACAGGGTAAACAGGGACACGAGAGAGAGAGAGAGAGAGAGATGATGCATCGAGCTGCTGTGATAACGTCTCTCTCTTTCAGTCCCTAAAAAGAAAGGGATAAAGGGCCTTTTCTCCATCCCACATGCCAGGCAACTCCCAGCGGCCTCTTTGTTGACACAGCCGCCACAATGGGAACTAAAGGCCTCCCAATGCCTCCCATTATGAGCCTAACCCAGGGCCCAGTGGCTGCGCTGCAGGGTTATCCAGTGCAGGCCAGCCAGCATTGGCCAAAGCCCCCTTGAATATCAGCCTGGATATATAAGACTACCCCCCCCTCGCCCCCTGCTGCATTGTTCAGCGTTATTCTGCTCCCACAATGGGACATCACACTTTGGAAGTAATTTTCAAAAAGGGGAAGCCAATCAAAAATAATGGCACTTATTGTTTCTCTTTTGACACACATTGCTGAGCGGCCTGCCCCTCCCTCGTCTGTCGCTTTCTCTGCCTGTGTAGCCCTAAACCCCGGGGTTCATTCACGTCTATTATACGGACAAATTAAATAAAACCCAGTATGGGTCGGAGGGGAGCGGAGAGCCACGCTGGCTGTCGGCGGTGGTGCTAGAAAGAGTCAGGGATGGGAGGAACACCATGGAGGGAAAGACTGAGGAGTGGACGGAGAGAGCAGAGCTCGAGGAGGGCAGGGAGGGACGCAGACAGGCCCAGGTGGAGGGACGCCGGGAAAGACATGGCTGCTGAGGGCAGGGGCAGAGTTCAGTTTGGACTGCAGCAAGTCATCAGGTAGGGTTTAGAGACAGTGAGCGCTGTGGTGTGAAAGTACTGGGAAATATATGCATCTGGGAACAACTAAGGAGAACATCACTTGGAGGTTGTACACTTGCTCCAACCAGAGGAAACAGAGAAGAGAGTGTAGCAGTGAAATCCTGGATGGACTGACTGATGGATACATCTCCTGCTTTCTGCCATGGACGCCTGGTGAAAGGAGGGAAGGTATGTTGCTACTTACCAAAGGGGGGAGGGCCTACTGAGGCGTGAAGGTGTGTGTGAGGTGGTCGAGGTTCATTGGCTCACGATCAGCTACATTTACAGTTAAGGTCGCTCTTCCTTTGTGTCTTCACGGGAGAAATTTAATCTAATCTAAAACTGGAAAAGGTAAACTCACTGAAAATAATGTAAAAAAGGGTATGACTTGTCTTTCGACCATAACGCAGAACAATAAGTTTCCCAAGATGTGCACAAAAACTAAAAAAGGTTTTCACGTCATTTGAACATTGGAGGAAAAATAACAACATAATTGCATCCACTTGTAGCAGCAGGGTCCTGCACAGAGCAACTGTACAACTCTGCAGCGACAGAGATGTTTTGGGGAGTCGGGCTGTTTGATGGCTGACTGCAGTTTTCTGATCTGTTAGCTGGAGGTGGAACTAGAAAAACACTGGTCAGGTTTAAGTTGATCTTTTGCCTTTTAAAAGCTCCTAACCTGAGTGGATTGACACGAGTGCATGAATAGTTTTAACATCACAAGTGGCGTCTTTATTCTGGTGTCAGGTGGGATTTCTAAATCTCATGATGATCTAAATGTGGGTGAAGGAGTCTGATAGCCCTGATAGGGCTGAGAAGGTTTTACTCTTTCTAGGAAGCAGCTCAAAAGACGTCTAGACTCGGGTCCAAGTTTTGCTTCAGCCAAGCCCTGCCTACTTGTGACCCCTCGTGACAGGTTGCACGTCTGTGAGCTATGAGAAGTTCAGTTGAAGATGTCGGTTGGCTTCAGTTTAAGAGGTAATACTCTGCTGCATTTGGGAAAAGAAGAGAAGAAGAAGAAAGTAGACAGAATTGAGCATAGCAGAAATGTTTCTTATCATGTTTGTCATCTTGCGACCTCTGCGATTAATCATGGGACCCCTATGGGGATCAGACCCACTGGTTGAAAGACACTTGATAAACATTTATTAAGAATAAAATTTAAGTTTTAAGACATCTAGGCTCAGTCTCTTGAGAGTTTTGCGGCTTTTTTGGGATTGTTGCGGCCTTAAAAGCCTGATTTTATGGCAGCTTTTCCTAAGTTTGCAGTGCAAGTTGCCATGTTTTTAGACTTTTTGTGGCAATGAAGTAGCATAAGAACTTGTGATTTTTTTTTTTTTGTATATCTTATAAAAAATTGAAGGAAACTTTTTCCAGTGAGAATAAAACCACACTGTTTCTGATTTATGTAGACTAACGTTAGCACTGACCATGCGTATTTAATCTTCATCTTGATTATTTAAGCACGGGCAACAGCTTCTGTCAAGGTGATTTGTTTTGCCAGATGTCTCATTTTAGCCATTCTCCAGGTGTGTGTTATGGTGGCAAAATGTTTGTCAATAGAAATCGTTTGTGTTCTTCAACAATGTTGAGCATGTTGCAGAAGTTTACACCCACTTTCGTGTGAAACATCAGGGAACTTGTGTGAGCGTAAGCAGTTATTCTCGCAACAAGAAAAAAGGAAATACGTTTTACTGCAGCTTGATAAATGCTGCTAAAACAACAGTTACGTGTGGCCTAAAGTCTGAAGAAAAAGTTAACTTTCCAACAATGTTTTCCTGATTTATTTTGGTCTGCAAACCTCAAAATCAGTGCTCACTGTTGTGTCTTGCTGAAGTATGCAGGAGAGCAGGAGAGGACAAATATTACAGCTATGGAAAAATGCATGTAAAGATGGATACAGTAGTTAGAAAGGCGAGAACAGAGCAGCTGCAGATAGAGAGGAAGAAAGATGAGTGGAAGGTGACGTGAGGGACAGGAATGGAAAGAAAGGAAGAAGAAAAGGTTGTTGAAGGAGGGGAGGAAAGGGCACAAGGAGGAGAGCTGCTCTTTGGGGTCTTTGAAAGCAGCAGGTCCTGGCCGCCAGCTTGACCCCATTTAGGATGAGCGAGAGACGTGGAGGAGGAGTGTGAGGCAGGAAGAGAGAGGGCGAGACACTCCTCAGCCCTGCACTTAAAGGCCCTCCCCAGGAAGTCCTCATTCTTCCCCCGAGCCCGACACCCCCCACCAACAGCAGAGAAGATGGAGGAAAAAGCCCTCATTTAAGATGAGTGGAGCAGAGAGAGGACCCCCATCCTCCTCTGAGGGGGGCCCTCATATCAAAACTTTCCCCCAGCAGGACGGAGAGAAATGTCAGAGACAAGGAAAGGTTTAGTGTCTTTTATCATTTGATCTGGATATCGATTCGCATGTGCAAAGCTTGTAATCAACCCGTTTGACCTTTTCAGCAGTTTGTCATGTTGAAGTCAGAATCGAGTGAACTATTGTTTGTCACTGATCGACATGATCTACATTTAAAAAACTCAAGTGGGACAGAGAAAGGGTTTCATTAGGTCTATGACACACTGTACGAATCAATCAATGTGAGTCAGTGAGGCACTGGTGGAAAGTAACTATTTACTCAGGTACTTGAATACATATATTTTATAGTCTTTATTCTCCTACTGAAACAAATTTGAGAGGAAATTTGTCCTTTAACTGCTTTTTATGTGTTTGTAAATCAGCTTTGGGTTCTTTGTAGGTTTAGATTTGATATCAAAAACATCTTCTCATCATCTTATGATGTGTTCTTAACAGCTTAATGTGCTTCACCTTGACAATCTACAACATCAAAATGCTGCGTACTGTACATCAGTTATAATACATTCGTATTTATGACATGAATAATCTCGCCGCACAATGAAAAGTACTGTGTTCATTTTGCTCTTAATACATCTGTACTTTTACTTCATCAGGATTTTTGATGTGGTGGTATCACTGCAGATACTTAAAGGATCTGAGTATTTCTTCTGCCTCTGTATTTTGGTGCCTACACATTGATTCTGTCTGCATTTGTCTTTGTATCTGTGGGCTTGTATACGCTCCTTACACGGTGTCACCCTCCTGTTGTCCTACTTTTGGCCACCATAGAGACACGACGCTCAGCTTTAGGTTGGGTTCAGATAACTGGTTCCAGTTTAGATCTGGTTAGCGAAATATTCAGATTGGTTAGGCTCAGAGGCGACTGACAGTTTCTCTGTCCTCGATTTCAATCAGCAAAGAGCAGAGCAGATATCATTCAGGTTACAGGCTTCTTATTTTTAGCTGGCCTTGACGTCACTCTTGTTGGTTGAAAAGATGTCACTCCTCCAGCTGCTTCCTGGTTAATGCTCTCTCTGTCAGTTCAACTGATCCAGTGAAGGTGTATACACATTGAAACTGAATCTTGGACCTTTAGTTTTTAAGCTAAACTTGATTCAGTTCAGTGAGGGAGTCAAACAGATTTACAGCTTCTAAACACCATGTAGCCACATTATTTTCCATGTCACTGATTTATCAAAGACAACAGGCGAACGTGAAGTTACAAGTTTTTTAGTTTAGATTCTTCTTGTACGTCTATGATAGACGTAGGTGTTGACAAGGTAGCGCTAGATACAAAGAGGAAAGCGAGTGTGACACGCCAAGAGAAGAGTAGAGTAAGTGGAAACACACAAGGAAGATACATTAATGTTTCAGAGGCTACGCTACAGTAGGCTAACGTTAGCCATTCGCAACTGGGAGCTGTGTTGTCATATGACGTTATATGTTATATTAGCGGCAAACTAAACATGACCTTACCTGTCCTGCAGTCAAACACAGCCCTGAGGAGAGATGTTACTTGAGCTGTTACGTCAGTCAGAGGCCTCTACGTGGGGAAGACAGACAGGACGCTCGGCCAGTCATTGGTCAGAATTTTCTTAGAACCATATGAGAGTGGTATAATTATGGGTTTGTATCTCTGGTGCAATTCACTGCCTGAATTTTGAGTGAGTTTTTCTCACAGCTTTACTTTACAGACACTTCAAATAGGTTTGTCTTAAAACAATAGTCTGACGCCCATACGAACATCGTTCTGACACAGTTCCTGTTGCTGTAGTCATTCCTCCTGTTTATCCTGGATTCATTGATGGGGAAAAACACCCACAGTCCACATTTAGAGCAAACACACACTGTTAAGTTTATCTAAAGTTGGTATGAGGCTTCAGCTGTGCTTCTTACCAACACAGCTATTTTTGTGAAGCTGCTTGCAGGATGAAGATTTTTAGACAAGCCGTTTTCACTGTTGACATGGAGACAGGAAAAACTGTTATTGGCTGTGTGTTGTTACGAGACTTTACAAATGTGGTGACAATTCATGTAATAGCAGACATAACAAAATGTACACATAAATGAACAGTTACTCTTCGACTATATGAAGGAACAGGGGCATCAAAATGTGCTACAGAGGCGACTGCTCCTGGTAGCGTTCTCATAATAGCTTCAGCCTTCTGATTGGCCAACATCTTCCTCTACGTCCTCGGGATTATGGTTATATTGCCTCCTGTTGGTTTGGCATGCTCAACAACATTTTAGTTTTGTTTTTGTGGCTTTAAGGTCCTGTTTAAACGACAATGATTTCAACCGAAAATGGTAAACCTTAGTTGCATTTTGGCTGCAGTGTTTTGGGTGCCTGAAAACGCAAGGTTTTGAAAACGGGTTCCAGAGTGCAATTTTTTGGAAACAGCTCCGTCTCCATTGTCTTGTTCCTCTGAAAACGGAGACTTTTTGCACATACGCATTATGGTTCCTGTCACTAGGCATCAGGGTTGCCAGGTCTGCTTAAAAGCTGCGACTTTGGGCTTGTTTTTTTTGTAAAATAGCTTACAAATATTGGTAGTCGTGGATTGCGACTTGCTTATTTGGGCTTGCTCTCTAAATGTTGCCTCTCTCTCTCTCTCTCTCTATATATATATATATATCCGTCTAATAAGTTTGGGGGGGTCACTTCTTTTGGGCTTGTTTCCGTAGCCCTGGTTGCTTGTTTCTGTCAAGATCTGGCAACACTGGTAGGCATGTGCAAGAAAGTCGACCATCACAACAATGGCGGCCTCCCGAGCTCTGTGTGTGCTGCTCACCCTGTTGAATTCATCAACGCTTCTCCAGCAAAGTGTAGATTTACTGTAGTAACTCCACCTCGTCGTCCGTCCAGACAGACGTTCGTGCGGTCGCCATTTTGTTTGTGTATACATCACCGCTCTGTGGAAGGAAGCTCATGTGGGCCTGGCATGTGTACTGCAGCGTTTTTGGTCATTTCTGTGGATCCATGTGCACGACGATTGTTACCAAAACGCCGTCTGTCTGAACACTGAAGTTTGTTCAAAACACAAATGAGAAACGATTCAGTTCTCAGCGCATTGTTTCCGTGTACACATGGCCTAAATCACACAGCCATCAATGAGCCAGTGTAGAGACAACAGTGATAACCCATCCACCACCTCAGCCTTTCACAATGACTACATGCAATTTCTGATTTGATTTCTAAATTAATTCCCAACTTTTTGACATTCAAGTCATCATTTCAGTCATTTTAAAAACAAAGATGTCCAACATTTCCTTCGTCCCAACTTCTTAATGTGAGAATTTGCTTTTTGGCAGATTAATTGATATTAAAAATATCCTTAGTTGCAGCCCTATGTCAGACACCTGAAGTCGATAGCATAATGTTAGCTAATGCGCTTGGAATCGTTCTCTGTACGAGTCTCTCATAGATTTCGGGGTCTTTTTTGTGGGGGCGGGATTGTTGAAGCAGAAAGACCTGATTTTATAGCAGCTTCTCTAAAAATTGTGATGCATGTTGCAACGTCTTCAGACCTTTATTTGCAATGAAAATGCAAAAATAGTGACAATTTTAAAAATAATTGATCAAAGACTGAAGACAACTTGTTCCAGTGAGAGTAAAGCTCCTCTGTTCTCAGTTTGTGATTTGTACTTCACTAACGTTACCACTAACCTGTTTATGTGATCTAACTCACGTGGATATTAGATCTGCATTAACAGCCTCTGACATGATGATTTGTCTCGTTTGTTGTCGACGTGATGAAGCTGCTCTGCAGGTGTGTTTCCTGGTAGAAAAGTGCTCTTGCTCCACCTCTACGTTGCACACGGTGCAAAACAGTTTACATCTGCCTCCATGTGGAACATCTGAGAATGGCCCTGGACGGTGCTTAGCAGTATTTGTTGTTGGTAAATGTGAGACGTTCATGTCGCACGTGTCTGTGTCTGTATAACCAGAAACAAGAAAGTGAGTTTGATGACGTCGTGTTGGAGACTGCTGTGATTGGTGAGATTCACAGGAAACTATGATGATAGGTTACATTTGAGGAAGAGCTGCAGAGATCAACATACTCTAACAGAGCAGTTTGTATGATATCCTACGAATTAGCGCCCCATGAATGACGTTATGTCTTTAATGCACAGTTATGTAATTAACATAAAGTCATGGAGGTCAGGTTTAGGCAATTAAAGGTCCTGTGATTAGGTTTAGGAAAAGAAACATGGTGAGAACGTTCCTTAAAATGATTCAACGTTCACACGGATCCGAACACAAGTCCGATTTTTGTCACGTAATTGCAGCTTTTCAAAATATGTTGTACTAATGTGGGTGCACTGCTTTTCCTGGAAAACATCCGAAAAATGTATGCGATCATATCTCCACCTATCGTAGAGGAGTCTGACATACTTCGGTCATTAAATGGATTCCCCTCCTGTGCTGGTATACTGGGACAAGGACAGTAGTCCAGTTAAATGTCCTCGTCCAGCTGTAACTGCAGCTCCACTTCACTGTGACTGGAAACAGACTGACTGTTTCCTAAACTTTTAAAAAACAAACAGTAAATAGATTAATGGAGAACAGCGAGTAATTCATGTGACAGATGTGACAGTGTTCTTTGTGTAGTTTTAGTCCAGCAAGGCAGGTTTACCCTGCTGTTAGTGACAGCAAACAACATGTAATATATTTGTATACATGCATCATTAATGTCCGAAATACTTCACCCAACCCTTTTTAATAAGTAGTTATATAACGGTTTTAATGGCGTGATTATGCTAATTAACATCTGGTCTGTTGTCTCAGGACTCTGTGCCTCTTCCTTTATTTATTATATTTATACAACTGTTAACAATCCTTCATTTGAACTCTGATTTACCGCAAACAAAATAAATTAGACCTTGTGTTCGGACATTTATAATCAGGTTCAATATGACAGGAGTCCATCTTTACAGGCGAGTCTTCACCCTCATTGCAGATGTGCTGTCATATATTTATATTATTAATATTATATATTCTATATTTGATTGTTTGGACGTGTTTCAGACTTTAAATCCGTAGAGTTTGGTGTGGTGAGAGTTCGTTCATACAGTTTATGGTTATTATTTTCCCAGGAACCATTAAAAGAAGGTGTAAGAGGTAGTTAAAGTGTATCAGCAGTGCACTGGGGATATTATGGGCTTTATTTCATTACCACACTTTCCCCTCCTCGTAACTTCCAGAAACATAAATCATCGAATTAAAAAGTCTGCACCCAAATTGATCTGATGTCATGGTCCATGGCTTAGCCCCGCCCCTGCCTTCTCAGCCCTGTGATGACATCACCAGGGGGGTCTCCCTATGGACAGCTGAGATTGGTCCAGACTCATTTGGACCACTGTGTTCTCCACAGGGATTGGTTGCTGTACTGATGAGGTCATCCCTCTGGCAGTAGATTCTTTATTCATGAGAGCAGGCTGACTGTTCAGACCTGCGGGCAGCAGCTTCACTCTGAGAGCCAGACGCTGAAATTCAGTTTCCAGGTTTCACAGCTTTGTTGGAGGCTAACAGGAAGTGTCATCTGAAGCACAGGATGCTAACGTGCTAATGTAGAGGCTACAGCTGTTTGTAAACGAGATCTGAGATGTATTTTTGTGGTGGAAGCTCTGCAGTGTCTGATGATGATGACGGTGAGTACAGATGCATTATGGGACACAAGAGTAGAGGTTTAAACCTGTGAGGTGTCTGTCTGTGTCGGGGTGTGTCTGTTCAGTCATGATGGTTCTGACCTTAATTTGAGTTTGAGCCAGTTAAAGGAACTTGTCGAAGTTTGTCGAGTCACTGCTAGAGCCTCTAAACCAATAAAGGGAATTGGTAGAAGTTCAGAAATCACTTCTTCCAACTGGTCTGTAGCCAGTTGGAAGAACTGGTGGAGTTTGAGAACGAGTTGGAGAAACTGGTTGAGCTTCAAAACCAGTTAGTGGAACTGGTAAAGGTCTGGACCCAGTTAGAAGAAAGCTGTGAAGCTTCAGAGCTACATGCAGAAACTAGTGGAGCTTCAGAACCAGTGAAGAGAACTGGTTGAGGTTTGGAGCCAGTTACAGACACTCACAGAAAGCTCTAAACATTTAAAGAAACTGGTAGAAGTCCAAAACCAGTTTGATGAACTGGTAGAGCTTAGACCATTTTAAGGATCCACTGAGCTTCAGAACCAGTAAGAGGACTGATAATGGTCTATAACTAGTTGGAAGATTTGGTGGGGTGTCAGAACCAGTTACAGAAACTGGTAGAGCTTCAAAACCAGGGCAAGGAACCGGTTGCGGTTTGAAGCCAGTTAGAGTCACTGCTAGAGCCTCTGAACTAATTCAAATATATCTATTAACCAGTTAGTAGAACTGGTAAAGGTCTCGACCCAGTTAGAGGAAAGCTGTGGAGCTACAAACAGGAACTGGTGGAGCTTCAGAATTAGTGGAACTGGTCAAGCTTTGGAACCAGTTGGAGGAACTGGTGAAGGTCAGAAACCTGTTAGAGGAAGTTAGGGCGCTTCAGAGCTACGTACAGGAACTGGTACGCTTCGTAACCAGTTGAAAGAACTGGCTGAGGTTTGTTGCCTGTTATGGGCACTTATAGAACATTGAAACATTTAAAGAAACTGGTAAAGCTCCAAAACCAGTTTGAAAAAGTGGTAGAGTTTTGGAATCAGTTTAAACAACTGGTAAAGGCTTGGTACCACTTTAAGAATGTGATGGAGGTTTGGAGCCAGTTAGAGTCGCTGCTAGAGCCTCGAAACCAATAGATGGAACTGGTAGAGTTCCAGAACCAGTAAGAAGAACTGATAGAGCTTCACAAACAGTTAAAGGAGCTGGTAATGGTCTATAACCAGTTGGAAAAAATGGTGGAGTTTGAGTACTACTAAAAGAAGAGCTTTAAACCAGCACAAGGAACTGGTCGAGGTTTGAAGCCAGTGAGAGCCAGTGCTAGAGCCTCTGAACCAGTTAAAGGAACTGGTAGAGTTGCCGAACCACTAAGAAGAAATCGATTAGCTTCATAACCAGTTAAGATAACTGGTATGGACACTTGTAGAACCTTTAAACATATAAAAAAAACTAATAAAGCTCCAAACCCAGTTAGAGAAATTGGTAGAGCTTCTGAACCAGTTTATAGAACTGGTAAAGAGCTGGTACCACTTTGAGGAAGTGATGGAGTTTCAGAGCTTCACACACAAATGAGTAGCATGTCAGACCCAGCTAAGAGATACTGGTGGAGCTTTAGAGCCAGTTAAAAGAACCAGTTGGTGTTTGGAGCCAGTTATGAGCACATGCAGAACCTTAGAGAACTTGGTAAGGCTTCGGAACCAGTTTACAGAACTGGTGAAGGCTTGGTACCACTTTGAAGAAGAGTTTTAGAGCTACAGGAACCAGACACACATCAAAACTAGTTAAGTGAAATCCGTAGAGCTTCAGAACCTCTTAGATGAGCCCAGAACCATTCCTAGAAACTGAAAGAGGTTTGGAACCAGTAACAGGAAATGGTTTGGCTTCAGAACCAGTTGAAGGAACTGGTAGAATAATACGTGTTTGTCTGTGTTTCAGATGAGGGGCCGTACACCAAACACTCTGCCGGGTCGAGACCTCCAGATGGAGCGCTGGCCATCAGGAGACAGAGTATACCAGGTAACCCGCAGAACGTTTATTATTCCTTTATGTTCCACCTTGTTTTATTCTTTGTGATCTCCTCTGCCGGCTCCTCTCTGTCTCTGTTCTCTGTTGGTTCTGCTCCGTGTGGTTCCACCAGCAGAGCTAATAACCGATGAAGATAACAGCTCTGAAAATAGAGCACACACTAACAGTTAGCTCATGTTTTCCATCCGTGTGACCCGCAGGAAGATGCTTGCAGTCGCAGTTTATCTCCTCCCACCTGGAGCTGGTGGCCTACTTACAGCTATCGCCCTGCTGCAATCACAATCTTCAATATTTCTGTGACAACAAGTAAACGTTGCACCAGTGACCCGGGTCAGCTGTTCAAACAACGTCAGTGATAGTGGAGAGCTGTAACGGTGACGGACGACCTTCAGGCGTCTGTTTCTTCAGGGATTAATAAACATAAGAGGAATGGAAACAGCTGATAAGAAGTGTTGGATTTTTCAAACCAATTATAAGAACTGTCGGCACGAGGAGCTGTAAACCTGCAGGGCCAATTAAAAAGTTTGAAGGAGCAGTTGTTGAGGTTTTGAACTTCTGAGGGGGAAACTTATGTGTTTCCCAACCACCATGTGTTTCTGTCTGAGTGACCAAAGGGGACACGTTTTGAAATGTGTCCAGTATGGAGAGAGAGAGCTGCAGTAATGTAACCACTCTGTTCACAGCATCAGTGTCCGTCCACTAACGGTGTTTGTGTTTGTCACTGACAGGCTCAGACTGTTATTCTAAGTGTCTGACAGCATTATGAAAGGATCCCTACAGAGATAGAGCTT
>JAPZEB010000017.1:10440750-10454654 GCA_029783705.1 Chaetodon striatus
AGTAGTTTTTCCAGGGGGTTAAATCTCTCCCTCTTTCTCTCGTGCTCTCCCTCCGCTTTGGTGGAGCAAACAAAAGGGGCGCTTTGAATGGCACGTGCTCCGGGCGTCAGTCACCTGTTTCCTAGCAACGGGCACAACAGAAAAGCACCTGTGGCTCTGAATAGGAGGCGGTGGAGCCCTTAGTTTGACAAAAACCAGGGAGACATTTTTAAAAAATATATATACAAGTAGGCTTTTTTATCATTTGCTATAGGTCATCATTTATAATAGATTCATTTCCTACTAATAATTATATCTACACTAATGAACTTAATAGGCTACTTAAGTGTTTTTATTATTATGCTCCTGAATGAGCTCTGGTTTATTGTGAATATAAGGAACAGACTATTTTAAACTCTAAATATTGTGTGCCCAGTTAGGTACAAGATGACAGGATTATTAAAGCTATGCTGAATCATTCTGCTGTTAATAAATTGATTTTATTGTAACTATATTTGTCTAAATTTTACACGTAACACACATGCTGTTGCACTGGAGCTGATTTCGTTCACATTAAACATATTTTGTTTTAATATTTTTTTATATTTTTGGATATTTTATAAAGTGAAGTGCAGACAGCACAGAGAGGACATGCGCAAAAATATGGGAATTAAACTGTTTACATGTTGTGTGTTTTCTTTTTTTTTTTGCGCCACACACACCAGCTACACACGCAAAACAGATGACAGAGGGAGTAATTTTTAGGTCTCGCGCTCCGACGTCACCAGAACCTCGAGCATGCAAATCACGTCTCCACTCGAGCCTCTCCATTGGCCGTCTCTCGCTCATTTAGCTGCTGTCAGAGCGCGCGGCCCGGGCACGCTCCGGTAACTTTTCCCAGTACAGCTCCAACCAAAGTAAGCTCAAACAACCGGTTTGTATTCTTCCGTGCGCTCGCGGATGACAGGAAAAAAGGCGAAAAGGGGAAGTGCGGAGCAAGTTTACCTCTGAGTGGATTTCATCCTGAGCACCTTTTCATCTCCCTCCGTGTCTTTCACTCTTCATCTGACTCTTCCTCGGAGGTTTAGCTGCGCGCGGGCCAGCCTGAATGTTTCTGTGTGTTTGACTGTTGTCCTACAAAGACGAGGTGAATGTACAGCATCATGATGGAGACGGACTTACATTCCCCCGTGGTGCCCCAGACCAACCCATCCAACCCGGGGGGACACGCGGGAGGAGGAGGCGGGGGGCCCGGAGGAAAGGTCCCCCAGGACAGAATCAAGAGACCCATGAACGCCTTCATGGTGTGGTCCCGGGGCCAGCGGAGGAAAATGGCACAGGAGAACCCCAAGATGCACAACTCGGAGATCAGCAAGCGGCTGGGCGCAGAGTGGAAGGTGATGACGGAGGCGGAGAAGAGACCGTTCATCGACGAGGCGAAGCGGCTCCGGGCCATGCACATGAAGGAACACCCGGACTACAAGTACCGGCCGCGGAGGAAGACCAAGACGCTGCTGAAGAAGGACAAGTACTCTCTGGCCGGCGGGCTCCTCGGCTCACCTGCGGGTGTAGGGATGGGCGGCGGGCAGCGGCTGGAGAGCCCCGGAGGGGGCCACGCGGGGGCCAATGCGGGCTACGCCACGCACGTGAACGGCTGGGCGAACGGCACATACTCGGGCCAGGTGGCGGCTGCGGCGGCGGCGGCGCACGCCATGATGCAGGAGGCGCAGCTGGCGTACACGCAACACCCGGGCACCGGGGCTCACCCGCACCACCCGCATCCGCACCACCACCCGCACCACCACCCGCACAACCCGCAGCCCGTGCACAGGTATGACATGAGCGCCTTATCTTACAGCCCCATCTCAAACTCTCAGAGCTACATGAGCGCCTCTCCGCCGGGCTACGGCGGGATCACCGGCTACACTCACCAGCACCAAAGCTCCGGTGTGTCCCCGGTGTCCGGGGCGATCGGAGGGACTTTGTGGTCCCTTGTGAAATCTGAGCCTAGCGTTAGCCCCCCGGTTTCCACCGCACGCGCGCCACCGCCGTGCCCTACGGGGGACCTGCGGGACATGATCAGCATGTATCTGCCGACCGGAGAGGCGGCGGGGGAGTCCCCCGTTCATAGCAGACTGCACGTGCTCCACCCGCAGCACTACCAGAGCAGCGGCTCCACTCCGGTAAACGGGACGGTTCCCCTGACTCATATTTAAATCTCTAAATGTACTATAAGCACTACAAACCACAACCAAATATTTAAAACTTAGATGTGGGCGCAGGCTGCTGATGAATTGTAAATTATAGGCGGTTATAGCCATAAAATGCAATCACTTTGAACAAACTTTTTTATTGTTATTTTTATTTTCTTTCACTGATGGATTTTTGTCTGTCCGAGCTAAAGGAAAGCGCATCCGATTTACTTTTGCTCTCTGGAACAGAGCATGCCAAGTTTTGACACGATTTAAATTATAATCCGTGAAGGCTGGTGCATTTTGAAGGTTATTTTTTTCTCCGACTTTTTCTGTGGAATTAAAAGGCACCAGCGGTGTGTTTGAGGGATACTGAAAACCTGTTTAAAGAGGGAACCGTATAATAAATGGAGGGCGGTGTGGAAGATGTGTTTAACAAAAAAAAAAAAAAGTTTCTAGGCTGCAATTTAAATTGATTTACAGTTTTAATGCTTGTAAACATGTGAGTCAGTCGGTGTAATTTGAATTTGTTTTTGTTGTTGTAAAATCTTGTAAATTGTGAATAAATAGGCCTACTGAAAACGCTTTAATGCAAGTGTACATAATTTACAATATACCAAGCTTCATTTCTTGCGCTGAGTTTAACACATTAAAAGTGTGAGGTTTGTTTGTGGAGTATTTATATTTGCAGCTGATTTAAAAAGCTCGTGTAAACTGTACCTCCAGTATTTGTTTATTTACATTTATTCCATTTCTAAAATATATTTTAAAATGCTGACAAGCTTATTATGTCACGCGGGTTTAATGGATTCGTCGCAAAAATGTGGTCAAAATAAAAATGACAAATCATAATAATAATAATAATAATAACAACATTACAGGCAGATATGTTTTGTAAAGACTGTGGTATTTTTCGGTCAGACTCTTAATTAATTATTTCTCCTAGAGTTAAAAATAATTGAAACATTATCATAATTATCTTTGTTTCCCCTTAATGGAAAAAAAAAGTTAAACCTTCCAATTACCCTGTTTTTAGCTTGCATAAATCTTAATATGTCATCAATATAAATTCATATTGGACATCAAAATGGACATGTAATATTAAGATGATGAGTAAGAATTGGGGGGAAAAAACTTTATGAAATAGACTGAAATTATTTTTTGTTTTTGATATTTATATTTAAGTTCTCTGTCCCCAAATTTCATGATATCTGTAATTGTAAAATTGTGTTTCATAGTCTTATATGGCCACATCATACATGTCTAAGAGCTGATCAGATTTAAGATAAATACATTCAGTGGGTGACAGTTTATCTGACAGCCTGTCACTTGTTACACTTGTTGGCTGAGGATTTTCTCTCCTGGAAAAGAAAGGTATTAAATACTAGCCTAATAATGTCCGAATTTTTACACAAAATGGAGCCACATTTTGATGACCCCCACATTTTAAATCTAAACTCTCGTGGTTATGATTGATCAATGCAAGAACATACATTGCAGGTGCAACATGGGGACACAACAGATTTTAGGGATAAATTCCATTTTCATGAATTATGTTGTGTTATGTGCTGAATTTTAATTTTTCTCTTTCTGTTTCTTGCATTCTTGCAAACGTGAAAATGGATTTAGGGTTTTTTAAAAAAGCTAAAAAACATTTTCAATGAGCCAGCTGCATTATGGAGTCATCTCTTCACAACGAGAAGGCCTCTCTGTCGTGTATCACAGTTAACTTGTTATTTTTGCTCAAATTCTGGTACAGTTATTCATCAGCTTGATCATGCATCATCTGAAATTTACTTCAGAGCCACTTCCTCGTGGTGTAACTGTGGCTCTGCCTGTTCGTATATTAGTGCACTCACAGGCCAAGCAAAGCAAAGTTTCTTTTTTATTTACCTGCCTCGGGGTCATGACCTCAGTAATCTAGATCTCAAGCAAAAGCAAATCCGACAACAAGAGTATCTGCTGGTCAGCGAACCACTAATTCTTCAGCTGGCCTCGACTGGGCCCACTTCAACTGTGCCTCCACCTCACAGCTCCTCAAACCCTGCCCCACTCCTCTCCCCCAGCATCAAATGCCTGCACCTATGTGTGCAAGTCCCCTGGTTGTTAAATTATTTCCTTCTTTAAATTTGATGGCTGAATCACCGGAGGCCCCGGGGTAGGACGGGGCAGGGAGGGAGGACTGAATGAGCGGAGAGCAGAGAGGAGGAGGAGGAGGGAGAAGGCGAGGAGAGGAGGTTTTTGTGTTGGAGGAGAATGGGGATTAGTCCTGGTGTAAGCTGGGGCAGCCCGGGGGTCACCCCGAACAAAAAGCCCGGCAAACAACACCCCTGGTTTTATCAGACTAATTCCCACTCGGGTCTGGACTTAAAAACAAGAGGGCAACGTGGATGCAAATCACATATAATAAAGCTGTTTCCATGGATGTCAGCTGTTTAAACTGAAGGTATTTATTAGCCCTGAATCATCCCTGTGGGATTTATTTTAGTTACACTCAGAGTACTTTAATATTTGGGAATTATTTTTGCTCCTGAAAGTTAGATTGATATGGGAGGAATTTTCTTTTTATAATGACTCCCTTAATACATAAAAATATAACATTTAAATTGAAATAAAAGCCAACAAACATGTACAGTTATTAGGATGGGGTCATTTTAAAGAAATAATGCATAAATATGTTTTTCTCATTTATGGAGTTTGTTTAAAAAAGACACATTTCACCACCTTTTTAACTGCATTTTACGACTGCATGACTGATAACAATTAATAAATGTGAATTATTGTTTTGTCATTGTTTTCCCACACATTAATATATCTCCTTAGCTAATACGACGGGGATAAATTAAAGAGCAACTTCAGCAGCAGTGGCTGCTTATTAATCCCTACATGAATTCTGCATTTACAGTGATCGATACTTGATTAATTGATGTGAAGGAAATGAACGGCAAGATTGAAAGGCTGTCAGAGATTTGTTGTTGAGACTTCCAGACACATAAACTGACACTACAGAGTGTCAGGCAATATTTGTATCGCTGAAAATACAATTAAAACGGGTGCCAGTCATCTAGGTTACAAAATGCGAAGAAACGTACAAGTAAAACACAAAAGTGTGTGTCGAAGAGAAGGAAGCAGAGGTGTTAACATAGCTTCATTTTTAAGATTTTAGGAGCGTTTATACACTTGAGTTTATTGAGGGATCAAAGGGAATTTAAAACATGAGGACATTTTTAAAGAGTGAGCAAAGAAAAAAGGAATATGAGTGGAGGAAAAAAGGCACGCGGTCATTTAGTTATAACTCATTACAAGGAAAAAATGTAATAAAGATAAAATTAATGCCTTTAAATGCTGCTCGGGTTGGACTTTTTCAGCAATACTGTCTTCACGATTCAAAACTGGAGGATCAAAGATGGATGGATTTTGCCACAAAAAGCGTTTACTGTACAGCTACAGTGAGGAGCATCGATTCACTAAACCTCAAGGTACGTCGAGAGATTTTCCTCCAAATACACCGAATATCAAATCCATGAAAAGATATTATAATCTGCCAAGTGTGATGAATCAAATTATCACATCACATGACATCAGGCCTCGCTGAAGCTCAGGTAGGAAGAGACATATGCAAATGAGGGACATGTACAGCACTTTAAGGCACACTCAGTGTTTGTGAGGAGATGTTTAGGATTGATCAGTCAGAATTAAAGCTCAGTGGCCCAGGATGCTCCCGTCACTGAGGCTGGGGGTTGGACCCATCCACACATGTGTCTGCAACTTTTCATCCTCTCCTCATGTTGTGCTTGGCACATGCTTGGACACCGCTGCTCTGGCACTTCCCACTCCATAACCCTGTGCACCCCCTCCCTCCCCATCCCGCGTGCTCCCGGTGTCCTAAACGTGGCTAATCGGCATCAGTTTATCACGCCTTCGCATATTTCCCTCCCTCTCCTCCTATAAAAACCCTCACCTCCGACGTTGGACCCGGTTCTGTCATGGGAGATTACGGGGGACCGATTGCACAAGACCGAATGTGGCGCGAGGAGATTAGCCGGGACGCCATAGAAAATAGCAACGGGGCCAACGGATTCCTCGCGAGGGGGCCTTATCGTGCAATTACACGTTGACACGTTTTAACCATTTTTCAGCCTCTTAATCCGAGGGCCCCCTCCTCCCCTTCCCTCCCCCTTCTCTCTCCAAAAGCAGACCTATTGGTGCTGAGGGAGCCTCGCTGCTCTGTCTGACTCTCTCCATCACTCTGCTGCTGTCTGAAAAGTCTTTTCTCTCTTTATCAGCCGCTGTTTATATTTCACAACATTTAAAAAGGGAAAACAAACCAAAGAGTTGTTCACAGTTTGTGTCTGTCTATCTCCAGCTCCAAAACTTTAAAAGCTGAATTAGGAAAAAAAACAACAACAGAAGTTTACTCAGGCTTACAGTTACAAAGTCACTGAAGAACACTGATGACTAAATGAATTAAAGGTAATTACACAGATCAAATTAAACAAGACTAAAAGCAGAATGAAGCGCAAGACAAAATCTTAACATGAGAAGAGAGAAACTTTTTAAACACTGGCAGCGACTGACTTTGCAGCTTTCACCAGACCCTGAGATAACTGAGTCTAAATGTCATTGTCTTATTTAACATCGTCAAAAGTGAACAGTGCAAAATTTAATCTTAAAATAATGTGTATATGACTGACTCCTTTTTATTAAGCTTACTGTGTGACCCTTTGTAACTTAGTTTATGTACTGCTGGTGGGTTTGGGTGGGGACGGCAAACAGGACTTTGCAATAAAGATCTGCATGCCACCGGGTTATTTGTAAAAATATATATTTCATACATTTTGTTATTCAATTTCTTTGGCTTCCTTTTTAATAAAAAAAAAAATCTTTTAGCTTTTTGCTGCATGCTAACAAGGGTGCTCGGGTCGAGGTAAAATATATTTTCAGTCTCAAGGGCATAGATTCATTTCGCCTTGGGGGTGAGACACATATGAAATTGGGGCTCCAGGAAATTTTAAGCATCCAACACTTCATTTTTTTGCATTCTAGTGAATTTTTTACATCAATTTTTGCCTTTTTTCGCATCGATTTATAGTGGAAATGTATTTAATTTAGTCAAAATAATAGCCCTCTGTAAATGTCATGTTTTTATTTGAGGGGACAAATGCACGTTTTAAATATTGAAGGGGATTTGTCCCCTGGTTTCCCCCCGAAATCTACACAAATGGTTATATTTCTCTTTATACAGTACAAAGGGTAAAGAAAATAGCATTTTTTCGGTGCAGCAATAAATATAAACATATGAAAATGGGTACAAAAAACAGGAAGACGATGATACAATTCCTCACTTCATTAGGGCTCACTCAAAGACAGGTGAGGCACATTACTTTGGATGTAGCAGCTGGACTTTCCAAAGCAAACAGTGCAAGGTGTGTAACATTTTCACTCTGCTGTAGCACAAACAACTGCAATATGTCCTCTAATTTTTACCTGGCACAACAAATGAGAAAGCAATATTAGTGATAATGACGTAGTGGTTTCTCACTATACATTTCTGATGGGTTTCAACTGACACCCAGCAGTGTGTAAGCAACTGTTTTGAAATACGTCTTAAAGCAGCCTCAAAGTCAAAGATGACATGGTTCTGTATTAGTTGCAGCCAGCGTAAAAACTTTTCCCACATTAATCTTAACGTTGACTTTACACCGCAGCCACAGCCTTGAGGTTTTTACCATCAGGCATCAAACGGACTGCATGGTGTGTTGTTCCACCATGCTGCTCAATTCAATTAGGGCCTTTCATGGCAATCAATTAGGGAGTACCCCCTGGATCTCCCCAGGGGCCTATAATCATCACACACCGTCTGCTCAGACAGGCACTGGGGAGCCCCGCCCACCAGTGGCAAGGACGCCTCAGTGCTACGTAACGGGGCCACTGGGAGCCGTGAGCAGACAGTTTGTGCTTTATTTCAAGGCATTTTACTGCAGATTATGTTCCTGTTCTCCTCACTGGCTGTGTGCTGAATGTAGATTTTCCCCCTTTAAGTTTTGCTCGTCTGCACCAATTTTCCTGCGTGTAAGGGGTTTTACCAGGACTGCCTGTTTTTTATGCTTGGGGTTTGTGAAAATTGGTAATCACATCCAGGGGTTAGAGCTTTGTTGTGTGAAGTGTTGCTGAGTAAATCCACACTGATCGGCAGAGTATTTACTGGAAGACTGAGGTAACTAATAATCCCTTTGCTGTAGGTTTCACACAAAGAGACACAGTATGGGCAACAGTAATGGAAAATAAATACACTTACATAAGCACTGTGCGATACGTACAACTTTGAGGTACTTGTACTTTACTTGAGTATGATTTTCTGCTACTTTTTACCTTTCTACTTATTCATCTGACAGCTGTAGTTACTTGTCTGCATAAAGACTTTAACAAACAAAACTGACAATCAGCTTCTAAAATGTGACAGACTATTAAAGATTAAATTACACAACAGTAAATTAAGTAGTTCAAATTCGCTCCACCTCCACCTTACCATCAGACAGGACTCCAATTTTACAAATAAAGATCAGTTCACTAGTGATGGAGACTACACAGTAGGGGTGTAACAATACATGTCTGTGTATTGAACCGTTTGGTACAAGGCCTTCGATTTGGTTTGGTACACATTACAAAGTATCCTATTACATCTGGGGGAAAAAATATACAGCTTGAACTGTGTTAAATATAATGTACTCAGTGCCACTGCACTTAACAAGGCAGCCCACATCACGAAACAGGTAACATGCTGTCTGCCCCGACCCAAAACCAAAACACTCGGCTTCAGTGAGACACACTGGGAGGCAGCCATGCTAAGCTAGCTCAGTGCAAGATGGTTAGGAACGCCATAATAATAATAATAATAACAGATCCTCCAATAACCTACAGGTCTGGTGTTTGGAGTCACTTTGGTTTGGCTGTGAGTTATGGGGGCGATCACAAGAGAGAGTGGTGGATAAAAACACACGGGGCCAAAGAACGAGCCATCGCGCAGCCACAGGCTTTGTATAGCAGCTAACCCAGAAGCACACACATGGTTACAGAGCAAACACACCACTCTAACCAGGGAACGAGAGCCGCTGCACGGCAAAGCACTTACTCTCAACACTGAGGAGTAAAGGCCAGCAGGCCAGGTCGCTGATTCAGCCAGAAAGACTAAAAGTTAAGTTAGCGACAGCTGTTTAGCTTGTGTTTATACGACTGTGACATTTAGCAGAGATGTTTTTTCATGTATTTATTAGCCTAAAAGAGCTCAGAGAAGTCATGGGACACAGTAGGCGAAAGAAAGTCACTGATAGTAGCACTAGGGCTGGGCGATAGAGACAAAAATTCACATCTCGGTATTTACAGGATGTCTGACGATACATGATATATCTCGGTATTTTCTACAAAATGGGCTACGTGTTTTTATTTGCAAGTCAAAGCCACGTTTGAGGTGTCACAAGCAGTTTTATAAAAACAGAGTGTGATCAAAACAAAATGTAGAACCAGGGATTTTAGTCCACTGTTTGAAAATATGCCGCTGCACAACATGTATATGAAAATTATATAAAATAAACAGCAGGGCTGCATGTTAACGTTTTTGCACAGAGCACTGGAGCTACAGAGGTTTAAATGTTTGCAGCACAGTACACAAAACTATAACATGAGTGTAAAAGTATCAAGTAGGTCTAAATCCATTGTAGTCTTTGTGGGGCATGTTAAAAAGTCTTTTTTTTATCTGTCTATTTATTTAAGCTATTAATCTATCTATGCACAGAGCATCAACAGAGAGGCCGTGGGAGGGAAGGAGCGAGAGACACTTTGTCCATGTTATACACGTCTCATATATTAAATGTTTGTGTTGGCGCAGCATTTTTAAATTTCTATCTCACTTAAAAATATATCGATATATCGTACACAGCCGTTAAATCACCCAGCCCTGGTGTACGCTATAGTGTTAGTACCATAGTATTTATAGTATTTCTATGTTAAGGAAGGGGTTGTGTTAAGGATGGCTGTGTGTCCTCAGGCTTTTAGGCCCACCCAGACAGTCCTGGACACTGAAAATGGCAAAAAACAGTTTGACAGTCTAACTCCATAATTCATAACTACACAGTTCACAAACTCTTCATGTTTTCAACAAGTATTTTCTAACATGTAAGATGTGTTTAGACAGAAATCAGATTTTGCTTTACCCAGACTTTAATAAGCCCATTTCGGACAGACTGTAATTCCTGCTTTGTAAAAAAAAAAAAAAATTCCCAAATTCCGTTAGTTTCCGTACCTTTAAAAATGTAAAGATCAAGGAACTTTCTTTGGCATTTCTACTTTTTCGCTGTATCAAAAACATGACACCACTGTACCGTGTTGAACCGAACTGTGAAGTTTGTGAACTGTTACACACGTACAACTCAGCCTGTAAAACTGTTAGAGCTTTGTCAAGTCTGACAAAACTCTGATGACACTGGGCTTGCAAACTACAAATTTATTTTGAAAAGATGCTGGTTGCATTATGGGAAATGCAGGATCCACATCCGTCCATACTAAGAACTACAAGTCCAGATATCTGGGCCTCTGCTGCTGCCATTTTGATCACTCTTTGACTAATCTGTCTCATGTGGGTCCTCCAAAAAGTGCAACACTAAATCTCTGGAGTACAATTTTAAAATTATGTTCCCACTTCGATGCATATGTAATCATATTAAAAAATACTATGGAAGGAGCCATTCGGCACAATAAATCCTTTTTTAAACACTTGTATGTAACAGCTACACATCACTGATTAACACAACTTTGTTTATACATGTAGGGAGTTATTAATCCTCGGCCCCTCCACAGAGAGCTCAAGATCACCTACAGCAGTGGTTTCCAACCTGGGGTCAGGACCCCTGCATGTGGTCACAAGATCAATCTGAGGCGTCTTGAATGGGACAGGAAGGAAGAAAAATAATGTTCTGCCACATTACCCTCGTCCTTGCTGCTCTCTTGTTAATTACTGGATACTTTTTTTGGATTACTTGCAGTTTTAAAGTGATACAAGAAAATCGCTTTTTGGGTAAACTTCACCCAACTCAAGGACAAATTCAAGCTGTGCCAAAACCATTATAAACCTCCAAGGACTGTTTTTAGCTCAAGGCTGTTTCAGAGGGCTGCAGATGCGGGGCACGTTGAACCTTGCAGGTTATCTGACAGATATGATAATAATTCACTTTAAAGTTAATAAAACAACATCTAAATTATAATTACATTTCACTTAAAGTTAACAATATAGCATCTCATAAAAGACTGCTGCTGAATTCATTTTCTAGATTAAAGTCCTGCCAAGCTGCGCTGGTGTTGCAATAGGACATCTCTCTTATTTCCCCTCGTGCTGTTTCAAAACTCCAGTCTACTCGAGCATTACAGCGAGGAGGAGGACTGCTGTCTGACGGCTCTGTGGCAACTACTAGTGGCGGACAGCTGCATGACAGTTAAGCGGCCTTGTACATGAGTAAAACACCAAGTGGTTTAACCAACTAATGTTTTTGTTGCCGACTAGCGAGGGGGTGGACGTTTAATCGTTTAATCGTTTTATCGTGTATCCCTATTGTATACCACGACAGTTTTCCTAAAATGAGATTTAAAGAAGTTGTAATACACCACCTTGCCTACAGTTTCGCAATATATCACAATATATTGAATCTTGTATCATGTACGTTATCATATGGCCACATCCTTATGTTTTAGTCAGTGTAATCACTTCAGATGTTTCCACTGGAATACGAATCACAAGACTCGGTTCTCTTAGCTCTACTACTCTGCCTATGTGTCGTTGACGAAGGAGAAAATCTTTATGACGAATAATGGAAAACATACATTGAATGTAGTTCACTGGAGCTGTCCAGGTGCTGAAATAAGCCAGAAGGTAACAATTCTCCTACTTCATGTTCTCATGGGCCTCACAGAGCACCAAACACTACCTTATTTAAACCATTTCAATAATTGTAATTTTCACTCACATTGTCCCTCATTTTTAAAATGTTCAATATTTTTCAGGAAGAAGCAGGTCCTTAACTTAACAACAAATCCAGCACATTAAAAAGCTTTGATAATCCCTGCTGGTCTAAATGCCCCGACAGGAGGAACACACGGTGAAAATGCGTAATATTTACATGTATATAATCTCAAAATCATAAATGTATTCTTCCAAAGAAAATTGCAATGTGTATGTTTCCGTCATAACTGTAGCGGCTTTATTCTACCACCAAGAACATTGGACAATAGAAAGAAGGAAAAGCAGTGTTTCTACTTTTAAACAAATTATAAATGCAAGAGCAAAAGTGAGGTCTCCTCAAGCCAATTACCTCAAACACCACGGTACTTTTCCTGGAGGGTTACAGCACTTTGGAGCAGAAAGAAAGAAAAGAGGGGGAGAGAACAGAGGAAGGAATGGAGGAGAACAGGAAACACTAACATGATTACAACTGTAGCTCAGGCTCAGGTAATCACTGGAGTTAAAAGGTCTCCTGCCAGCCCAGAGGCCAATGAACCGCTCCCTCCCTTTCACCTCTGCAGAGGGGAACTCTGTCATTTGCAGATTGCAGGTGAGATCTGGTTCACGTCTCTCCAACCTCCCACCAGTCTGGCCGCCAAAAACACTGGTCAATTAGTGCCAATCATCAGCAATGGTGCCATAATTATTTAGTGGTGTTTGACATGGGGAGACCTGTGTGTGTATGTGTGTGTGTGTTTTTGTATTTTACAGATCCAGGTTTTTAACAGCCCATGCAGATGTATTCTAAGTTGAAACTCCAAAAAGCTACAATTCAGTTCCTTAAATTATACTTCAAATTTCAAAGACTGAAAATTGTACTGTGTTGAGTGTCTGAATTCTTCAGGGTTAGCAGCTTCTTAGCAGGGCTGATCCTCTGCCTTCTGTACTTCTTACATTTTTTACAAGCAGGTGAAACACGCAAAGAATGAAAAACAAAATCAGTGATCTTGCTTGAGCGAAGGTAAACCCTTGATTTGATTAAGTGCAGGACAGGAAAGAGAAGAAGACACCTCAGAAGGAGCAACAGAGAGGAGGACCTTCTTCCAGGACGGAAAATGGTAAGACACGGTCAGAGGGAATGTATGTAATACATGATCCATGGTAGCATGTGTCTGATGAGTGAATAAATAGCTTGACTTTTGGACCAAACCTCACTACATCCAAAATATTCCCTTTTTAGGCCCTGATCACACAGGAAGCGTTTCAGCAGCCAAAGACGCAATCTTTGCATTGCTGCGCCTGGTGTTTTTGCCAGAGTGCTCTGAACTCCTAGAGTTGAAAAAACTTCAACTCAGAGCGGTAAAAACGCCCCACGTCATCTCTTTTTGAGAGCTTATTTCCCCATATCCAATTGGATGATTTGAGAGGCGGGCCTTATGTGGTGGTCACAACAAGTTTATAGTTGGTGAGAAACTGGTGGTAGCGGTTGCTGGATACCCAGAGATACACGGCCAAACGACAGACAGCAGGTTGAGTCATCGGAAAAGCCTGAAAACGGCCATCATCAAGGAGAAGCTCCTGGACTAACTGGTGGTACTCCCCATGATCCACCCTCTTTTTTAGGGTCTCATGTGCCCACACAGATCTCCGTTTCCCTGTGCCTAACAAACTATTTGCTGACAGCCTCTCACCCTTTACCAGAGCTACAGCAAGTACCCTCTGCCTCAACATTTTAGGAACTAGAT
>JAPZEB010000017.1:10488629-10511321 GCA_029783705.1 Chaetodon striatus
AGCAGTGATGGTGAGAGGTGGTACCAGGAGAGACATGAGGAGAGAGAAAAGGATGAGCAGGGGTCATGGTGGCGTGAAGGAATGATTAATGGAAGTAAAAAGAAGAGAAGAGGAAGACAGAAAGAGAACAGGTGGATTGAGGGAGGTGAATGTAAATAAAAAGAAGAAATGAAGGACAAGTCAGGGGAAAAATGGCAGATCAAGAAGGATGGTGAGAATTAGATATAACAGATGGAGAGAGGGAGGGTAAAAGAGAGAACGAGTGGAAAAGGGGCACAGCAACAAATAAAGTGTCAGAGTCTTAATCAGTCTATTCTATCTTCAAAACCCAGAGGCAGAAACCGTCCACATTTGATTTATTCTATGACAATAATAATAATAAAGCTAATGTAATAATGCAGCACAGAAACTGACAATCCAACTGAGCTGGTCTTAAATAAGATGTCATGATGTAAATTTATACACAAAATGTAGCACAGAGTAACAGCTTGTGAGTAATTGTGACAAAAAGGCATTTAGCATTATGATGATGAGTCTATTGGTAAAGAATGTGTTTAGGCTTCAAGAGCCAACAGAGCATTTAGCAAGCTCCATCTTCCAAATAAACACATACATAAAACACAAGCTTATTCCTGTTTTTGGCATCTGTACACACACAGACACCAATATACTCTAATAAAACACATACAGCTACTCATATCAAACACACATGCTGACATTATCACACACATAAATACAGTGGCTGACAACAGCCAACACACCACAATGGTCCAAACATATCTGTTAGGAGAAACCTGCTGCAGCTTCAGAAACGATGCCAATTAAAAACACATACAAAAATCCAGAACAAATACAACAATAAAAACATGCTGCAGAAGCCCAGAACAACTACAGCAAACATGCTGCAAATACAGAAACAATGCAAAGTAAAAAACACACAAACCCCAAAACAAAAGCAACAGAAAATGCTGAAAATCCAGTCAAGACAGCGAAAGATCCCCAGGCCTCCAGAGGGAGTCCTATGCAGAACAGCTAGATTTTCAATCCAAGAGAGACATAGGACGAAAAGGTGTGCTTATTTTCAAAGTGAGCCAAAAAGTGGAGTAAAGAGGCAACATAAAAAGTATGTATTCTTTTTTACTATTGGCCTTAAACGGGACTTCTGCTTATGCCTCAGCTCTATGCAGAGCCTACGCACGTGGCCTACACTATTGAGAGCATTTTTACTTGTGTTGTTGTGTCTGTGTCACTCTGCAGTTACACCTCCAAAACACTACTCGGTGTTGAGGATTCTGTAAATTGTTAAGTTGATTCAAAACACACATGAAACATGACTTAATGAGGACAATTTCAAACACAAGGACACAACTCGGCTTCACTATAACTCACAGCATTCACAGACAAATCATTTCTTTTGCTGGACACATTTTCCATACAAATACAACATGCTAATATTTTTAGCGTAAGCCTATGGCATTTTACACTGTATAAATTAGCCTAGCAGCCAGAGGACTTTTCCTCTACTTATATGAAGCCAGGGACAACAGCAACATTTACCTAAGATAACATTACAAACTTCAGCTTCATTACAACTCACAAGGTTCACAGACAAAACAAGTGTCTTTCACGAAACACATTTTCTAAACAAATAACACATGCTAACATTACTAGCACAAGACTGTGGCATTTTACATTGTATAAATTAGCCTAGCAGCCAGTGGACTTTTCCTCTACTTATATGAAGACAGGGACAACAGCAAAATTTAACAAAGGTAACGTTACAAACTTGAGCTTCATTACAGCTCACAAGGCTCACTGACAAAACAACTGTCTTAAACGAAATACGTTTTCCAAACCAACATAACATGCTAATGTAATTAGCACAAGCCTATGGCATTTTACATTGTATAAAGTAGCCTAGTGACTAGTTAAGATTTCCTTTACTCGTTTGAAGCCAGGACAAATCACACACAAGACATGAAATGCTATTTTTGTGGAGGCTTTATTGTCTTTACAATTTATTGTTTCTTATCTGTGAAATTAAAGTAAATAAAAGCTTCGTTTCCACTGAGTGAAATGGTTCCAGCTTACAAAAATAGACAGGAGGACTGTGTCACAGTGATGCGTGGTTACATTTTAGGCAAAGTGAATGTCAGGCAACAGCTCTAAGAAGTGTTGCTGGAGAACTTGTGAGTGAGTTAGTGAGGCAGAGCTGTGTGAGAGAGGAGAGATGCACACGTTATATGTCATGTAACGCAGCTTGACCTTATATCGATATAAACGGTGTTGTCTAAATTTATATTTTGCTTGAAAACATATCGGTATATCGTACATAGCGGTGATATTGCCCACCCCTCAAACACAATACTGTGTTTTACTGTTTACCTCATAATATTCACAGCAAAAAGAAACTAACACATCTATCTATCCAAATGTAGCGCAAGTTTTAACTAAATTTTCAGAGCATCAAAAGAAAAATTAAATGCTAATTTATGTCCTTTTATTAGCATCTGCTGCTGTTATGTTGTGTTGTAGTCTACACAAGAGTTAAAGTGTGTTGCTACACATTTGGAACTTAAACCAATTAATTAAAAGAAACAACCATCAAAAACACTGTGTGTTACAGTACATTTAGCACAGGAGCTGAAGTACCTTTTTTTTTACTACAGAACACACACATCCATCAGCACGCCTCTGACAGCTCAGGCCTTTGAACAGTGAGGCAGGTCAGAGCAATTATATGAGATCGATAGCGGCTACACTTAAACACACACACACACATACAGAGTGGGACATCAGAGAGAGACTGACAGAGTGCTCACGGTTAGAGACAGTGTATCTCATGTGTCTTGCTCGAGTGTCTTGGTCTATTCATCATTGGTATGTTTGACAGTAACTGTGTGGTGACACAGCAGCTAAGGTTAGTAAATTCAGTTTGTAAAGCAGTTGTGGTATAAAGTCAAGGTCGGGAAGCAACTTTTGTGATCCCTAACAATATGTGACCCATTACCAGTGATTTCTTTTTCTTTTATTAAAAAATATCTAGCTTCATAAAACAGACAGAGTGCACTTTAGGAAGTAAAATCACAAAGAGGTGTGTTCTTTGTTTATTTTCTGCAGCTTGGTGGGTTACTCTCAGCGTGCCACTCGATTTTTTCTTTGTCAAATGTTTTTAAAAAATGCTGTTTTACCTTTTGAGAAGCTACCACGAGGAAAGCAATCCACAAAAACTGAATGATGGTTGTTTTTTTTTTCTGTCTGTGAAATTGAGGCAAAGACACTGGCAGGAGAAACATTCTGGCACACTGTCAAACGGTAAAATATCTGAACTCATTTAAATGACAGTAAAGCCGAAACAGAGCAAAAAATGGCCTTAACTGGATTTTCTAAAGATGTGCACAGCTTCAGGTGCAATTCAGCAACTGGATTTATTTGGTGATTTAAAATATTATCTCAGCATGTGGCTACGTCTTGCTTATATCCTTTTCCGACAAATCAACAGGGGGTTAACTGTACACAGCCGCGTAGCATAACAGTTTTAACCAGCAGAAGTAACTGAGTAATGACAATATCAACCAGGAGACACAACAAAGAAGCAAAGTAAATACTAAACTGCACAGGCCGAGGGTTTCTGAACATGGCATCCACCGTTGAAACTTTGTGACTAAAGTTAGTGTTAGATGGCTGATAAGTACTTTAAGTAAGTAATTTATTTATTTTTTATTTTTACCTTTTAATTTTGTATTTATGATTGATTGTGAACTAAAGCACAACATCTTATCACTACAGGCAGTATTCACTTAAATGCAAACTTCAAATCACACAGAAAAGGGGTGTTTTATGTTTAATAAATCACTTAGATTATGGAACAATAAAATAATAGCAGAACAGTACAGCTGTGTAGCAAGCAGCAACCTCTGGGGCTGATAATGAAGTCCACAAAGAAGTGCCAAAAACTGCAGCTTGTCTAAAGGCCACCTGAGGGGAGAGCCATCCCCATAGACCCCGCTGTTAAAATGCCCATCTTCACAGTGCAAAAACGTTTGGTCTCTATAGCTAATTATAACTAATTTCCCCGTTCATGACAACTGCACATTTTTTATCAAGGCTTAAAGCTACTCATATTAAAGGGCATAGCCACTTTGAGTGACAGGTGGGCGCTGTCTGTTGACAAGTCACTACCACGGCAACAACATCGGTTATGTAAAGTAACGATGGCATAAACGCTGATACACAGAATATAAGCGTATAGCTGTGGCTGCGTAAAAAACAATAATATCAAAAAAAACCCATGTGGACTCCTGATGAAGTTTGAAAAACAAAAAAAAACTGAATTCTACTGCTAACTCTGCTTGTGTGTGTGTGTGTATGAGTGTGTGTGTGTGTCTGAGCAGGGACAGAGGACAGCCGACATTTATTGACAAAGGCTGCTCTGCTCGATAAGAAGGGGCATAAAATCAATCAACCTGATTGTTGGACAAGAGGGAGGGAGGATGAGACGACAGAGGGCTGGAGAGGAAGTCCTGCAGCACAAAAAGAGGGCTTAATATAAAAAACAAACATTGGAGGAGGAAGAATTCACACACTCCCTTCAAGTAAAAGTCCTGCTTTTAAAATCCTACTTGGGTACAACCACAGAAATATTGTCAACTAAATTTATTTAAAGTGGTAAAAGTTAAAGTACTTGTTTCAGAGAAAATATGCCCTTGTGATTGATATATAAAATTACATTTTTATCACTGATTTATGAGTCTGTGAGCAGCATTTCACTGCTGTAGCTGCTCACGGTGTAGCCATTTTAACTACTAGGTATACAGTTAGCTAGTTAAACCAGTGGTCCCCAACCTGGGCCCCTCTAAAGGGTCACAAGATAAATCTGAGGGGTCATCAGATGATTAAAAGGAGGGGAGAGAAGACAAAAGATAATCGTTTTCACTTTTCTCTAATCTTTTCTTTTTTTTTGTTAAATACTGGAGAGAATGATATGAGATGATTAGAAAGATTTATCAGAAAAGGGGGAGCAGGAGGAGGCTGTTACCCTGTGGTATTTTACAAACACTTCAAAACATAATTCAGTGTGATTCAGTTAGTGGTGGAAAAAAAAGGGGAATGAGTTTGTCGCTAACAGCACTGCTTGGAAGAACAGCAGAAAAATGTCAGCTTTCTGCCACTGGCACTTGGACTCCATTCAGCTTTGAGAAGGGGGATACACGCTAATCAGATTAGTTTGTTTCTGCACTTGTAAGAGGAGACAGTCAGCAGTGTGATGCAGTCTGTGTCCCATATTTAGCCTCCGCCAACATGAAACAGGCTATCACCTCTTGTCTGTTCAGTGGCGGCTCTGGCCCAGTTAAACCACAGGGGCCAGACTGGGGCCAGATGCTAAATTAACCCTGAGACTAAACACGTGTTTACAGGCTTGAGCTCACACAACAATAATGCACATATTATAGATATATAACTTAGACATGCTCCTTGTGGAGATTCTCAGCAGACAAAAATTCAAACTACAGAGCAGATCTCAAACTTTTTCCTTATATCAAAACAAATCAATGCATGTACTAAATACATGACTTACACACTCTGTGCATGGTAAATGTGGATGGATTATGGACACATGGCCAGGGCCCCAAAGTGTCAGGGGCCCCGATGTCACTGAAGTTCAAAGTTCACAACCAGGAAAATACTTTTAGTGACTACAAAGAGACACAAAAGATACAAAGGAATTGCAATAAGACACAAAATAACTATATAAAGGTGCAAATCAACCACAGAAAACACACAAAACTACCAAAAAGTGACAGAAAACCTCAAAAATATGCGTAATGACTACAAAGAGGCGCAAAACAACAACAAAGTCTGTGTCTAGCTCATAGTGATGGGAGCTTTTGCATAAGATGGTAAACAAATAGCCTAAACGACCTTCTGTATCAGGAAATAAACCAGCAAGCAAAGAGACAAACAGACAATCTGTTTGTCTCTTTGACAGACAAAACAGACAAGAGAATATATTTGACTCACATCATTAAAGCTGCTGTCTTTCATGGAGATGTCCACTGATGTCCAACTGCACTTGCTGCTTTGACAGTCATTTTGTTTGTTTGTTGACAATGTCCTCTTCCTCTTTGTCGAAAGCCGTCCTCTCTGTATTTGTTGACAGAAGTCTTCTTTCTCTTTGACAGTCTTTTTTCTGTTTGTTTGTTTGTTTGTTTGTTTGTTTGTTGACAGTCTTCGTTTCCTCTCTCCGTCGCTGCTAGCTTAGCATGTTAGCCGCGGTTAGCCGATATCATCAGCAACACTGGGAAACAAGCTAGCTACCGTTACTGCCACTGGAAAGCTAACGGTTGTTTCATTAAAATTAACTTATCTTTCTATTATTTGTGCCGCGACAGGCTTCGTATTTCACATGAGAGTTAAATTACCAGCGAAGTGTACGTTTATAGTTTCGTGGTGTCTTTACAGAGGCCGCTTTGAATTGTTTGACACTTTATTTTTTAATCAAGGGATGCCGACGTTCACCTGGCAGGTAGACCTCATTCGGCTGCAATACTCTTTTTGACCACACAGTTACTTTGAGCCAAGGGGGGCGCTGTTTCACCAATTTTAAGGGAATTTAAATAAATAAAAAGAACTTAAGAAAAATGAAATAAGTGTCTCTTACGTCAAAATTAAAATCATGAATTATATTTTTAGTTAAAATAAAGCGGAACTGAATAGCAAGGGAGTCCTGGCTTGCCTGGGAGAAAACCCCAGCTGTCTCTGACGTCCCATTCAAACGTACTGTATTAACAGCAAGAAACATGATCAAAGTTGGTGTTTGTGCCAGCATACAGCAATAACCACTCTAAACAGTATCTCCTATAGTTTTATTCCCAATAATACACATTAACAGTGCTGGAAACTGAATGGTAAATTACCACATTTATAACAAAGGCCTACAGTATTTAAATATGTGTCTGCAAGGGCATAGGTTTCATTTAAACATTGAGGGGGACACATATCAGGGGTCAGGGGGTCTTGTCAAAGGAATTTTTGAGCACCACTTCACTTCTTGTATTATTGTGATATTTAATGTATCAATTTGAGCCTTTTCATCATCAATTTATGAAGGACAACAGTCGTTAATTTTTTTTTTTTTTAATCAAAATTATTGCTATTGACAATTCCATAGTTGCAGGATATTGGTAGGAACATGTCCCGAGCAAAATCTACCCTCTTGTGTATAAGTCTTAATTTTACACACAATTTAAACAATATTTTTACATATATTTGTGTAACATTATATAGTAAACTGCAGGAAAACGGAAAAAGTGTGGAGATTTTAGTTGAATGCTTGTAATATGTGTCGTGACCAGCCTGCAGTGTTACTTTAAACTAGATTTTTCCAGTATTAACTGCCTATTCTTTTAAAATGTATAGCCTATGAAATCATCTGCAGCCCCCACCTGAAACAGAGTTCAGCTGTGGCCTTGAGTATGGAGAGAAAACTATGTGTTCACACAGTATAATGTTCCCGTGTACTCCAGATGACGCCTACAGCCCCTAAAGCTTTCAGCTAACTACAAGTCTTTTAGGCTTAGATTGTCTTGTATTGTGTTTTATTTGTTTCTATTGTGTGTCAAGACATTGATGTGAGTGACAAAGAAGTGACAAGACTGGAGGACAGATGGAATAAAGTTTCTGCACAATTTCCCTCATTTGGAGAAGATGTAGACTGGAGGTGAAGAGACAGAGACACAAGGAGCTATTAAAACAGAAAATATTTTAAAAGTGTGAGATCTTCCTTAAAATTTTACTAAACACTATCAAATCAATTCATAAGCTTCACTGTTGGTGAATGTGTGTGTGTGTGTGTGTGTGTGTGCATCCATCCTCAAAGCATCTCCCTTTAAAAGCCAGGCCATAATAATGAGACAGCCCTTTGTACGGACAAAAGAGGAGCCCCCGCCCCCCTCCCAAAAAACAATGTGTACTGAGTCATAAACAATTGGTGGCAAATAACAGCAATTTCACAGCTAATTCGTAGATTTCACGTGTGGATGCCTCCATCACCTCCCTCCATTTAATGTTGTGAATAGAGACACACGCTGACATTACAACACGAGACGAGCTACAGCGTGTGTGTGTTTGTGTGGTGAGTGGAGGTCTTAGGTCTAATGATTTAAGTCTAGTTTGAGTGTCAGAGCGACTGCTGGGCTCAGACATGTGCAGGAACACACACTTTGCTGTTACAGCAGGTGTAAAAATGACTGTAGTTGAGAGGAGACTGTTAATTGGTAATCAAATAAAACCCACACATATCAATTCCCCTTTGATTCTTTAGATTATTAGCTTATCCTGAGTGCGTGATCATAATATAATATACAGCTCATATGAAACCACCGAGTCGTCCCCCAAAAAACCTTGATATTTGCAGCTGTATATTTCATCCCAGACGCATAGACATATCACCAATCTAAATATTCAATACAGTTTTTCCTTTTATTCTCTGTAAAGAGATACTTGAGCGCTTCCCTTTATTCATGGTAATTGAAAATATATTTAAGTCCTACCAGGAACATTTTGAGTAGAGGCGGAGCACTTGAGGATCTTTTGAAAAAGTTTTGACTTCAGTACAACCTGAAAGAAGATAACAAAAGAGGGGAATGAGTGACTCCAAGACCAGGTGAGAGGCTACATTACATAACATAAAGTAATAGAAAGTTTTGGAAGCAAAGAGGAGCCATTGAAGCAAAACATTCTGGACTAGCCTCAGAGTAGAGGATGAAAAGGAGGGGGCCTAGGATGGAGCCCTGTGGAACCCCCTTAACCATGCAGTGTGGTTCAGACAGACCCTTTTATGTCACCTAGTAGACGCGGCCAGTCAGGTAGGATGAAACATTAAGTGTGCAGAGGGTCTAACCCTTAATATTGGTTTCTTAAATGTGAAGCTACAGCCAGCACCAGTTAGCTTAGCTTAGCATAAAGACTGGAAACAGCTAGCAAGTAGTCCAGAATTTGTTTACAAGACTAGTAAAAACCTCCTTGGACTCTCTGCTGATAGCCTGGCAAGTAGTCCCAGTAGAAATCTTTGGGCAGAGTCAGGCTAGCCATTTCAGTGTTTCTAGTCTTTGTGCGAAGCTAAGTTAGCCTACTGATGACTGTAGCTTCATACTGTAGCATATGGACATGTAAGTGGTATCAATCTTCTAATCTAACACTTGGCAAGAGCGAATAAGCTTCTCAAAATGTCAAACTTTTCACTTAAACCCCCACCTCTCAACAGAAGAGGATTTTGCGCATGGCACTTTACAGGATTACTATTGAACTCTCTATTTTTAACAGTCACCTGTTTGTTACTTATTGCAGCTTCAGACAGATAAGTCTGACTCTTAACATGATGGAAAATGAACCGATATCTACTTGCCTTTGATTTCTCTGCCAGTCCCATTTCTGTCTCCACCGTTTCATCATGTCTTCTCGATATGTTGACTATTTTCATATGATTGGGGGTGTAAATTCATCTTAATCTAACATACTTTAGTACATCCTCACAAACACCTACCTTTAAAAAGTGTTATCATGTCTTACTATTGGGCCTCAAGCAATCTAACCTCAAGCAGTTTAAGATGTCTAAATTGGTAGTGAAGAGGTTGTAAAGGACTTGGTTACACCTTGAATTACACCTCCCACCTCTATATATATTTTAGAATCTATACTAAGTAATACACCATAAACATGAAATTACAGGTAAACACATTGCGTATTTATAGTTGAAGTTTTTAGTGGTGTTTGATGAGACAGGTGGTAAAACATTAAGACTTTGGTCGTTCTGCTCTCAGTTTTAAAATGATTGAGTGAGTCACTGCAATTTAACTACCTGAAAAAAAAAAAAGCCATCTCGGGGAAAAAGAGGTCTGTGCAACCACAATGAAAACACACAACCACTTTTCACCATCTACTTTTCATATTTCTTCCTCTTCACCAGATTTCACCTCTGACAGTCTTGCCCTAGATATTTCTCCATCCTTGTCAGACACACTAGCAGGTCTCATCGGCTGCCAGCTGTGGAGGAGAGGACGAGGAGATCAGCGCAGATGAGAAGTGAAAAGGATGAAGAGAATCCAATCGATCCAAAACCTCCATCCTAATCTTGTTGACGTCGTCAGATGGTGCAGACGGCAGCCCTGGAGCAACTTTGGGGAACACATTAAATCTAAAAATTGTCTCTTTTTTTTTTTTTACATTTCCCAAGTGTCATTTTCAACACAACTGGTAGTTTAGATTGAGCAGCATATGTAAGCAGAGGTTGGTTAGATGCTCTAAACTCTTGTCAAGAAATATCCTTTTGATTGTATCTTATCAGCTTCAGATATTTAGAAACTCTTCAGGTGCATCTGATTTTGTCAACTTCGATCTTTAAACAGGCCTCACATAGGTCTGACACTTCAGAAATACTCTACTGCATCCCTGTGGCTGTTGCGTGAAGTGCAGCTGCGAATAACCACATTATCTCAGGCTGTCATATTCCCACTTCTGGCTTTTATTTTCAAGCAAATGTACAGTTTGTTTGCCATTGATAGCTACAGAAAGGTTGGCAAAAATCCACAAGTAAATCTCGATATGACTCTGTTAAAAACTGTATATAAAAAGACCCCAAAACTGTACATCAATTAACATAACTACATTTATATACTGTATATACTGTATCTGAGTGTACAGTCATTTATAGATACTGTTGGTTATGAGAAATATAACACTATACAATAATACATTGTAAAAGACAAAGGTAACATTCTGTTCGAAGGCTGTCAGTTTAGGTGGTCTTGAAAGATCAGGACAGTTAGGACAAGAGCGGTTGGTACAGTAAGACCTTAAATCCACCATTAATGGCTTTGAAAGTTTCTACAGCAAAGTGTCATCATCAGACAAGACGGTTCAGTGCAGGGCTGTATCTGAGCTAACACAGAAATCTTTTTTCGAAGCATTAAAGCTATGCATACATACATGTCCAGTGTTGTTTTGTCACACAAGTCAGTTTGGTTGTTCCAGTGCTCTTCTACATAAATAAGACACGCATCAAACACTGTCTCCAGAACGTAAAAAAAAAGTTGCATGATCTCTGACAGACGTACAAAACGTACTACAGTAACAGTGGGTATTCTCTGTTATTCATTCATGAAGTCATTTATGCTAATCCCACAGTTTTCCAATGACTCTCCAACAGACAGAGACACAGGAAGTACCTGACTGTGTCTTGGGCAGATTATCTCGTATAAAAAACGGGGGTTATGGCAATAATTAGGATATTCTGACTCCCTGTTGCATTTAAGTGCCAAATTTCAGTCAGGCTTGATTAGATAGCTCCAATCATAAAGAATAAAAGCTTGTGTGGTCCAGAGTTCCTCTACTCAATTCAGAAAGACACGGTCCATGGTCCAGGCATCGTGCATGACCAAGACAATTGTAACTCTAATCCGCTAGAGCATGGATACCTGACCCGAGCTTGATGGGACCTGATGGGCCAAGCCTGGTTCGGACATATATTCGCGAATAATGTTTGGGTTCAGCCTACTTGATTTGGTCCTTCCTAGATAAGATGTGCTTTCTTGCTATGTCGCCTTGGTTTGTTGTCAAAGTGACACAAGGAAATGGAGAGGACGGCGTACAAAGGGTCGCCTGCGTGTTTCAGCAGCAATACCGGAGTGCAGTGCTTGCCTTAACTGTGTAGGACTAGGGTCGGACATAAAGGGCCAAATGCCTGTCGGATTTGAGTTGGGCTCTGCTACTGCTCTCTCAGGCTCTGGTCAAGTTTGGACATAATAAAAACAAAATGTCTGACTAGTCTGAGATGGGCTTGGGTACTACTCTCTCTGACTTGGGTCGGGTTCGGGGATTAAAAAAAAAAAGACAGAATGCCTGTTGCGTTTGGTTCAGGCTTGATTGCTGCTCTCTCAGGCTCGGGCCAGATTCAGACATAAATAAAACAGAATCCTGCGGGTTTGAGTCAGGCTTGGTTGCTGCTCTCTTGGTCTGGGATCGGGTTTGGACATAAAAAAACCATAATGTCTATTGGGTTTGAGATGGGCTCGGGTACCACTCTCTTGGGTTCAATTTAATTTAATTTAATTATGTCCTAATCAAACCTGAGCCTGAGAGAGCAGTAATTTAACTAATTTAATTCAATTTAATTTAATTTTTTTAAAAATTTAAATTAAATGAAATAAAAAAAATAATTTAATTTAATTTAATTTAAGTTAATTACTGCTCTCTCAGGCTCAGGTTTGATTTGGACATAAAAAAAAAAAAAAAAACAGATTGCCTGTCGGGTTTGAGTCAAGCTTGGTTACTGCTCTCTTGGTCTCAGGTTGGGTTGGGACATTAAAAAACAGAATGCCAATTGGGTTTGAGATGGGCTCGGGTGCCACTCTCTTGGGTTCAGGTCAGGTTAGGACATTAAAAAACAGAATACCTGTTGAGTTCGTGTTGGGCTCGGTCATTACTCATTTGGACTTGGGTCAGTTTTGGGCAGAAATAAGCAGCCCAAACTGCACTCTGTCACCCACTACCATGTGGCTAGTGCTCTGAGGTCAGGTTGGTTGCAATGGGTCATTTACATGCAAGGCATTTATTCAACTTGGTCTGTTATCCATGCAGATACTTTTGTTTTTTTCTGCCCAAGTTAGGAGATATCAGTATCTGAGATTTTTGTCTCCACCCTAAAACAGTATCCATGCTACTCTGGATAATCCACAGACATCAGGGTTAAAAGTTTTCATAGGGACTACTTCTTTAGTAGAAACCAGTTCCAATCTGCCAGATACCACGACAGGTGAGGGAGAAAATGTGTTTTTTCCCTTGTGTAATTTGGGTGAAATTATCCTTTATAAATCAAATCAGAGAATGAAGTTCTGTGCATTTTACCACAGATAAGATAGACAGTATGAGAACCGCTTTGCTTTACCATTCATTTTACACAAACGTTGAAATAGAAAACCAGAATTCTGAGAAGTCAGAGATGTGAAATTAAAAGGAAAAATACGCAGAATATTTAGTAAAAAAAAATCCCAGTTTGTGACATTGATTGATAGGAGGTCTTCAAGTTCTCTATCTCATTAAAATAAAGATTAACATCACATCAGACTGAGATATTTCCAGTGTGCTCTGACCACTCAGTGAGACCGTCACTCACTTGCACGCAATAGAAAACAATAAAAACAACATTAGAGACAGATGCCCTCTTGGACATATATAAAACATTTGGAATATAAACAATAAAAAAACAGATAATAAACATAACTTGAATATTTTGGTGCAAGAAGTAATTAATTTGTTCACTGATTGTGCATCATTTGTAATGTTTTAGTGCTGTGTTTGTTCCTTGGACAGGATAACCTGTGTAAAACTGATTTTTACATTCACTTTTTCACTCATGTATCCATTCTCTCAGTCATGTATCCGTTCATACATCATCTGCGGTGCTTTGATACGATCCAAAGGTCTAATATTAGTCGTAATGTTACCATAAAGCGAGCAAAGACAGTTCAGCAGAGACAAAGAAACTACAACAAGGCACCTAATATTAAAGCAGCTAAAAGTATCTCTAGCAGCAACAAGGCTTTGGTTCATAGAAGTACTAAAGTAGAGTAAAAAACTTCATTTCTACTCTGTCTCACAATGATAGATGGATGGATGGATGGATGAATGAAGAAGATGCAGAAGGGGAGACACGTTAGGATGATGATGATCAGACGGGTGGCTCTCACAGAGGTAGGAAAACTTCCACTTCATCAGAGAAAGAATGAAAGAGAGAGGAAGAAAGAGAGACGGCTAGAAAGAAAGACAGAGAGGATAAATGATGAAGCAGGAAAGTGTCAGACAGAATTCAATACTGCACTGCAAAGGCTCTTTTCAAGGTAGAGAATCACATTAGAGTCTTCTAACACCATCATAAGGCTTTTAAGAGCATTAACACAGAGCTATTAGATGCTGTAAACTAAAACACTAAAATAAATGAAAGGGTATGAAGGTCTAATACCCAAATTTCCACTAGGGACATGGATATAAAAATCTCATCTAGCGTATCAATGCACACCTCTAGAAACAGTTTAACATTTGGGGAAGTACCAGCTTTAAAGGTGCTGGTAGGTGGATTGGTTACCTATTGACAGACACAGAGTTTCTACCTGTTTCAAGTCTTTATGCTAAGCTAAGCTAAGCTAAGCTAAGATAAGTGGCTGCAGCCTCCAGCTTCATGCTGTGTTCTCATCAATGAATGGCTGCATGTCAAATGATCACATCTCCCAATAACTGCATATCGATTTAAGGCGACAAGTAGTTTGGGGCACTTAATAGAATACATCTGTTGAGTAATGATTATCTCAGTGAGGACGTGTTATCTTTTAAGGTGCTTTGAGGAGAGTAAAGTAAGGTAAAAGAGTAAACTTTAAAGATCAAATTTAGGACTGTATTTGTCTATCGCCATGTTAAAAACCATTTCATGCATTAATTATAAATTCACAGGGAAACTTTTTTTTAAATATTTGTTTTAAATTTTAAACAAGTGAAAATTTCAGCCCATATTTTTCCCCAAATAATGTTATTTTGAAGGAGTTATATATCTGTCCACTGCAGTGGACACCATGTATCAACAGTGACTCAATATAGGTGTGAAAAAATAAACTGATTGTTATTTAATCGTTTTATATATGTAGTATGGAGCCCCTAAAGTCCTGAAAGGTAAGTTATTTTTTATCTTGTGCAGAAAATGTATAATCTTGTGGGGACAACATGCTTATCTTGTGGGCACAAGATAACTTTCTTGTTATCATGATTTTCAAGTTCATTATCTTGTGTGCACACCATAATTTACTTGCTCCCACAAGATACATAACCACTGCTCACAAGATAAAAAACAACTGTCTTTATGATTGAATAATTTGTGCATGAAAGGGTTAAAGGCATCTCATTTTCTTTGTGGTAGCCACCTACATTTAAAGTGTTTTACAGAACCATGAGTGTGTACACTGACGTCCAGATCGCACTCTTTCCCCAGCACTACAGCACATCCATCAGCTGTTGTCTTAAGGACGTCACATTGCCTTTCTGTTTCTTTGGTAAAAGGTCTCTGTGGACGATAATGTGTTATTTACAAGGTGATTTAAGGCATTGAGAAACAGCTGGGAAGCCGTCATATAGCCATTTGTACGATTTCTGTCATTTGAAAGCCATAAAAACTTAGATAAGTCTCTGTATATAGCGTTATGGACACATATGAGAAGACGGTCTAGAGTTAAAGTGCTTCAAAGACAATAAGAAAGAAAAGGATCCTGCCGAGATGAATGCAGCATACACACTGACATGACTGCTAGCTATTAGCACACATATACACACACGCATCTGCTCCAATTACTCCACACTACCTACAGGTGGAAGCTGAAGTGTTGGATGTGCAGCTGAAGTCGGTCCTTCTTTTATTAAGAAACGACACTGACTCATAAAACAGGAAAAAGACCGACTCAGATCCACTTCTCCAACACTTAGGCTTTACTGCTCTACTACACTCCTCCTTACAATGTTGAGGGTCCTAGGGAGTATTTCGGGATAATATGTTTGCACACAGGCAACACCAGTTACACCTGAAAAGAAGCAGGACAGACAGACAGACAGAGAGAGGGAAAGAGATATGGTAGGGACGAAGAAAAGAAAATGTTTGGTCAGAGAAAGCTGGAGCTGGCTTAAGCACTGTTACTGTCCTCATCATCATCATCATCATCATCATCATCAGCAGCAGCAGCAGCAGCAGCACAATCACAACACATCAGAGCTGTCTTTTAAAAAGTCATATAAATCTTTTAAATCGGAGTCAAGTACACTTCAGCTGCCAGCTGTCGAAGGCAGGCAGACTTAAAGGGCCAGTGCACATATTTTCAGTGACTTAAGAAATCAAAGCTCTTGATTCTTGTTTGTTTGTTTGTTTGTTGTGACATCGATTCACTGAGCCCTTTGCACGTTGTGGCGGCGAGCGAGGCCCTGTGGATGGAGTCCCTTCCAGAGCCGTCCCATAGTGCTTTGTGCCATACTTGGCTGCTGACTCGGGAGCAGTTGTAAAGGTCACTTTCATTGTAATCCCTTGTTGGATTACAGATACCTGCTATAGCAACATAGTCAGTAACTAAACTAGTTACTTTTACTTCCCAGTGACCTGATCAGCTTCTGGACCAGTTTATTGATGCCGTTTTATCTGATATCAGAATATAAGACTAGAAAAACACCCAACAGAAATAAATCAGACTGAGGTCTCAGGCCCCGCCCCGCTGTAGGCGTGTCCCTGCTTTGGGTGACGGGAGCCATCGGCGAATCGGAGGAGAGGGGTGAAGGTGCTGTAGTCTGGCGGCTTTTGCCAGCGCGTGAACATGATTTTCTTGCTAAAGGGTTCAGACCTTCGTGGGTTTGCGGCGTTCCTTTGGTTGGCCGAGCCTCGCCGGTGGCTGCCAGCCTTGGACGGGGCGTGGAGAGACGCCAGGGGGGTGAACTCGGACAGCTGGCCCTTGTAGAGTTTATCAGCGTTCTGGGAGAGCGCACAGAGGGAGGAAGAGGAGGCAGAGGGGGAGAGAGGAGATACAAAGTAAAAACAGAGGTGTTAAGTGTACTGTAGAGCGTTCTCAGAGAGCAGGTGGAGGAGACATTTCTATCCCAGCTGGCCACAAATCAAACTGTGGATACATTTGTGTACTTTACGTCTTCTAGTCTAAAGGGTTTGGGTTAGGCCTTATTTCAAGTGAATGGAAATCTAATCCTACGATACAGAATGATCAATTTTATCATATTAAAACAGGAATTTCGCCATTACATCACTACTAGAAATGCAGCTGTTGCAACTATCTCACTATCACCACCTCATTTATTGAAATTCTGAATTTAGGTGATGCTCCCCTTTAATGCCTGAACTCCACGAGGTTATGTCTAAAGGGACAAAGGCTGAATGATCTACTGCAAAAACAAGACACTTTGCTTTGCCAGTAACCTGAGCCTGGACACAAATCTGCCTCAGCAGACAATTCAATTATTTATATGATTTAATTAATAAAGTATTGCATTGCCCTTAATCTAATTGGCCAGCTGTGACGATAACATCCTGTCCATCCTGTTCAGACACAAGCAAAATAACCCGAGCAAATGAAGTACGTATACAAGAAATAAATAGTGCAACACCATAACAGAACCAAAACCAAACCATGCAAATGGAAACATAACGAATAAACATGCATGAACGTTCAATCCCAGTGTGTGTGAAGTCTTCTGGCTCCGCAGCAAGGCTAAAAAGCGTCACTAGAGGGCGCCAGAGCTCCATGTAAAGATCACCCAACAGGATACAAGTGTTTAATATACATACCTGGAGGATTTTGTGGTCGTCGGACTTTTAAGACCCTCACAAAGACACACTCACATTATACCCATGTGTTAGTCAGATACAACTCTCAAAGCCACACACCACAGCACCCCCATCACTGCAGGATGTTAACACCACCCACCAATACCATTAAACACACACAGAGTGTGGCAGGGTGTGTGTTTTACCGTGCTGAAGCCCTCTAGGCTTCTGTGACAGCTAATCCATCTAGTAAGGATTCAGAACTGCGGTAGGTCAGGGTCCTCTCAGACCCTCTATTACCCCGCACACGCTGTGGACACACACGCAAACACACACACACACGTAGACAAACACATTAAGGGTCTACCACATACATAAAAACACACACAGTCGAACCTCAGTGTTTAAAAGAAAACTGATTACTTAAACAAAAAGTCACATGCTGCATTTACACTACAGGGTCAATCCAGATGTTGACGCACTGGCATGCAATCAGGCTGTTTGAAAAAAAAGAGTCCATTCATGCAAAACAGAGGCAGGAAGAAGGAGCAGGATGCAAATAAGGAAAACAGAGAGAAAGAGGGATTCTGCACAAGACAGAGACAGGAGGAAAGGCAGAGGGTCACCTCTAGGAGGGCTGGGTTAGAAACTGATTCTGCTGGAAGTCTGAGACAGCATAAAGATGGTGGAGGGCTCGGAGGCAAGGCACCGACGCTTAGTCTGCCAGGGAGGAGAACCAGAGGGAGGAGGAAGAACCAGGAGTGAACAAGGAGAGGGAAGAGTTAAAGCTCCGGAGATCAGTCAGACCTTTCGAAATGCCACATGATTAATTTATGCAAAAGTTCATATTTACAGAGATAAGAACGTAAAGCCTGTTTTCGAGGATCAGAAATATCTCGACAGGTTTCAGGAGGTTGGTTATTAGCTCTCCACAACCACAGTTAGAGGGAAGGTTAAAGGAAAGGAGCAGGTTAAGGCATGTAGGAGGAAAAAGAAACCTCACTGCAAACACATCTACTACACCCTAAAAGGGCTGATGTCACTGCAACAACCGATCGAACCATCAAATTTAATGTAATAACACAGGCATGGTGGAAATTGTCCTGCACCTAAAATAACATTAGTGCTGTGCTTTTCAGATGCTCCCCTGCGACTCCACTCCAGAGCCTGGGACGACAGCTACTCCCAGCCTCTGCAGACGAGCGAACAACAGCCATGATGGCTGCCTTGCTAACTTTTTTTTTTCTGATTTAGAAATACAGAAGCACTGCACACAGACAGAGAGGCTTACTGACTTACATCCAACAGGGTAGGGACGTAGCCAAAGCCAGCGTACATCTGCTGACCCACAGCCATCAGTTAGACATTTCACACACAGTCCATAAACAGTATTATAAGTTAGTCTAGAAAGCTTAAACAGATGTTGAAAATGGCTTACAGCATTGAATTTTCAAAATTATGTTGCTCTCTACAAGGTATAAATCATATGGAGGCAAATATGCGACACTGATTATATGAAACACAACAAGAAGAGGGCGCTGTTCGCCCTGTGTGAACTGGAACATTTGTCAAAATTATGTGACAAATGTGTTTTGGGGTTTTAAAAGTCTACAAAGAGCACTTTTATCCAATCATGGGTGCAGTTAAGTGTCAGCTGGCAGGTGGTAAATACCTGCTTATTGGTGTGTACGTGTATGGACCCACCTGTATGCGTTCGGTCGTGGTGGGCCACAGCGCCCTCCAGATGACCTTCTTTAACACATCTGGCAGCAGACTGGCTGTTATCAGAAGGATTATACTGAGCCATGCCGGACCACTGGACAACATCTGCATGAACACATAGTACATCCTCTGGTAGTTGAGGAAGGGCCTGGAGGAGAGGAGCAAAGAGGAGAGGAGAGGGGAGGAGATTAAAAATCAAAACATATTTCTTTCATTAGCTCTCTAGGTTTCAGGCTTTCATATGAAACTGAAATTTCAGAAATATATTTTTAAGGCTTACCAGATGATTCCTCCCCACAGCAGAGAGAAGACTACGAAGAAGATCAGCGAGCCCCAGATGACAAAATGGTTGATCCAGGTCCAGTAATGAGTATCTAGAGCCAGCTACAAGAGAGAGGAGCGAGATGAGAAGAGAAACCTTCGACCTGTCAAATGTCATGGCTCACTTTAATGATACAACTGAGGTTTAATGCGGCCTCACTCGGGTGCTCCTGTGTGTCCAGATACTGTGCAGGCTGTGTGTCTGTATGTGTGGTTACCTTGAATGTAACAGTGAAGACCAGCACGGTGAAGACCAGCGTGCCAAATGTCCAGTTTCCAAACATCTGCGGAGGCAAAGTGACAACAGATGCTGTTAGTGAGATTTCTGGTGTTGTTAAATAAAATTTAATTTGAATGCCGTTCATTTCACAAGTGCACTCAGGTCGTCTGAGAGGAGTCTACAGGCCTGGTGTTAATATGGTACACAGAGATAAACTTAAGTATTCAATAAGGAATCAATCAATCAAACAGATGGCAGGGTGCTCAGGTGAAGGGTAGACTGTCAGGTGACTCATGGGTGGGAAACAGGTGAGGTGAGGTGGCTTCAATACAACCAGAGGAAGTGATGTGCATGTCTACCCAATCATCTTAAAAACATCTTAAAACATCTTAAAATGGCTGATGTGTACCAGGTAACTTCTTTGTGTTGTTTCACAGCACAGATTGGATGACATTATTGCAACTTAACCTGTGCTCAAAAACTTTGTTAATTTCTGAGAATGGCAGAGTGTGAAACAGAAATATAAAAATCTATTTCAGCTAAAGAGAAATTATCTAAAAGGCTCTCTACTCTTGATGACTAATGGCTACAGGGTTTAAGGGAAATGTGGTCTTAATTATTAACAACATAGCTAACAACATTATCGACATAAGACAGATCTTATTGCTCAGTCATCTTAACAGTAATTAGTAATGTTCATTTAAGACTTCAGACTTTAACCCTGGCTTTACCTCGTACTTTTGGCAACTCACATGCAAGAAACTTTTTTTTTGCTATCCTAACATTTTGCGTATCCTTAAATGTGCCTCATCCATAAGAAAGAATTCAAAATGTGATACATGAACAAATTAAGTTAAAGAAGAACATAAAGACAAGCATGACAGGATAGAAATGAAGCTATTCAGAGGCCACCATGTGGTGATTATAATGCTGTAGTGACAAATGAAAGGATGACAGTAATGAGTTGTAACAGACACACTTTTTAACCCTTAAGTATTGTCTTATAAAACACTATTCTAGTGCCAAGACAACGCCAGTGTCTCAGCATGTTTGTTGTGGTATTACTGAAGTAGAATAACACAGATATCAAACACTAGTCCTGGACTCTCTTTTTCATAGTAGTTTGCCTAATTTTTGGTTACCACAGTTAGAAAATCCATTATCTAGGGAAGCTATGAACCAAGACTACTTAAATGTTGCCTGTTTGTGTTCGCTAGTATACTGCAGAAGCAGAGTTACACCATGTGAACAACTGATTTTACCAAAGTGTGGTGGTAAGAATTTTTTTTTAAATAAGGAAAAAGACAGGTCCGTTACAGAGTTGACTGTGTCTACTTACTCACAGGGAAGGGATAACGTGATTTTAGGGCAGATTGTGATAAAAATAACCACAACAAGTTGATCACGATGAATTTACATGATCAAATAATGATGAATATCGTGTTCAGCAACACCCAAAGAGACCGTTGGACAGTCAACAATAAAAGAGAGTCTGCAATAACAGGTATCAGGCAGGCAAAATATCTTAATCAAGCATTGGCATATTTCATATCAAAAAGACATGATGCCGTTTCATGTCATGTTCTTTTAAAAAAGGTGTGTGTAATATCTGTGTTTTGCAATAAAAATCATTGTTCCTTAACAAAATGTCAAGTAAAGAGTTTTAAGCACATTTTGACGATTATCGGGATAATACTGTGAATTGCAGTTATTTTGATCAAGATCATTGCGACAGGAACTTTTCATATTGTTCCATGCCTACTTAGATATTTTGGTTACGCTGGTATCATATTTAGCAGCCTGTTGTTTTGACTTATTTTAAGACGGATTATAATTTGTCAAATTACAAAGGCGAATGAAAAGATACACTCCAGTCATTACTAATGATGATGAATTCACTCTGATACACTTAAAAATGGAGACTGGACACATTTAGGTGTTTGGGGTCTTCACACAATCACATGGTGCGACAGAACAAATTCTGAGGCACTGATCTGTAATTGAAAGACAGTTTTTGTTTTTGTTTGTTTGTTCTGGTGTTTTGCTGGGAAGCTGTTCACCTACACATTCAACTTTTACTTTCTGTGAACGTACAAGAAGCTTCAGAGCATCACTAATAATGTCTTTGGTCCTGGTGGTGCTTCACCACTGGTTTTTCTGAGTCCTGATGGTTCAGAGAGGAGCCACAAATGTGACAATGTTCTTCTGCTCTGAAAGAAGCTCCATCAGCTGACGGAGAATTAGATTAGAAAGATGGCTAAATGTCTCAGATGTCCTGTAATGGAAATTATGGTGCAATTATTTTTCTGTCATAATTTATCTGCTGCTTCTAAACGACACTGTAACACACTGGCATGTACCACACACACACTCACACACACACATACAATGCACACAGGATGTATGGTCAAGGTGTTGAAACACTACTTTAACACCTGGACACATGAGCATGGTTCACTACACAGAAGCCTACAGTCGATGTGTCTACAGCAAGCACTACGGGGCTGGACATGAGATGAACGGTGATGATGAGTGGTTTGGTATCAGGCTGTGTGACGGGACCAAACAGGAAATTGGAAACTAGGGAGAGATGACAGAGAGACAGGGACAGGCTTACCATCTGTGTGTTGGTTGTCATTAGCTGGGAGGAGGAAAGAGAAGCAAAAAGAAAAAGCAACACAAAGGTAAGGGGGAGAGGAAGAAGAAGAAGAAGAGGAGAAGGCCAGAAAAAGAAAATCATAACAAAATAAACAACAGTTTTGTGGCTGGAGAGGAATAAAAAATTCAATGCATAAATAAAAGTGAAATTGAGCAACTCAAAGCAGTCTGAGAGGTCTGTGGGAGAGTAACGCTGCTCGAAAATGAAAGGAAACAAATAGAGAAACACAGAGGAAGATGGTGGAAACCCGCCATGCTGACGCGTCTTGGATGTGAATGGGAGAATATCTATTTTCTTTTAAAGTACATGCAGTACAAACAGGTGTAAGACCACTGAAAATGTCTTTACTTTTTTTGTTAACTGATCTTAAACTGAAGTTTGAGGTTTATTTTTGACTGTTAATTTAATTTCCCAACC